>JARHVA010003078.1:877500-897500 GCA_037957365.1 Torreya grandis
TCTGCTTTAAAATATCATTAGAATAGGGTTTCAATGAACTTAAATTTTATCACACATAGATCCATGCATAAGAAGGCAAGTATGTTGTGTGAATCTACTTAGGAGTCTATTTCATATTTTTTATTTGAATATTTTTTTGTGGCATAGCTCATGTTTGATTTGAAATTATTAACCAAAGTTTTAGGTTCTTAAATAATTAAAAGTATTTCCTTGAAAGTCATCATTTATTATACCCAACATCCTCCTTTTTTATTTGAAGAAATGGGGACCCATGTTTTTCATATTTTGGCATTCCTAGTTGAGCCTTTCTTCTACATATTTATGCAAGTTCTAAATGTATTGATCCTTAATTTTTACACTTAGAGAATTTTTTGGAACACAACTATATATTTAGGGGGTGTGAATCAATAAATTGATTAAAATTATTCCTTTAATAATTTTAATGCAATTTAAAAATTATATGCAGAGGTTACACATACATAAATAGACACAACACTCAGTGTACATGGAAAACCTAGTATGGGAAAAACCATGGTGAGAATAGTTACTAAAATCTACTATTCTAATCTAAATTCATAATCAAAACCTAATTAGTTGTAATATTTAAGGACATTGACCCTAAAGATACATCAACCCCTTGATTTAAGGGAATCTACTCTAAGGAAGCACCTACTCCCTAACTAAGTACCATCTTATCTCTTTTGATGGCACCTATCAATTAGATCTATTATGGAGCTACAACTCTTGATCAAATTAATTGATTGAAAATGAATCCATTTCTATGTTACAAAACTTTTTGCTCTATGTCTCTCTTCCTCTTTGCCTCTTTCCCTCTCAATTCGACTCTATTTCACACTTAGTGTATATCCTAGATGATGTATATATGCATTGGATCTAGGTCTCACATGTTCTTTATGTTCACTTTGGTCATTAACACATCATGCTCCATTTTGGACTCAGTTCATATTTCTTTAATGATAGGTTTACTACTTCTTGAATTCACACACCACTACCATCATTATCTATCTTTTACTATATTTAGCATATATCAATATTTAATTTTGATACACATACCATTTTACACAATTTTGATCAATCACAGTGATTTATATCATTATCTATGTTGTATAAGCATCTTTCCTAGAAGTTCCATCACATGACCATTGAGATGAACATATCCTTAAATATTGACCATTGATCTTAAGTTTCATGCCATGATCCGATAATCTTCATTTAATTATCTAAACTTTAAAATGTAACCATTAGATCAAGCTTACGCTCTCTATCAGATCTTTGTGAGGTTTTTAAATTTAATGTTTCAACTTTAAAACACATATGTTGATCTTTGATTCGAGCTCCTACATGTCATTAGATCTTTAAAAGTAGCATGAAATTTACATTTGTTTATCATTAAACATCAATCACTTGATATCATCTCACTACTTCCTAATACTGTAGAACACATATGCACCATTGATCTCCTTAAAGTAGATCATTCTTTAACTCTTCAACTTTAAGTCACAGCTATTGGTCTTTGTCTCAATCTCTTGAGACTAAGACACTTGGCACTCTTGCATGCCTTTTCAGCACTTTACTCTCATTCTCCATGCTTATGACACTTGACACTCTTTTGTGCCTCATGCACATTATCAATCCCCATACTTGTGACACTTGGCACCTTCATGTGCCTTCTACACATTATTTTTAGTTCTTGCTATTGAGACATTTGGCACCTTCATGTTGATCATTGACTATTTGACTTTGAAGTGTATTTTAGATCTATTGCTTAAGCTCTGTAATCATGACACATGTCATCAATGCATTCACTCTCAGATACCTTTGACATATTGACTTTGTTGCACGTCATTAGATCTACATCATTTGATTAAATGCTCACCATTAATCAAACTTGGACAAATATTAAGTTGATGACTTAGGAATATTAAAGTATTTGATTACTGCTTTGAGTCAGTAATTTCTAGGATGAAGGGGCCAGTTTCACAATGATGAGGAAGGCTTAATTTATAACTTAAGCGATTGGTTACCACCTATATCTAGTTAACATAAAAATAGAAGTGCCTACGAATGCCATGACCAAAAACCATAGGGTTTTACTGAGAAACCCTAGTAATGGTTGAGAGTAAATATAAATCAATTTTGAGCTTATTTCTCTTCATTTGAATCTACGGACCATATATATGAGATGTAATTGAAAAACCCATAATGGATCTTTTATCAATTTCTTTGTAAATATACATAAATAATCTATATAAAATCATGACAACTTTTCATGATAATAGTGCACCTTTTCAAGACCTTGCATTATGTAATTATAAAACATGATTTTCTCTCCATCAATATTGCATGTGACTGATTCTCTTGACAACAATGACATCTATAGTGCTAACTATCTCTCTTTTGACATCAATGAAAATGATATTTCTAACATAATCAAGCATGGTATTATATATTTTATGGACTAACTCTATGAATGCCTTTTTGGAAGATTTTTTGAAACCATGTAGGTTTTTTGAGACTTAATTTTATTCAGAGGAATTATATTTGATTTGGTTTTTAGAACATTTTTCTCAGGCCTTCTCAAAAAAATTTGTTCAAAACTTTTATCAGGGACTATTCATCAGGAATTTTTTCTAAGTTTTCACATCAAAAAATTTGTCTAAATAATTATTTGTCTTTTATCAAGAATTTGGTCTTCATACTTTTTGTTCAGAACATTTGTTCCGAACATATTTGGTCTTCAGGATTTTTATATTGGACAAATTATCTGAAATAGTCATCATTAAATTTTGTGATTCAAACATTTTGTTTTTCAATTTTTTTATGTTAGGATTTGTGTTCAAAATATTTTTTTAGATATTTCATAGGTTCAATCCCAACACAAAACATGACTCCCAATTCCTGACTATCAAAATCCCACTATACTTAGCCAATAAATCAAAATACTTCCCGATACTCACCAATGCTACCCACCATCTAAACTAATGAGATTTGAACTATGCATAATATACAAAAAAAATTAAACATTGGAAATATATTAAACACAAAATATAATTCAATTATAAATCTATATACACAACATGAAGCCATCAAACTATTCATTACTCTCAAATGAATTCAAATTTGACTGCTATCTTATGCACAAAAATCCCTAACAACATGTAATATTATTGTAAGAAAACAAATGACTATGCAGAGAGGAGAATTTTTCACACATCACATAAGAATAATATAAATTACTACACATAATTACAATGGCATCTTCATCCAAGGCATTCAGGGTAGCGATTCTACCATCACCATTTTATATTAAGGATTCAACCAAATTTATAGACATAGTCTATGATGCCACCATTTTTGATAATAGGTATGGGAACTACTCTAAATTATGGGATGTTGTTAATTTTTTCAATGTATTTTTACTAGATGGAAATATATTTTTTATACAATTCCAATTTATTAAAGATTTACTCTCATTCAAAAGACAAGCAAAGCATTTAGTTGTGGCCAAACGTAAGGTGATGCCCTGCATTGACCTTTTACAAGACTTATTTCTCATGGGAAATGTTATATAGGATGTATTTTTTCTTGTTGTGGAAAACTAGATAGTTTCATCATGCATCTCTATAGTTTTCTTGTAGAGGTATTTATCATTACCAATTCTAGATGCATATTTTGACAAACATAGGCTATTTTCTTGGAACTAGGAGAATTCAATGGATAAGGTGTTCTATTCATGGCTTCCTCCTAGATAAACCATAACATATAAAGGTAATAATTCCACCCCTATCAACAAATTTAGGATGGGAGTGTGGACTAAGATGGCACTACTTAATAGGTTATATGGCATGCTTAACATTCATTTCCTTAATTTAGACTAGGTGCCATTATTACATATGATAATGACCAGTGATGTAACATTTGATTTGTGTGAAATTATAAGCTTCCATTTGAGAGAATGGGTTATAAAAAAGAGTAAGTAGACCATTCTATCAGGCCACTTCTACATGATGTCTTATATTTTGGATGTTTTAATGGGCATAATGTATAAAGTCCTTAGTGAGCTTTGGAGCCCATCCACTGACTATGTCAAGAATCATATTTGTGATTATTTCAAATTTATAAACATTTATGAATATACCAAGAACATGATTGTGATTATTTAGGATGTTTATCCTCAATTATGGCAAGAAATCCATGAGTCTCCAATGCCTAGAGTCATGGAAAGAATAGTGAACACACTATCTAGAAGGGGTGACTGTTTTTGTATCCTGATTACATGGTGATCATGATTGTCAGACATAAGGTCCATCCCATATTCTTCCCAAAATATGTACTTGATAAATTGGTAGATCAATAAATTGCTTTCTAGCTCTGGTGGAGCATCGAGGAGGACTTGACCAAAAATAATATAATCACATTCTATGGGCACCATATGGTCATTGGTTAGATGTGCTACACATATAGAAAGCACTTTCGAGATATGGGAAGAAAAATAAAGATTTATCACTTGCCCACAGTGCCATATAGGGGTTGGGATCCTCATTGCCACATACAAAGATGCATTCATGGCCTTGGTATCCCCTACCAACATGTCTATTATGATTATGACTTTTTATTCATGAATACAAAGAATGATGACTATGTCTTGGGAAGGGAAAAAGTTTGTCTTTAAGGAGGATCATTTAAAGGTGATTCAATAGGAACCTTTAATTATAGTGAAGGAATTACATAATAGATTACCACTCTGTGTAGGATGGACATCCTTATATTTTTAGAATAGCTAACCTCTAAAGAAGACTAAGGAACAAGGAGAGCCTTCACAATAACTTCCTTTTAATTTGAGGATTGTCAAGAAAGAACCAAGGTGAGTGAGCTTGATCCTAGTCGAAAAGACACTTTCACGATTGTTCCATCTTCCACCACTATTGATCCATCTTCCACCACTATGTCATCCACTTCCATCATGGCCATGACTAATATTCCCTCTAATATTGTCATAGTAAAATCCTTGAAGAGTAAAATGGTATCCAAGAAAATTGAAACAACCACAACCACTCCTCAGCTCCATTTCTCATCCACATAGATCACTTTACCCATGCCATCCACCACTTCATCCTAGGAGACTATTGTCAAAATATTAGGTAAGGAGAAGAAGGGAAAACAAGTTATCATGTTCCATCTACTCCTTCAATATGGAGGTTTGGATTGGTCCAAGATCATTTGGCCTTCCCTGCCTAACATAATCCTCAAGGTAACAAAGAAGTAATAACTAGTAGATGATTCTGAAGAATAAGTTGTGATGGATGGAAGATAATAGATCTTCCATCCATCACAACCTTGTTTGACAAGCCATCTGGAAGCATTTAAAGGGTAAGAAAGAGGAAGTTGGAGGATGAATCTGGAAGTGAAATAATTCTCTAAGAGAGGAAATAAGTCTTTTCCTTATCCAAAAGGCAAAATAAACATGTGGGCAAATCCCTCTACTACAAAGATTTTAGGTCTCTAGCCAAAGTGCATAAAGACGTCATGGTGGCAATACATGAAGGCACAGAACTAGCAAGACAAGAATTGGAAGAAGAATTATAACAAATAAAAGATAGTGCATATTCTAGTAGGTATTGAAATTGAGGTGCAGGAGGCATAATCAAAATGGTATAATTCCTTAGAGTTTTTTTAGGCTGAATTAGCCCCCCATATTGCCAAGACTTACCAATTATTTAATTCTTTGAAGTTAGACAAGAATAAACTAAAGCCATTAATTATTTACATAAATAATAAGGCATATATCCATTTGGATCTGATGTCACCATTGGAGACATCTAATATCCTTAATATGGTGGTCATCTGGATAGAAGAGGTCAGGGAATGGGTAACAACTATTGGGTATTTGGTCCCTAATTACCAGGAGTATGAGGCCCTCATCCTGCAAATTTTGAATGACTTAAAATTGTCAAAATATAAGGATGCTATAGGAAAGTTGATAAACAAGATGAAATTTTATCAAATTATTCAAGAGGCTTCAGATAATTTTAATCAATGTTTACAGAGACTATTGTTAGAAGACATTGAAGCAGAATTGAGCTTTTCTAGGAAAAAGGTTCATGAATTTGAGATCTTAAAAATCAACTTCCATTAACCTCTTCCTCTCTCTTATACATCCCTCTACTCACCTCAAAAGTAAAAATGGACTCTTCCACTATTGTTCCATCTTCCACCACTATTGATCCATCTTCCACCATCGTGCCATCCACTTCCATCATGGCCACGCAAGGTTTATTTTAGTGGTGAGTCTTCATTAATTCATGAATATTCTAGTTTTATAAATCCAAATTTTGAAATTTTTGGGGGTATTGAAGAGCTTGGAATCACCTAAATTTTCTAGATGCAAGTTCATTTTTAAGGTCAGATTACCTACTATTTAAATAAATTCATTCATATAAATGTTTTTTGCCCATACCTCAAAAGGAAATCTAGGTAAATTCACCTCATATCAAACATGTATACAATCATCTACATATGATGATGATCATTTACATATCCACATATAATGATGGCCCTCCACATATGTTGATGGCTATTCACATATATTGACGGTCATCCACATATTCTGACAGTCATTCACTTATGCCCACAGCCATCCTCATATATTGAAGGCCATATTTATATTCCAATGGTCATCCACATATTATAAAAAAAATACACAAGATGTAGATGACCATTTGATGTGTGGGTTGTTATCTGCATCATGTGGACATCTATCTGCATAATGTAGACATCCATTGATAAGTGTACTTTAACCTAGTCGATGATCATTTATAACCTAAAATGATTGTAAAAAATACTAAAAATATAAATATTATTTTATATTTGGATTCCTTTTGAAAATAATTAAATTTAAAAATAAAATATTGTCACAATCCAAGTCCATATGCAAAAGTTACGGCCTCAAGAAGTTGGCTAGGTTATAATGAATTTGCTAGTGAACATCTGCATGATGTTGATGGATGTCTAGATGATGTTAGAAGATGTCTGCATGATATTATTAGAAGTCCATGATGTGGATGTCCACTAGAATCATGTAGAATTCCACCAGCATCACTCAGATGTCTGTCAGCATCATGCAAATGTTCCTTGGTAAGTACATTGTAACCTAGCCAACTTCTCAAGGTCATAACTTTTGCGTACGGACTCATATTGTGATGATTTTTTTTTGAAATTGCATTAATTTTTTTGACAAATAAAAATATATAATAATGTTTCTATTTAGATAATTTTTATATTTATAAAATATTGATTCATCTGCTCCATCACTTGATTCACCTATATAATTAATCACTATCCAAATTGATTTGCCACCATTACAAATCTAATTTTCCTGGGAACCTCCAAGTATTTTTTAATATATCCCACTAAAATTAACCCTATGTCCATGACTAGTAATCTATCTATAAATACCACAATTAGATCTTTGAAGAGGAAAAGGGTAGCCAAGAAAATTGAAATAGCCATGGCCACTCCCCAACTCCATGTCTCATCCACCCAGATCTCTTTACCCATGCCATCCACCACATCATCCTAGGAGACCATTGTCACAAACTCATTCAAGAGGAAAATTTTAAATAAATTTATCATGATCCATCCACTCCCCTAATATGAAGGTTTAGATTGGTATAAAGATCATTTGGCCTTCCCTACCTTACACAATCTTCAAGGCAACAAAGAAGCAATAACCAACAGAGGATTTTGAATAAGAAGTTTTGGTTAAAACCACATAAGAGATAGACCCTAACCAATTGGTAATTCCTCCATAAACCATTGATTTAAGATCTAAGTCTTCTCAAATGCCCAGCTTCAAGATAACAGAGCTCCCATCCATCATAACCTTATTTGACAAGCCATCTAGAAACATTTAGAGGGTAAGAAAGAGGAAGTTGGAGGATGAATCTGGTAGGAAAATAATTCTCAAAGAGATGCAAGAGTCTTTTCCTTATCCAAAAGGAAAAATAGATAGGTGGGCCAATCCCCATATAATGAATATTTTAGGTCTCTAGTCAAAGTGCATAAATATCCCATGGTGGCAATACATGAAGGCACAAAGGTAGCGAGATAATAAATGGAAGAAAATTTTAAACAAATAAAAGAACAATAAAAGATAGTTCATATTTCAATAGGTATTAAAGCTTAGATACATGAGGTAGCATTAAAATGCTATAATTCTTTGGAGTCATTAGAGTTTATATAGGTTGAATTAGCCCCCCATATTTCCAGGACTCATCAATTATTTAATTCTTTGAAGTTAGATGAGAATAAACTAAAGTTGTTAATTCTTTACACAACCAATAAGGCTTATATCTATTTGGATCTGATGATACCATTAGATGTATATAATGCCCTCAATATGGTGGTCATCAGGATAGAAGAGGTGAAGAAAAGGGCAACAGTTGTTGGGGCCTTGGTCCCTAAATACCAGGAGCATGGGGCCCTCATCCTAAAAATTTTGAATGACTTAAAATTGTCAAAAGTTAAGGATGCTACAGGAAATTTGATAAATAAGATAAACTTTGATCATCTTATTCAAGAGGCTTCAAATAATTTAAAGCAAACTTTACAAGGACTTTCATTAGAAGAAATCAAATCATAATTGATGTTTGCTAGGATAAAGGTGACTAAAGTTGAGATAATTGTAAAGGGCCAAGTTTTATTACATGTACATTATAATAGCAATGTATATTCTATATTCAGAGTATTTTTATAATTCAAACATATTGTAAATTTTTTCTACTAATTTTTAAAACATGCACACGTTTCATGCTTTTTTAAAGGCTAACTTTAACTATTGACAACTGTAAGACAAATTTATATGATTTTTAGACCATAGTTAGAACTTCAGTTCTAATTATGCCATGTAGTGTATTTTTGCATGTACTTTGAGGATGAAGTGGCCCCTTCCCTAAGTCTATTTAAACATATTTAACTCACATTTTTAAAGGGTTAAAATATTACAAATATACAGGATCAAAAGTAATTTTTATTGTCAACTCATGTGTTTATGTGTTTTCTTTCCATTTTATGTGTAATTAGGTTTATATCTTTTGGTTTTATGATTCAATAACTCTTAGTGTGAAAAATATACAAATGAGTTATTTATTATTATAATTCATATACTAGTCTTAGGTGTGCAATAGTTATTCAAGGATTAGTAAATTACATTGATTATGGTAAATTAAGTTGATTGATTCATATTCTTAAGTGTGTAGAGGTGATTTCATTTGATGTATTTTTTTATGTATGTGCAATAGTTTTCTCAGATACCTCACTAAGTCTGAGCCATAATATCCTAATTAAGAGTGTGCAATAGCTACTCTAAAAGGAGAAATCTTTGACTGAGACCTATGAGTTTCCTATATCAAGATTATCCTATACTACTAGACCATGTCTGACTATAGGTGTGTAATAACTGCTAAAAATGGGCATAGGTTTTTAAATCACTTATCCTCTTAGAAACCATCTACAGAGGTGATTCTTGAAATCAAAAAACCTTTCTTTTCTGCTCTACCCTTCCCTAATTAACTATTTGACTTTTAAGTGCACCGTATATCTATTACTCAAGCTCTGTAATCATGATACATGCCATCATTGTATTCGCTCTTAGGTACCTTTGGCATATTGATTTTATTAAGTGCTCACCATTAATCAAACTTAGATAAATATTAAGTCAAGGACTTAGGAATATGAAAGTCTTTGATAACTGCTTTGATTTGGTAATTGCTAGGATGAAGGGGCCAGTTTCACAATGATGAAAAAGGTTTAAGTTATAACTTAAGTGATCAGTTCCTACCTATATCTATTTAACATAAAAATAGAAGTGCCTATGAATGTCATGACCAAAAATCATAGGGTTTTACTGAAAACCCTTAGTAATGGCCAAGAGCAAAGATAAATCAATTTTGAGCTCATTTTTCTTCATCTGAACCTATGAACCATATATATGAGATGAACTTGAAAAACTCATAATGGATCTTATATCAATTTCTCTACAAACATATGGAAATAGTATTTGTAAAATCATGAAAATATTGCACCTTTTCAGGACCTTGCATTGTGCTATTTTAAAACATGCTCTTCTATCCATCAATCTTGCCTATGATCGATTCTCTTGACATCTATACTACTAACTATCTCTCTTTTGACATCAATGACAATCATATTTCCAACATAATCAAGCATGGTATTATATATTTTATGCACTAACTCTATTAATTCCTTTTTGGAAGATTTTTTGAAACTATGAAATTTTTTCAAGACTTAGTTTTATTTATGGGGAATTATATCTAGGATTTAGTTTTTCAAACATTTTTCTTAGGCCTTCTCAAAAAAAAATTGTTGAGAACTTTTATCAAGGACTTATTCATCGGGATTTTTTTTTGAAGTTTTTGCATTAAATATTTTATCCAAATAATTATTCTAAATTACTTATCTTTTACCATAAATTTGGTCTTCAAAATTTTTGTTCAAAACATTTGTTCTGAACAGATTTGGTCTTTAGGATTTTTGTATCAGATAATTGTCTAAAACAATCATCATCAGTTTTTGAAATATGGAGATTTTTCTTTTCATATTTTTTATGTCAAGGTTATTTTTTAGATATTTTGTATGATGTATTTTGGTCTTTGAGATTTTTTTTTAGAATATTTGTTTGGATATTTCATAGGCTTGATCCCAACACAAAACATCAGTCCTGATTCCTGACTACCAAAATCCCACTATACTTAGCAAATAAAGCAAACTACTTCCTGATACTTGCCAATGCTACCCACCAACTAAACTAATTAGATTTAAACTATTCATAAAATATAAAATAGGTAAACATTGGGAATTTATAATGCATGAACTATAATTCAATGCTAAATCTATATACATAATGGGCAACCATAAAAGTATTCATTACTCTCAAATGAATTTAATTTTTACTGTTATTCTATGCATGAAATTCCTTAACTACATGTAATATTATTATAAGTAAACAAATGACTAAGTAGAGAGGAAAATTTTTCACATAGCATATAAGAAAACTATAAATTATTACATGGAATTTCAATGGTATCTTCATCCAAGGCATTCAGGGGAGCACTTTTTCCATCACCATTTTATATTAAGGATTCGACCAAATTCATGGACATAGTCTATGATGCTACCATTTTCTACAATAGGTATGGGAACTAATCTGATTTATAGGATGTTATTAATTTTGTCAATGTATTTTCACTAGATGTAAATCTATTTACTATAGAATACTAGTTCATTAAATACTTACTCTCATTCAAGAGACAAGCACTACATTCAGTTATAACCAAACCTAAGGTGATGCCCTATATCAACCTTTTATAAGATTTATTTTAAATGGAAAAGGTTATGTAAGATACATTTTTGTAAAATATAGACAACCAAATAGTTGTGTTGTGTACCTCTATAGCTATCTTTCAAAGGTATTTATCATTACTAATTCTAGATACATATTTTCACAAATATAGGCTAGTTTCATGGAACTAGGAAAATTTAATGTATAAGGTGTTGTGTTCATGGATTATCCCT
Source organism: Torreya grandis (assembly GCA_037957365.1). Taxonomy (NCBI): domain Eukaryota; kingdom Viridiplantae; phylum Streptophyta; class Pinopsida; order Cupressales; family Taxaceae; genus Torreya; species Torreya grandis. The sequence continues at coordinate 889,114 of JARHVA010003078.1, forward strand.
AGATAAAACATAACATGTAAAGGTAATAATCCCACCCTTATCAACAAATTTAGGATGAGTGTGTGGATTGGGATGGCACTACTTAATAGGTTTATGGCATGCCCAACATCCATTTCATTAATTTAGACTAGGTGCCATTCTTACATATGATGATGACCAGTGATGCAACATTTGATTTGTGTGAAATTATAAGCTTCCATTTGAGAGAATGGGTTTAAAAAAATAACAAGTGGCCCACTCTGATAGGCCACTTCTACATTATTTCCTATCTCTTAGATGTTGTAATGGGCATAATTTATAAAGTCCTTGGTGAGACTTGGAGCCCATCTACCGACTGTGTCAAGAATTGTATTTGTGATTATTTATAATTTATACACATGCATATACCAAGAACATGGTTAGGATTATTTAGGATGTTTATCCTCAAGTATGGCAATCAGTCCATGGGTTTCAAATGCCTAGAGTCAGGGAAAGTATAGTGAAAAAACTATCTAGAAGGGGTGATTATTTTTTATATCTTAATTACATGGTGATCATGATTGCCAAATATAATTTCCATCCTCTATTCATCCCTAAATATGTACTTGATAAATTGGTAGATCAAGAAATTACTTTCTAGCTCTGGTGGAGAATCAAGGAGGACTTGACCAAAAATAAGAAAAGCACATTCTATGGGCACCATATAGTCATTGGTCAGATGTGCTACGTATAGAGAAAAAACTTTGGATATGTACGAAGAAAAATAAAGAGTTATCCTTTACCCATAATTCCATAGAAGGACTGGAATCCTCATGGCCACATATAAAGAAACATTCACGGACTTGATATCCGCTACCAACATGTCTATTATGATGACTATGCCTTGGAAAGGAAAAAAATTTTGGATTAAAGGAGGATCATTTAAGGGTGATTAAATAGGAACCTTTAATTATAGTGAAGGAATTACATAATATATTACCACTCTATGTAGGATGGACATCCTCAGATTTTTAGAACAACTAGCCTTTAGAGCAAACTAAGGAACAAAGAAAACTTTCACAATAACTTCCTTTTAATTTGAGGATTGTCAAGAAAGAACCAAGGTGAGTGAGTCTGATCCTAGGGGATCTCTAAGAGATCCCACCAATCTAGAGTCCTATGATGAGGAAAATAAGGATAAGAGCACCCAACTATAAGTGTAATATAAATGTCTACAACTCCCCCCCAAGTACAAGAATCTACATAATTAGGGGTTGTCATGGATGAAGTTGCTACCAAAGATCAATAATGTTCCTCCCTACAACCCAAGATTACTACTTAATATAAGAGGAAGTCTAAGACTCCCCTCATAGGTAGTCTAATAATTGAGAAATTACAAAACATGTTTGCAATGCCTCAACAAGTAATAGTGGAGGAAGAAGAAGAAAATCTTGATGAAGAAGCAAAATTAGAGAAAGTTAAGGTTTGATACTTACATTCAATAAAAGGAAAGCACCAACCACAAAGGGCATAATAGGTAAAAAGGCTAGGCCTTTAAACACCACTTCCCTAATTTCTTTTTATAATCCTATTTTTGGTTATATACCAATTTCATCTATGTTGAAGACTCCTATGGTGGAATTTATCACTTTACACATGCTCTTCCTCTCTACTACACATCCCTCTACTCACCACAAAAGTAAAAAATGACTCTTCCACTATTACTCTATTTTCCACCAGTATTGATCCATCTTCCACCACCTTAACATCCACTTTCATCATGGCCACAACTAGTATTCCCTCTGACATTATCATATTCAAATCCTTGAAGATTACAATGGTAACCAAGAAAATTTAAATAGCCATGGCCACTCCCCAACTCTATGTCTCATCCACACAAATCACTTTACCCATACCATCCACCACTTCATCCTAGGAGACCATTATCATAAGCTTAGGCAAGGGGAAGAAGACAAAGTAAGTTATCATGGTCCACATACTCCCCCAATATGGAGGTTTGGATTGGTCCAAAATCATTTAGCATTCCCTACATGACATAATCCTCAAGGCAGCAAAGAAACAACAACCAGTAGAGGATTTTAAAGAAGAATATGTGGTTAAAACCACATAGGAGATAGACCCTAACCAACTAATAATTCCTCTATGGGCCATTTATTTAAAATCTAAGGCTTCTCAAATGCTTGGCTTCAAGATAATAGAGCTCCCATCTATCACAACCTTCTTTGACAAGCCATTTGGAAGCATTCAGAGGGTAAGAAAGAGGAAGTTGGAGGATGAAGCTAGTAGGGAAATAATTCTCAAACAGAGGCAAGAAGTCTTTTTCTTGTCCAAAAGGCAAAATATAAAAGTGAGATAATCCCCCTACTATGAAGATTTGAGGTCTCTAGCCAAAGCATATAAAGATGCCATTGTGGAAATACATGAAGGCGTAGAGCTAGCAAGATAAGAACTAGAAGTAAAATTAGAATAAATAAAACAAAAATAAAATATAGTTCATATTCTAATAGGTATTGAAATTAAGGTGCAATAGGTAGCATCAAAATTCTATAATTCCGTAGAGGCATTAGAGATTATGTGTGTTGAATTATCCCCCATATTAGCAAGACTTACCAATTATTTGATTCTTTGAAGTTAGATGATAATAAACTAAAGTTGTTGATTATTTAAAAAACCAATAAGGCATATATCCATTTGGATCTGATGACACCATTGGATGCATCTAATACCCTCAAAATTGTGGTCATCAGGATAAAAGAGGCTAGGGAATGGGTAAAAACTATTGGGGCATTAGTCCTCAATTACTAGGAGTATGAAGCCCTCATCCTACAAATTTTGAATGACTTAAATTTTTTAAAATATAAGGATGCTACAAGAAATTTTATAATTAATATGAACTTTGAACAACTTATTCAAGAGGCTTTAAATAATTTTAATCAAATTTTACAAGGATTGTTATTAGAAGACATTGAATCAAAATTTAGATTTACTAGGAAAAAGGTGAATGAAGTTTAGATCTTCGAAATCAACTTCCATTAACCTCTTCCTCTATCTTACACATCCATCTACTCACCCCAAAAGTGAAAAAAGGACTCTTCCACTATTTCGCTATCTTCCACCACTATTTTCCATCTTCCACCACCGTGCCATTCACTTCCATCATGGCCATGACCACTAATCCATCTATAATTACCATAATTAGATCCTTGAAGAGGAAAAGGGCTGCCAAGAAAATTGAAATAGCCATGGCCACTCCCCAACTCCGTGTCTCATCCACCCAGATCAATTTACCCATACCATCCACCATATCATCTTAGAAGACCATTATCACAAGCTCAATCAAGAAGAAAACTTTAAATAATGTTATAATGATCTATCCACTTCACTAAGATGAAGGTTTAGATCAGTCTAAGATCATTGACCTTCCCTCCCTGACAAAATATTTAAGGCAGCAAAGAAGTAACAACCAATAAAGGATTTTGAATAAGAAGTAATGTCAACATGATCCCTTTAAAAAAATTATTCAAATTATTTAACTCATTAAGCACATCTCCAAGTAAATGGATTCAAAATTGTACTTGAAAAATTCATGTCAAACCATATATTTTTTCTCCTCTAACTCCCATTCTTTTAACAAAGTATGTATGGGTTTGAAAAGCCTCTCTAGGACATTTTCTCTAGAGATCCACCTAATTTGATGAATTTACAACACCTATAACATATTGATTTTAAATGAGTCAATTAATGATCTCTTAATGCTCCATGTTTATTAGTATATTTTTGAAGCCATGAATAACTTTATTTGAAAATTTGTCAATAAATTATATCTCTATAAAATAAGATTAAGCATCATTCGCTACTAATACTTCTCTATGAGATATGTAATGAATATATAATAATTGAGAAGCATCTTGATAAAGCTACATCTAACTAAATTCATTAAGGATAAATGCATATCTACTTATAAAGAGTTACCCTGACATCATACATAGATTGAGTTATTCCATCCTTTATTTGAAGGAGGCATATAATTTTTTTTACAAATTGACCTCTTACTTCATTATTCAAATATTTAATATAAATTATCAAATGTTATTCCATAGTTTGATAATATATTTATCAATAGTATTTGAGTAAAGTAGACTACAAAAAATCTCATCTTTTAATGTTTTCCAATATACATCCTTCGCAACATGTATAAATTATTTTCTGTATGTGGTATTTGTATATGCATTGTATTCATATAGTAAAGGCATGTGTGGAGTGGATTTATACCTATTCGAGTCACAAATTAGTTTTTATAATTCTAAATTTAAATCATTTTTGGACATATTTTCAATCACTAATTTGATTCTCTCCTTCACAATGCCTACCATTAGTTCTACATGTTTGGTAATTGAAATACTACTTCATTTTCTTTCTCCCTCCAAAAGTTGTAAAGAAAGTTTATGAGTCTCTAATTATGTGTGGATTCTTAGACCACTGACTTGAAGGATTTTACTCCCATATTTATCAAATGGATTTTCTCTATTATATTTTACACACCAAGAAACACTTTATCCTTTCAACACTATTTTAGTATTTTATAACATAAGCCCATCGAAATATTGTTATCCATTTGGACTTGAGTGTCTTTATTAATTTATCTCATGCATGTTCTACTTTCCAAAACAATTCTTCATCTGATTCATAATTTTATTCATGCATATGAACATCAAAGTCTTCATTTCTATATATTCATTATTGATTAGAACCTTGAAGAATATGAAATGCATCAGTAAGTGATAGTTATGTTTTATTGTTCTTAGGATGCCCAATAGAAGCTATTTTCTAACAACTTATACCTATTCAATGAAAAAATTAAAATGTATTTTTTTTAAATAAATAAATAAATAAGAGCCCTCAATGAGATTTAAATATGCTTTATTGCACCAGATTCATTTTTACCAACTCTATTTTGTAATCCTTCTAACAAAAAAAGAATACTCTACCCTAAGATAATAAGCTATGTAGCCTAAATTAATCAAAGATCGTTTATCCTTTTTTAAACATAACTACAAGGCTTAAAAAATCAAGATAATAATTCTCATATAGAAAATAATTGGAACTTTAGTCATATTTAATTCAAAGAGAATTAACACAACCATAATATTTCCTAGTAGATACACATACAATGAAAAAATATTTATAAATAATGATTACCTCTTTAGAAGTACATCAATATGTGTATTTTGATTTAAAGAGACCATAAAAACAATTTGAATATGGTAATATCTACCAAAAATCATTATAAATCTTACAATTATGATTCCATATTTCCATAGATCAAACACACTAGTATAAAAACCCATAAGGTATAAAGTTAATATGTTTTATTGAAAATGGATCTAAACATCTAATAAATGAAACTAATAGTAGAATATATGGATGCCACCTAGCATAAAGATCAATATTTCATAAAATTGATCATTTTGGATGTTAGTGGATTACTTTATTTATAGGCATCCAAAAAAAATTCATAACATACTTCTAACATTAGCTATGTTTAAGAAAGATGAAGATAGAACATCTACCCTTGAAACTTGTTCTAGTTGAGACTTAAGTTTAGTAGTGGAGGTTAGAATTTATTTCAAAATTGTTTACATGCTCTAGTGGATAGCATAAGTGGATTTGAAAATACACTAATTACTTCATAGAAGGGGTCAAATCAATGCACACTAGGGCTTCTACCATGATAGAGACCATAAACTAATTATAAGAGAATATATATAGATTTTACTTTGTTTATTCTATAAAAACATAAAATTAAATTAAATTTCATACACATGAAATGTGTCACAACATGTTAAGGTCACATAAAATATTTTATAAAAATATAATCAATATTTATTGTTCATCCTATGTGAATTCAAAACTTGTTTACAAATAATTAAATACTTTCTTTGATTTTTAATCTAATGAGTTGAAATTTTCGGGAATATAAAATAAAATAAGATCCAAATGAGTTATCTCATATTTAATATAATCATTTGGGCTTATAGATATTCCTAAAAAAACTTTAATGGAGGAAATACATGCCTATTTTAATGGTACATTCTTAAAATAAAAAATCCAACTATAAATAACATGTTAGGGGAATTGGGGGAAGATAAGGATGAATTATAAGCCACCTACAAGTTACACTAGGTGAAGCACCAAAGCAAGATCAACCTAACTCCTCAGCATGATTTAGTTTTAACATGTGCCTTTAGTTAATAGTTGACACCTATAATTCATGAAGGGAAATGAAACAAGTATAAAATGAAATAAATAAAAAAAACTTATTTATTTTTCATGTTTGATATAAAAAAGCATACACTATAGTCACTTGCCTCATTAGTACATAATTAACATTGATTCACAATAATAAAACCCATAACTACGTACATCTCTTATGGGAATGTGATGGAAAATGGATATATTAGTAGTTTTTCTGGATTATGTTATTTTATGTATTAAATTACACAATGTTATGACTAACTTCAATTCAATAATAATATTAAAATTTATTGATAATAAGTTGAAACTTTCCCTATATTTTTAGATCTACAGATGTGTTTTCCCTATAACTATTATGGAAATAGGGGAAAATATGGAAGCTTTGATCACTTTAATGCTTCAATGAATTATTTTAGTAAGTTGATTTGTGATTTGTTTGGTCTATGCTAGGTGAGGAATGAATGAGGATTAATCATGCATACATATTAATCCTTTTGTATAACATATCACATTAAAACACTTAGGCTGAGAATAGGTATTCATTTCATTTAAAAATTAGATGAAATTAGGGTATTAGATACTTGTATTGGGATAGGACACTTGCATCAACATAGGCATCTGAATGGGATGCAAATGTCTGAGCAAGTGGAAACAAGCACATGTCTAAAACTTGTAGAAATTTAAGATAAGTAGGTTTATATCATTATCATTTTTTATTCAAGAATTATTATTTGTGTCATTTCAAAACTTTATAAATATTTCATAAATGGTTTCTAGATTGTTGATATTTTGTAAATTATTTATGGTTGTTTCAAGTTTGAAACCCTTTATGTATAAATAATGGTTATGTATGGTAGTTTTCTTTATATCTGATGTGGGATTAAGTGAGCTTAATTTATTTTAAGGATTATTCATTTAGTGCAGTCTCTTTGAAGTTTATTTTTTGGGTTTCATTTTCATAAACAAATTTGAGAGATTGTGAAGTAATTGTAGTTGTCTGAATAATTTGAAAGGGTTTGTATAAGTTAAAACAATTGTAGGAGTATATAAGAATGATGTTATTGAAATACATGTTTATTTATTATTTGATAAATAGTGTATATTTCATGTAAATCAAAGGATTTGATATTTTTAGTTTTTTATAGAAATAAATAGTTTTTGGAGACACCTTTATTCATATTTTAAGCTTAGTGGATTAAAAAATGAAACATTGATTTATTATCAATGATTTAGTTTTGAGCTTTAGTTATATAACAGTCAATATTTTTTGGTTTAATTTTGGTTTTAAAGTCACTATTAAAAGGTACCTTGTACTCAAATGTTTCTATGTATGTGAGTATATGGCTTGCATTTGAAACTTAATTTTTTTATTTGATTTTAGAATATCAGGGAGGATATGTTTGTGCAAGTTAATTTTATAGACTATTGATTGAATGAGTATTTATATTTAGAAAGAGTTACTCTAAATATAACTAAATTCATTAAGGATAAACGCATATCTACCTAGAAAGAGTTACCCTGACATCATACATAAATTGAGTTATTCCATCCTTTATTTGAAGCAGACATAATTTTTTTTACAAATTGACCTCTTACTTCATTATTCAAATACGTAATATAAACTATAAAATGTTATTCCATAGTTTGATAATATATTTATCAACTATATTTGAATAAAGTAGACTACAAACAATCTCATCTTTTAATGTTTTCCAATATACATCCTTCGCAACATCTATAAATTATTTTATGGATGTGGTATTTGTATATGCATTGTATTCATATTTTAAAGGCATGTGTGGAGTGGCTTTATACCTATTCGAGTAATAAATTAGTTTGTATAATTCTAATTTTAAATCTTTTGTGGACATATTTTCAATCACTGATCTGATTCTCTCCTTCACAATGCCTACCATTAGTTCTACATGTTTGGTAATTGAAATACTACTTCATTTTCTGTCTCCCTCTAAAAGTTGTAAAGCAAGTTTATGAGTCTTTAATTATGTGTGGATTCTTAGACCACTGACTTGAAGGATGGTACTCCCATATTTATCAAATGGATTTTCTCTCTTATATTTTACACACCAAGAAACACTTTATCCTTTCAACACTATTTTAGTATTTTATAGCATAAGCCCATTGAAATATTGTTA
>JARHVA010003078.1:902500-917500 GCA_037957365.1 Torreya grandis
GTACTGAACAATTAAAATTGTACAAATAAATATTTATTTTTAAATAATAAAAGGGACAATTGTTTGGCTTTGTGTATTTGAAGGGTTTTCAATTAAAAAAATGATAAACATTTTTTCTTAAATTAAAAATCACTTTCAACCAATTAAAATTGTTTTATAAATATATTGAAATTCTTTTTCTTAAAACAACTTAATAAAAAAAATTATTAAAAATTTTATAATATTATTTATGGAACGGTTTTATTATGGATCTCTAAAAAAATTATCTCCATAGCAACTCTTTAAAAATTTCAAGTAAACAATGATATGACACAAGGGTGTTAGGGCATTTGCATTTTTCATAATCATCCAATCCAAAAAATCAAACAAACAAAACTAAAATACACAAATTTCAAACTCAGTAGAAACACTTAAGACTATTAACTAGTAGTTGCCTCAAAAGTGCAAGTTATACTAAGAGGGATGTTATTTGATGATTTAGTGAGGGGGAAAGGGGGCAAGTATGTAAATTGAATGTAAATCAATAGTTATTCATTATTTGATTGTTAACCTTATTTCATCTTTTGTGCATATAACAACCAACAGTATTTTGATATTTTTGGTAGTGTTGATGGTGGAAAATGAAGTGGTACATGTTCTTTCATATGACATGGCAATACATTGTGCGGGGAGTAGACATTCTATTTCACGATGAGATTGATCAATATTGAAGTCGTAGGAAAGGAAAAGGCTATACAAAACATGCAAGTAGTGAAATATTTCAAGGTGAGCTAGGTGGTGATGATGAGGGACAAAGACAAGGTATTTTAGGTGATAAATTTGAAGAAGCACACATAAGTACATGTACAAAATTCAATGAGATATCATATATGTCAATACAATATGTAATATACACTGAAGTATTTGAGTCATCCAATACATGATTAAAACATGTGTCATCTCAATGAAAACATGGATCAAGTCTCTAACGTCTCTTCTAAAAATATAGAGAATACCCTAAAGATCAATTTAGATGATTCTAAAACTAAATAAATGAAATACTATATAAAATCAAAATAGATGACTATAAAACCAATTAAACAACAAAGAAAAAATAAAAACTAATATAATTATAATATATTATATTAATTTACTAATATAAATATTATGTCTATTATATATTATATTATATATATAATATACTTATGATATAATGTAATATATTATACTATTTGATTTTATATTTATATATATATATGGATTTTTTGATACATAATAATTGTAGAATTTGTTAGAATCAAGAGAGCATGCAAAAAATAAGAACTTAAACAAATAAATAAGAACTGAACACAATTGCTACAACAATCTCTTGAAGGATAAGATTTTATTGATCTTCAATTTTCTTTGCTTATAACGCTGTGCCCAAGCGTCTTTAAATAGATTTGAATACAAACAATAATTAGAAAAACAAACTCAAGACTAATTTTAGTCTTTACATGCAAACTAATTGTTTGTCTAACTGACTAAATGTGAACTACTTTTTTAACAGTTTAACTAAATGTTTGATAACTGATTGTTCACTAACTGATTGCATGAGGAGTGGAGAAATTAAACTCCAGTTCAACATGACTTTATAACACTCCCACTTAATTTATACCACTTACAATTTTAGCATTCACTATGCCTAAATTATGTCTCAAATATTTTAAGGTCTCTTTTGGTAATGCCTTTGTAATATGTCTGCCAATTGATCTTCAGATCTACAAAAATTCCAAATGGATTTCTCCATTGTTCACTAACTCTCTAATAAAGTGAAATCTTGTATCAATGTGCTTGCTCCTCTTGTGAAACACATGATTTTTTAATAAAGCAATTGCTGATTTGTTATCACAAAAGATTGGTGTTGACTCCTTCTGTGCTTGTAATAAATCTTTCAATATTTTTCTCATCCAAGTTGCTTGTCATACTGCTGATGTGGCTGCTACATACTCTGCTTCAGCTGATGAAAGTGTCACTATAGGTTGCTTTTTGGATGCCCATGTGACCACACCTGTACCTAAAAGAAAGGCATGTCCAGAAGTACTCTTCCTATCATCAATGCTACCTGCAAAATCACTATCTATAAAACCAATCAAACTAAAATCGTTAGTTGTGGATTATAAAATTCCATATTCTGTAGTTCCTGCCACATATCTCAATATCCTTTTTCCAACTTGCCAATGTGAGTCTTTCAGTGACTCCATGAGTCTTGAAATTAAACTAACCCCATAACTAATATCTGGTCTAGTAGCTGTAAGATACATCAAACTGCCAACTAGTCTTTTGAATATTGTAGAATCAACATTGGATCCTTTGTCTTCTTTGCTAAGTTTGGTCCCTGTAGCAACTGGTGTAGGTGATGTTTTACAATTCAGCATCTTAAATCTCCTTAACACATCCTTTGCATATTTAGTTTGACAGATAAAAATTCCTTTCTCTGATTGTACAACTTATATTCCCAAAAAAATACTTCATTAATCCCAAATCTGTCATTTCAAATTCTTTCTTCATTGCTGATTTAAAAGTGTCTACAGATAAATTTCTAGTAAAAATCAAATCATCAACATATAAACACACAATCAAAATCTGACCTTCTTTGTTGATTTTTGTGTACAAAATAGGCTCACTATCGCTTCTGTTGAATCCATTGTTTATCATATAAGAATCAATCCTGCTATACCATGCTCTTGGTGCTTACTTGAGACCATAAAGAGCCTTCTTCAATCTATAAACTTTTTCTTCATGTCCTTGTACTTCATAACCTATGGGTTGTTTCACATATACTTCTTCATCTAGAAAACCATTCAGGAAAGCTGATTTTACATCCATTTGATATACATACCAATTATTTTGAGCAGCTATTGATAATACCATTCTAATAGTATCCAATCTAGCAACTAGTGAAAATGTTTCATTATAATCAACTCCATGTTCTTGTGCAAAACCTTTTGCTACTAACTTTGCCTTGTGGTTTTCAACATTTCCATCTACATCAATTTTAGTCTTATAAACCCATTTGACACCAATACAATCCTTACCTTCAGGTAGAGTAGTTAGATCCCATTTTTTATTTCTTTCAATAGCATTCAACTCTTCATCCATTGCTTTTAGCCAATGTTCCTCATTAACTGCTTCTTCATAATACATAGGGTCATGAGTGAAAAGAGCAAAATTTGAAACCAAATCTAATTTCTCTTCTTCTTGATTATAAATCTCATTCAAATTTCTCATTTTCTTACCTTTCAATCTTGCTCTTAAAGTAGCAAGAGTTGGATCTGATTCATCACTTACTTATGAATTTGGAGTAGGGAGACATGCATGACTAGATGATTCACCTTGTTCAAACCTCCTAGGTGTTCTTATTGGAGTACTTGTGCCTGCTTGTGGAGAGGATTGTCCACCTTGAAAATTTTGTTCTTCAGAAACTTCTTCATCCTATGGAATTGGTGCCCCAACTGTGATGGTGCTACCATCCCATGCTTCTGCTTCCTTAAATTCAACATCTCTACTGATAATCACTTTCTTTGAAATTGGGTTATACAACTTATAAGCTTTGGATTCTTCAGAATAACCAATAAAAATGCATTTCTCACCTCTATCATCAAGCTTTCTTCTCAATTTAAATGGTATAAGAGAATATACAACACAACCAAAAATTCTGAAATTATATACACTATATTTCTTACCACTCCATGCTTCTTGTGGAATTCTATCTCTGACACTCTTTGTTGGGCTTCTGTTCAGAATATACACTACACATGCTACTGCTTCTGCCCAATATTCATTTGACAAGTGTTTGGCTTACAACATGCTTCTTGCCATTTCCATTATTGTTCTATTCTTTATTTCTGCTACACCATTATGTTGTGGTGTGTACCTTGTAGTCAATTTCCTTTTAATGCCATGATACCTGCAAAAATTTTGAAATTGATTAGACATATATTCACCTCCTCTATCTAATCTTATTACCTTGATATAACGGCCACTCTGCTTTTCAACCATTGCCTTGAATTCTTTAAACTTTCCAAAAGCTTCAGACTTATTCTTGAGAAAGTATATCCATGTCTTTCTGCTAAAGTCATCAATGAAGGTTAGAAAATAAGTACTACCTCCTAATGATTTAGTTTGCATTGGTCCACATAAATCACTATGGACTAACTCCAATATTACCTTAGCTCTATATGAGGCTCCTACTGGAAAGCTCTCTCTATGCTATTTTGCCAGAATACAACTGTCACATGAACTTCCTGGCTATTCTATTGGTGGTAAACCCTTCACCATATTTTTCTTTTGTAACAAATTTAAACCTCCAAAATTTAAATGTCCATACCTTAAGTGCCATAACCATGATTGATCTAGCTGCATGGATTTGAAGTGGGCTTCCTCTTCTCCTTGGATGCACTGAATATGAAGAGGGAACATCCGATTCTTGGTCATCTCCACTTTACCTATCAACCTGTCACTTGAAAACTTGTCCAATATTGTGCAAACATTATCCATAAAGGATATTTTGTAACCTTCCTGTACTAACTGACCAACACTCAAAAGATTGTGTTTTAGTCCAGGTACAAAATAAACATCAGGTATAAACCTTATTTCACCATTCTTAGCCAAAACATTTATTACACCTTTACCCATGACATTTACTGTGATATCATTTCCTAATTTCACTTTTGATTTTACAGAATCATCAAGATTAGAAAAAATTTCTTTATTCCCTGTCATGTGATTACTGCATTCACTATCTAGGAACCAAATATCTCTAGCTTTTTCTTGAGTAACATTACAAGTAAGAAATAAGCTTCCAGGATTAGAACTAGATTCACCTAGATTAGAAATAGATTCACCTGTGTAATTAGCATTCTGCTTGTACACATATCCTTGTTTACTTCTGCAGTCACTTGCATAATGACCATATTTCTTGCAGTAATAACATTGAACATTAGATTTATCAAACCTCTGTGAACCTTGTTGGGAGTGATTGTTGCCACGTCCTCTACTACTGTAGTTTTGATTACTGTGTTCACCTTCATCTGAATTGTTCCTTCCATATCTGCCTCTGCCTCTTCCTCTGAAGTTTGACCTGGCTCTTCCTCTTCCTCTGCCAACTGATACCTGTGACTTGAAGGCATTCTCAAGAGAAGTGTTATTCCTATTCATTCTGGATTCATGTGTTAACAAAGAACCCATTAATTCATCTTTAGATAATTTTTCTAAATCTTTGGTTTCCTCAATAGCTACAACTATTGCATCAAATTTACTGGGTAAACATCTGAGTATTTTTTCTATGATCTTCTGATCCGTCATAGTTTCTCCATTAGATCTAATTTGATTCACTATATTCAACAATTGACCCATAAACTGGTCTATAGATTATGATTCATTCATTTGCAAATTTTCAAAACTTCTCCTAAGCAGTTGCAATTTGGCAATTTTTACCTTTGTATTACCTCTATAGGTAGTCTCCAATATTTTCCATGCCTCTCTGGATCTCGTTGCTGCTGCTACTCTAGAAAAAATTGATTCATCCGATCCCTGTTGGATTATAAATAAAGCTTTTGCATTTTTTTCTCCTTAAGCTGGTCCTTTTGTGCTTGATTTAATGCCAGATGGGTTGCCTCGTCCTACGGTTCTACAAAACCACTCTCTAACAGATCCCACACATCTTGTGAGCAAAATAAAGTTCTTAGCTTAATTGCCCAAAAATCATAATTCTTACCATTGAAAATGGGAATTTGAGGCTGTGAAATACTGTTGTTCACTACCATTTCTCACGTTGGAATGGCTTCTGGTTGTTGTTTCTGAAACACAGTCGCCGACGTCGGTTATACTGCCGCAGTCGGTCGGATAATACTGCCAATGTCAATTTAATCTAGCGATGTCGGTCTAGGAGTCCGCTGATGTCGATTTACACTGCCGATGTCAGTCTTTGCGCTACCTGCTGGCAATTCCTGTGCTTTTCCTTCACGCTTTGGACTGCGACTGCTTCGCTCTCCTTCCTTCTTAGCGCCTCCTTGCTGGCTGCTTTCCTAACCAAGCTCCCCTTGGCTCTGATACATATTTGTTAGAATCAAGAGAGCATGCAAAAAACAAGAACTTAAACAAATAAATAAGAACTGAACACAATTGCTACAGCAATCTCTTGAATGATTAAGATTTTATTGATCTTCAATTTTCCTTGCTTAGAATGCTGCACCCAAGCGTCTTTAAATAGATTTGAATACAAACAATAATTAGAAAAACAAACTCAAGACTAATTTTAGTCTTTACATGTAAACTAACTGTTTGTCTAACTGACTGAATGTGAACTACTTCTTTAACAGTTTAACTAACTGTTTGATAACTGATTGTTCACTAACTGATTGCATGAGGAGTGGAGAAATTAAACTCCAGTTCAACTTGACTTTCTAATAGAATTGGGAGTTTACACTCAATCTAAGACATAAAGAGGATTTCAATTCTTGTACTTCTATTAATATATATTTTCTGTTATGAAATATCTAATCACTAATAAAATTTAAACTTTATGATTATAATATCAATACATTTACTTTAATCATTACATAACTACCTAAAAAACCATATATAATATTATAATATTAATTAATAATACTATTATATTATTTTCTATAACATCTAAATTTATATGTAAACAGCGACCTGGGACAAACATACATTTTTGGTAATCATTCAATCCAAACACAATTACCTACCCAAAACAAAATAAAATGAAATAAAATTCCTTATTCCACTTAAAGTACTCACGTATCACACTCCTTAAAAAGAGCTTCAAGAACCGTAGAGGTTGGACGCGTTCGGACCTCGCGGAACTCCAAATTTCTATGTAACATGGCAGCTGTAGTCAAAATTTTATTGCAGAATTTTATTCTTCTCCCATCGATTTATTGCCCTGTCCTGCCCCGCATTTGCATATGCATATGTCTATCATATTGTCTATCATATTGTCTCGTTTTAGATTGTGAGCTGAGCTGCAAAAGAAAAAATGTCCATGTCTGAATTGATATCTGATGTTCCTCCGTTGGAAAAGGCACAACGGCAAATAGGATGCATGACATTCTCTGCTTGTTTGATAGACACCATTTGCATGGCAGCAAGACCATCACCGAGGGTAATTATTAGTTATGTTATTAAAAAAATTAGTCTTTAGATCATGTCAAATATTGCAACGTTGAGTAATTAGTTTATTATTTTTGAGCAGGGAGTCCGAAACACAGCGTAGCCGATTCAGGGCGTTCCGGTGATTCTGCGAAGCTACCGAGGCGTATGTTTGCATTCAAAGACGACGTGACAAATTCAGTTGAGAATGCATTTCCTTACCGCCTATCGCCAGGGCGGAGAAACAGATCTCATCGGAGGGCAAACTCCACAGAGTCCATACAAGTTCCTGCTCAATCTGCATCCAAGCTTGAGGGCGACTCGCTGGAGTCGACAGAATTTCTGTCGTCAAGATTGATTACAAGGCGCAGGTATTCCTGCGACGGGAGATATATTTCCAGGCCGCCTCTCACAGTTGATCACATGGATGCATACCGCAACTCTTCATTACGGGCATTGGAATTTCCCACACGATCTGTGGTTGCGGATTCGCCCAGTAGGCGTCCTCCCAATGTGGTTGCAAAACTTATGGGCCTAGACGACATGCCTGAGTCGCTTTTATCGCCTCCAACACCTGCCCCTAAAGTAACGGAAATGCCCTTGCCCAGTGCAACAAGATCCTTCACGCCACTCGAAATATCCAGTCCAGGATCCCTCGGAGTAAAAATGCTTCAGCAACCTATGTCTGTTTGTCAAGTGAAGCTTAAAGCTTCAGAATATAACAGTAATATGGATCGCCTTTGCGAGCCAAAAGACTCTCGTTCCACGGCCGAAATTCCAAGGCCGCAGATTCCGCAAGGGGATCAAAATGCATTACTATTTCATGAAGATGAGAAGATAGAGGTAGAAAAGGATGTGAAAGCGGCGACGATTCAAGAATCTCTCCGCACTCCTCCAAAATGTTCCGATATAGAGCTTGCTACTGTGATGACGAAGCCTGCTTCCTCCGATCCTGTAACAAGTGAGGGTGACGCTTTTTCTCCCAGAAGCGCTACCTTGATGCCGAATAAGCCCGTGCACAAGAATCGCCTCGTCGATGATCGAAAGCCTAGCAATATCATAAGGAAGAAACTGTCGGCAAAACCCTTAATTTCGTTGATGATGTTTCGCATAGAAGATCAACAGGAAAACCAACAGAAGAAAAATCGAATGCCGCATCCGCGCGTAAGCCAGCTTTGACTCGGTATAAATCCGAGATTCTACCAAAGGGTGATGCTGATGCGGAAAAGCAGAGAAAGAGAAAAGAGATGGAAATCAGATTAGAAAAGAGAAACAACATAACTAGAGATAAAGATTCTCCAGCCGCCCGCTGCAATTCCACCTCTGCATTCAACATTCAGACTCCAAAGGCGAAGCGAAAATTGGACTCTAGGCAAATAGTGTGTTTTTCATGCGCCTTCTGACAATTTCTTATTTCCTTCGTGGTAGGAATATATATTTGTTAAGAATAATGAATATCAGTTAAAAGTTTTCATTGTGATTTTGTCTGGCGACAGGGAGTAACTGCTAGAGGCATAAATGAATCCTGCAAATCCGGGCAGAAAACGACTGAGAAACCCAGACAGAAGACAGCAAATTCTTCTGAAGCTTCTGAGCAGCCAAGTCCAGTGTCTGTTCATCAACAGCCCTTCTGCGAAGAGGATAATTCTCCCTCGCCTCCCATCATGCGCGCACTTAATTTCCAAGGTGACCTACCCTCCAACAAATCCCAGAGCAGTAATCACACAGTCCGAGAATATGTGACGGAGATTTTCATGGCTTCTGGTCTGCTGAAAGAGGACGACGAAGATAAAGATTTAAGCACGTATCTGTATTCTTTTGGCAGCTTCTCAATCGATCCTGAAAGTTTCCATGAATTAAATGAGAAATATCTAAACGACAAGAGAGGAGATGCAGAATGTATGAATTGGCGACTGGTGTTCGATACAGTGAATGAGATCCTGCGAAGAAAATGTGGAGCTGTGCTGCCATATGGACGATTTCCACAGAGATGTAGGGTTAGTGGACGTGATCTTGTGAATGAAGTTGTGGCGCAGTTAACAAGTCATGCTGAGGGGGCAGGAGATATTTACGACGGAGTGTGTAAACTTCTGGACAAGGATTTGAAGACATCAACGCTGGATGATACAACCGACAATGAAGTGAGCCAAGTGATCTTGGATGTTGAACGCTCAATATTCACAGATCTAATGGATCAATTTATCTGTGATTTCTAGTCGACCGTAAAAATCCATCTTGGTGCACGCTATCATTTTTTTCGGCGTTGTGGCTCGTTCACTAATATCATAAGCCTACACGGACATACAGGAGGAAAAAAATCCTGCAAAAACTCTGGAATCCTTTTAGTAAATAGTAAATAGTTTTTATTTTTTGGATTGGTTGGTTGGCAGCCGTGATCATATTTGAAGGGGTGGCCTTAATTTCAAGTTAAGCTCATTTATTCATCCAACATTTTGGTAATGAAAACTTGTAATAAATAGTGGCACTCCAATTATAAAGATTAAATTAAGTATATGCATCATTAAAATTATGGATTTCGAAATTTTTTTTATGTGTGATGAATAGAAAGTAGATTCGAAGATGGAAATCAACAGCTATTAAAAATATAAAATTTATTCGATACCAATTTGTTGGAGAAATATTCAAATATACATTTTTTTTTTTAAAAACATATATTTATTTAATTTATATAGCTAGTTACAAACTTCTATTTTTTTTTTAGTGTTTTTGTTTTCTTCTATTCCAAATTGTTGTACTAATAGATCTATTGGTCTAGTGGAAGAAGCTTTTGTGCTTTTATATGCTTCCATGTATAATTAATAACATTCAAATCTACCTCATTTAGAGCATAAGGTGCACAAAGAGAGAGAAACTTTAACATATTCAATGTGTTCAAACAAAGTCTAGATCCATCATTATTATTTATCCTATTTAACTTTGAGAAACCTCTTTCCAAGACTATTGTACTTGCTAGAATAACAATAATAACATACTATAGCTTCATTAAACATGGAAACCCTTCAAACCATTCAATTTCAGCCCCACAAAGATCTAACGCTCCAAACATATATTGGTTTTGGTATGATTTATTAATAGTACAAACAAATTCATCCATCTCACGTAAACATTTGATAGTATCTATAATACATGAGTTCCTAACATTATTTTTTTCACATAAATATTTTAACCATATTTTTGTTTGACGATCTCTATCATCCATCCCATCATAATAATTATGAAGACCGAAAAAATTGGCATCATTAAATATAGGTAAATTTGTGAACCTTGTATCTAAACAGTCAAAAACCTTTACTATATTTTTCTCATACAATAGAATCATCTGGTGTCCTTGATATTTTTGAGTTAGGAAAGCTCTCAAATCATAAATGAAGTATATGTATTATACCTGCTCCATCTACAAACTAAGAGTTCTTCCTTCTACTTTATTTTAAAAAGATGAACTATGTATTGTACCTTCCCCAAATATGTCTCTTTGAAATCTCCTATGAAGCATGTCAATAGTAGCATCTAAAGTAGTACCAATAGAAGTAATGTTAACATGATCCTCTTGAAAAATTTATTCAAATTATTTAACTCAGTAAGCACATCTCCAAGTAAATTGATTCAAAATTGTACTTGAAAAATTCATGTCAAACCATACATTTTTTCTCCTCTAACTCGCATTTTTAAAACAAAGTAGGCATGAGTTTGACAGGCCTTTCCATGACATCTTCTTTAGAGAGCCACCTAATTTGATGAATTTTTAACACCTCTAACCTATTGATTTTAAATGAATCCATTAGTGATCTCTTAATGCTCCAAGTCTATTAACAGATTTCCCAAGCCATGAATAAACTTTGTTTGAAAATTTGTCAATAAATTATAGCTCTAGAAAATAAGATGAAGCATCATTTTCTGCTAATGCTTCTCGATGAGCTATGAAGTAAATATATAATAATTGAGAAGCATCTTGATGAAGCTTAGTAGATAAACCTTCATGGATACCTCTCATGGAAGAAGCCCCATTAGATCCAAATCCAACTACCTTCATCAAGGATAAACTCATTTCTTCTTAGAAAGACTTACCATGACATCATCCATAGATTAAGCTATTCCATACTTTATTTGAAGGAGACATACATTTTGTTACAAATTAAACTCTTACTTAATTAGTCAAATATGTGATATAAACTATCAAATGTTGCTCCATAGTCTGATTAGTTTATTTATCAACTAAATTTGAGTAAAATGGACTTCAAAAAATCTCATCTTTTAATGTTTTCCAATATACATCATTCGTAGCATGTAAGAATTATTTTTTAGATACGGTATTTGTATATGCATTATATTTATCTATTAAAGGAATGTGTGGAGTGCCTTTATACCTGTTCAAGTTATAAATTGGCTTATAGAGTTTTAAAGGCAAATCACATGTGGCAATAAAATACATATTTTTAATCATTGATTTGACTCTCTCCTTCATAATCTCTATCATTATCTCTACATGTTTGGTAATTGAAATACTACTTCATTTGTTTTCTTCCTCCAAAATTTGTAAAGCAAATTAATGAGACTCTAATTATGTGTGGATTCTTAGACCACTAACTTGAAGGATGGTACTCCCATCTTTAACAAAATGGAGTTTCTCTCTTATATTTCAAATGGAGTTTCTCTCTTATATTTTACACACCAAGAACACTTTATTCTTTCAATACTATTTCAGTATATTATAGCATAATCTTATGGAAATATTGTTTTCCATTTGGATTTGAGTGTCTTTATTAATTTCTCTCATAATTGTTCCACTTCCCAAATCTGTTCTTCATCTAATTCATAGTCTTATTCATGCATATGAACATCAAAGTCTTCATTTATATAATTTCATTATTTATTAGAACCTTGAAGAATATGAAATGCATTAGTAAGTGATAGTTGTGTTTTATTGTTCGTAGGATGACCAATAAAATATATTTTCTAAAAACTTATACCTATCCAATGAAAAAATTAAAATAAATATATATATATATATATATATATATATATATATATATATATATATATAAGTGCCCTATATGAGAGTGAAATATGCTTTATTTCACAATATTCATTTCTACCAACTCATTTTTGTAATCCTTATAATAAAAAAAGGAATACTCTACCCTAAGATAATAAGCTATGTAGCCTAAATTACTCAGAGATAATCTATCCTTTTCTGAACATAATTACAAGGCAATAAATATCAAGATAATATTTCATGTATATAGAAAATAATTGGAACTTTAGTCATATTTAGTTCTAACAGAATTAACACAACCACAATATTTCCTAGTACATACCCATACAATGAAGAAATAATTATAAATAATGATTACCTCTTCAAAAGCACATCAATAACATGTGGATTCCAATTTAAAGAGAATAAAAAAACAATTTTATTTTAGTAGTATCTACCTAGAATTATTATAAATCTTACAGTTATGATTCTATATTTCCATAGAGCAAACACACTAGTATAAAAACCCATTAGGTAAATGTTAAAATCTTTTCTTGAAAATGAAACTAAACATCTAATAAATGGAACTAATAGTGGAATATATGGGTGCCACCTACCATGAAGATCAACAGTTCATAAAACTGATCATTTTGGATACTAATGGATTACTTTATTTATAGGCATCCAAAAATTTGTCATAACATACTTCTTACATTAGTTATTTTCAAGAAAGATGAAGCTAGAATTTCTACCCTTGAAACATGTTCTAGTTGAGACTTAATTTTAGTAGTGAAGGTTAGAATTTATTGAAAAATTATTTACATGCTCTAGTGGATAACATAAATGGATTTAAAAATCGATTGATTACTTCATAGAATGGGTCAAATCAATGCACACTAGGGCTTCCACCATGATAGAGACCGTAAAATAATTATAAAAGAATATATATAGCTTTTATTTTGTTTATTCTATAAAAGCATAAAATTTACTTAAATTTCATACACATGAAATGTGCCACAAAATGTGAAGTTCACATAAAATATATTATAAAAATCTATTCCATCTTGATTCCTCATCCTATATGAATTCAAAACCTATTTACAAATAATGAAATCCTCTATTTGATTTTTAATCTAACAAGTTGAAATTTGCAAGAATATAAAATAAAATAAGATCCAAATGAGTTATCTCATATTTATTATTTTCATTTGGGCTTATATATCTTCCTAAAACAAATTTGATGGAGTAAATACAATCCTATTTTGATGGTGCATTCTTCAAATCAAAGTTCCAACTATAAACAACATGTTAGGGGAATTGGGGGTAGGGAAGGATGAATTATAAGCCACCTACAAGTCACACTAGGTGAAGCACCAAATCAAGATCGACCTAACTCCTCAGCATGATTTAGATGTAGCCTGTGCCTTTAGTTGATAGGTGAAACCTATAACTCATGAAGGAAAATGAAATAAGCAGCAAATAAAACAAAATAAAAACATATGTATTTTCATGTTTGATAAAAAAAGTCATACACTATAGTCACTTTCCTCATTAATACATCATTGGCATTGCTTCACAGTAATAAAACCCATATATATATACATCTCTGATGGGAATGTGATGGAAAATGGATATATTAGTAGTTGTGCTAGATTATGTTATTTTATTTATTAAATTACCCAATGTCATGACTAACTTCAATGTCAATAGTAATAGTTAAATCCACTGACCATAAGTTGAAACTTCCCCTAGATTATCAGTTATCACCAGTTTGTTGAATCACCATAATTGTTTCTTACTTTTTTTAGAATATGTTTGTTAATTGCTTTTCTTTCTTCAAAATTAAATCAACTATCATATATTTTACAATGCTATACATGGGTAAATATATATAAAACATTTTGCAATTATATTTCAATATATGAAACCTAATGTTTGAGGGATTTTTCTAAGCATTATTTATGACGTTTCTATGATTTTATATTTTACTTAAATGTCTATCACACTTCTGAAAAAATCACATTTTGATTATTTTTTAATGGATCTTCACACCCATTTTAGTACATACTAGAAAGATGTTGGCAAAGGTTCTGGAATTCTATAATAATCTTACCAATTACATTTGTTTATAAGTCTACATAGGATCTTTTAGCTATAATTTCAATTCGTGAGACCACATCTTATTGAATAAATTCTTTGAATAGCATCACTTCATTTTGTGCAAAATTATAAATCATTGTAGTGCATTGTACCCTATTTTCATTATGAATTTTGTGGATTAAAGAAATTCCAAGTGAAATATTTCTAGAAGTTGTTAATAGGAATTTGAAATTTATATACAAACAAAATTATGTGAAAATTATAATAATATTTTATTTATATAATTATGAAAATTTTAGGTAGGAAATTGAATTATGTATGTGAGGACACTGAATTTGTAAAAGATTATGGCATGGTGATTTTAGACTATAGTAATAGCTATCTTTGCTACTTGTAAGGTTTTCAGTTTTTAATGGCATGGTATTCAATACAACATTTTTTCTCTAATTTATTTTCATTTATTTAGTGGGCTTGGTAAATATTATATCCACTTTTAATTCTCTGAGGGGTATATTTGAACTAAAATTTCAAGATTTGTAAACCTAGGTTGAATGACATTTTAAATATTTGTAACACTAGCTTGAATGAAATTTTTAAGATTTGTAACACTACCTTGAAAGAAATTTTCAATATTTGTAAACATGACTTGAAAAATAGTAATAAAATTTGCAAACTTAGATTATTTGAATTTGTTTTATAATATATATACCAAAACCTCACCACACATTAGGTGGAGTTATATGCCACCTTATTATTGTGAGAGGATTTTGAAC
>JARHVA010003078.1:925000-955000 GCA_037957365.1 Torreya grandis
GAATTTATCTAGATCTCTTACTTCCTCTATTATAGATATTTTAGAGTCATACCTTTATGTAAAAGATCTTAGGACCTTTTTGACAATGATTTAATGTTTCATCTCTTCTCCAAGACCTCTGATTGCATTGACTATTTCATCTAATCTAAGGAGGTAGTCTGCAATATTCTCTTTTTCATTCATTTAAGACTTTCAAACTTACCTTTTATGTTTTTAGCTTGGTATGCTTTAAAATCTCATTAAAATAGGGTTTTAATGAACTTAAATTTTATCACACATAGATCCATGGATAAGAAGGAAAGTATGTTGTGTGAATCTACTTAAGAGTCTATTTCATATTTTTTATTTGAATATTTTTTTGTAGCATAGCTCATGTTTGATTTAAAATTATTAACCAAAGTTTTAGGTTCTTAAATACTTAAAATTAATTCCTTGCAAGTCCTCATTTATTATACCCAACATCCTCCTTTTTTATTTGAAGAAATGGGGACCCATGTTTTTCATATTTTGGCATTCCTAGTTGAGCCTTTCTTCTACATATTTATGCAAGTTCTAAACGTATTGATCCTTAATTTTTACACTTAGAGAATTTGTTGAAACACAACTATATATTTAGGGGGGGTGAATCAATAAATTGATTAAAATTAATCCTTTAATAATTTTAATGCAATTTAAAAATTATATGCAGAGGTTACACATACATAAATAGACACAACACTAAGTGTACATGGAAAACCTAGTATGGGAAAACCATGGTGAGATAGTTACTAGAATCTACTATTCTAATCCAACTTCATAATCAAAACCTAATTAGTTGTAATATTTAAGGGCATTGACCCTAAAGATACACCAATCCCCTGATTTAAGAGAATCTACTCTAAGGAAGCACCTACTCCCTAAGTAAGTACCATCTTATCTCTTTTGATGGCACCTATCAATTAGATCTATTATGGAGCTACAACTCTTGATTAAATTAATTGATTGAAAATGAATCCATTTCTATGTTACAGACCTTTTTTCTCTATGTCTCTCTTCCTCTTTGCCTCTTTCCCTCTCAATTTGACTCTATTTCACACTTAGTGTATATCCTAGATGATGTATATATGCATTGGATCTAGGTCTCACATGTTCTTTATGTTCACTTTGGTCATTAACACATCATGCTCCATTTTGGACTCAGTTCATATTTCTTTAATGATAGGTTTACTACTTCTTGAATTCACACACCACTGCGATCATTATCTATCTTTTACTATATTTAGCATATATCAAGGTTTAATTTTGATACACATACCATTTTACACAATTTTGATCGATCACAATGATTTATATCATTATCTGTGTTGTATAAGCATCTTTCCTAGAATTTCCATCACATGACCATTGAGATGAACATATCCTTAAATATTGACCATTGATCTTAAGTTTCATGCCATGATCCGATGATCTTCATTTAATTATCTAAACTTTAAAATGTAACCATTAGATCAAGCTTACGCTCTCCATCAGATCTTTGTGAGGTTTTGAAATTTAATGTTTCAACTTTAAAACAAATATGTTGATCTTTGATTTGAGCTCCTACATGTCATTAGATATTTAAAAGTAGCATGAAATTTACCTTTGTTTATCATTAATGTAGAACACATATGCACCACTGATCTCCTTAAAGTAGATCATTCTTTAACTCTTCAACTTTAAGTCACAGCTATTGGTCTTTGTCTCAATCTCTTGAGATTAAGACACTTGGCACTCTTGCATGCCTTTTCAGCACTTTACTCTCATTCTCCATGCTTATGACACTTGACACTCTTCTGTGCCTCATGCACATTATCAATCCCTATACTTGTGAAACTTGGCACCTTCATGTGCCTTCTACACATTATTTTTAGTTCTTGCTATTGATACACTTGGCACCTTCATGTTGATCATTGACTATTTGACTTTGAAGTGTATTTTAGATCTATTGCTTAAGCTCTGTTATCATGACACATGTCATCAATGCATTCACTCTTAGATACCTTTGACATATTGACTTTGTTGCACGTCATTAGATCTACATCATTTGATTAAATGCTCACCATTGATCAAACTTGGACAAATATTAAGTTGATGACTTAGGAATATTAAAGTCTTTGATCACCACTTTGAGTCAGTAATTTCTAGGATGAAGGGGCCAGTTTCACAATGATGAAGAAGGTTTAATTTATAACTTAAGCGACTGGTTACCACCTATATCTAGTTAACATAAAAATAGAAGTGCCTATGAATGCCATGACCAAAAACCATAGGGTTTTACTGATAAACCCTAGTAATGGTTGAGAGTAAATATAAATCAATTTTGAGCTTATTTCTCTTCATTTGAATCTACGGACCATATATATGAGATGTAATTAAAAAACCCATAATGGATCTTTTATCAATTTCTTTGTAAATATACAGAAATAATCTCTATAAAATTATGACAACTTTTCATGATAATAGTGCACCTTTTCAAGACCTTGCATTATGTAATTATAAAGCATGATTTTCTCTCCAATATTGCATGTGACTGATTCTCTTGATATCAATGACATCTATAGTGCTAACTATCTCTCTTTTGACATCAATGAAAATGATATTTCTAACATAATCAAGCATGGTATTATATATTTTATGGACTAACTCTATGAATGCCTTTTTGGATGATTTTTTGAAACCTTGTAGGTTTTTTGAGACTTAATTTTATTCAGAGGAATTATATTTGATTTGGTTTTTAGGACATTTTTCTCAAGCCTTCTGAAAAAAAAAAGGTTCAGAACTTTTATTAGGGACTATTCATCAGGATTTTTTTCTAAGTTTTCACATCAAACATTTTGTCTAAATAATTATTTGTCTTTTATCAAAAATTTGGTCTTCATAATTTTTGTTCAGAACATTTGTTTCGAACATATTTGGTCTTCAAGATTTTTATATTGGACAAATTATCTGAAACAGTCATCATTAAATTTTGTGATTCAAACATTTTGATTTTCAATTTTTTTATGTTAGGATTTATGTTCAAAATATTTGTTTAGATATTCCATAGGTTCAATCCCAACACAAAACATGACTCCCAATTCTTGACTATCAAAATCCCACTATACTTAGCTAATAAATCAAAATACTTCCCAATACTCACCAATGCTACCCACCATCTAAACTAATGAGATTTGAACTATGCATAAAATACAAAAAAAATTAAACATTGGAAATATATTAAACACAAAATATAATTCAACTATAAATCTATATACACAACATGAAGCCATCAAAGTATTCATTACTCTCAAATGAATTCAAATTTGACTGCTATCTCATGCATAAAAATCCCTAACGACATATAATATTATTGTAAGAAAACAAATGACTATGCAGAGAGGAGAAGTTTTCACACATCACATAAGAATAATATAAATTACTACACATAATTACAATGGGATCTTCATCCAAGGCATTCAGGGTAGCGCTTCTACCATCACCATTTTATATTAAGGATTCAACCAAATTTATAGACATAGTCTATGATGCCACCATTTTTGATAATAGGTATGGGAACTACTCTAAATTATGGGATGTTGTTAATTTTTTCAATTTATTTTTACTAGATGGAAATATATTTTTTATACAATTCCAATTTATTAAAGATTTACTCTCATTCAAAAGATAAGCACTGCATTTAGTTGTGGCCAAACGTAAGGTGATGCCCTGCATTGACCTTTTACAAGACTTATTTTTCATGGGAAATGTTATATAGGATGTATTTTTTCCTATTGTGGACAACTAGATAGTTTCATCATGCATCTCTACAGTTTTATTTTAGAGGTATTTATCATTACCAATTCTAGATGTATATTTTGACAAACATAGGCTATTTTCTTAGAACTAGGAGAATTCAATGGATAAGGTGTTGTATTCATGGCTTCTCCCTAGATAAACCATAACATATAAAGTTAATGATTCTACCCCTATCAACAAATTTAGGATGGGAGTGTGGACTAGTATGGCACTACTTAATAGGTTATATGGCATGCCTAACATCCATTTCCTTAATTTAGAGTAGGTGCCATTATTACATATGATAATGACCAGTGATGTAACATTTGATTTGTGTGAAATTATAAGCTTCCATTTGAGAGAATGGGTTATACAAAAGAGTAAGTAGACCATTCTATCAGGCCACTTCTACATGATTTCTTATATTTTGGATGTTGTAATGGGCATAATGTATAAAGTCCTTAGTGAGCTTTGGAGCCCATCCACTGACTGTGTCAAGAATCATATTTGTGATTATTTCCAATTTATAAACATTTATGAATATACCAAGAACATGATTATGATTATTTAGGATGTTTATCCTCAATTATGGCAAGAAATCCATGAGTCTCCAATGCCTAGAGTCAGGGAAAGAATAGTGAACACACTATCTAGAAGGGGTGACTATTTTTGTATCCTGATTATATGGTGATCATGATTGTTAGACATAAGGTCCATCCCATATTCTTCCAAAAATGTGTACTTGATAAATTGGTAGAGCAATAAATTGCTTTTTAGCTCTGGTGGAGCATCGAGGAGGACTTGACCAAAAATAAGATAACCACATTCTATGGGCACCATATGGTCATTGGTTAGATGTGATACACAGAGAGAAAGCACTTTCGAGATGTGGGAAGAAAAATAAAGATTTATCACTTGCCCACAGTGCCATAGAGGGGTTGGGATCCTCATTGCCACATTCAAAGATGCATTCATGGCCTTGGTATCCCCTACCAACATGTCTATTATGAATATGACTTTTTATTCATGAATACAAAGAATGATGACTATGTCTTGGGAAGGGAAAAAGTTTATGTCTTTAAGGAGGATCATTTAAAGGTGATTCAATAGGAACCTTTTATTATAGTGAAAGAATTACATAATAGATTACCACTCTGTGTAGGTTGGACATCCTTATATTTTTAGAATAGCTAACCTCTAAAGAAGACTAAGGAACAAGGAGAGCCTTCACAATAACTTCCTTTTAATTTGAGGATTGTCAAGAAAGAACCAAGGTCCATTTAAATAACTAATAATTCCTTTGTGGTCCATTTATTTAAGATCTAAGGCTTCTCAAATGCTCAACTTGAAGATAATAGATCTTCCATCCATCACAACCTTGTTTGACAAGCCATCTGGAAGCATTTAGAGGGTAAGAAAGAGGAAGTTAGAGGATGAATCTGGAAGGGAAATAATTCTCTAAGAGAGGAAATAAGTCTTTTCCTTGTCTAAAAGGCAAAATAAACAAGTGGGAAAATCCCTCTACTACAAAGATTTTAGGTCTCTAGCCAAAGTGCATAAAGACGTCATGGTGGCAATACATGAAGTATCAGAGCTAGCAAGACAAGAATTGGAAGAATAATTAGAACAAATAAAAGATAGTGCATATTCTAGTAGGTATTTAAATTGAGGTGTAGGAGGTAGAATCAAAATGGTATAATTCCTTAGAGTTATTAGAGTTTTTTTACGCTGAATTAGCCCCCCATATTGCCAAGACTTACCAATTATTTAATTCTTTGAAGTTAGACAAGAATAAACTAAATTCATTAATTATTTACATAAATAATAAGGCATATAGCCATTTGGATCTGATGTCACCATTGGAGACATCTAATACCCTTAATATGGTGGTCATCTGGATAGAAGAGATCAGGGAATGGGTAACAACTATTGGGGATTTGGTCCCTAATTACTAGGAGTATGAGGCCCTCATCCTACAAATTTTGAATGACTTAAAATTGTCAAAATATAAGGATGCTATAGGAAATTTGATAAATAAGATGAACTTTTATCAAATTATTCAAGAGGCTTCAGATAATTTTAATCAAAGTTTACAAAGACTATTGTTAGAAGACATTGAAGCAGAATTGTGTTTTTCTAGGAAAAAGGTTCATGAATTTGAGATATTCAAAATCAACTTCCATTAACCTCTTCCTCCCTCTTATACATCCCTCTACTCACCCCAAAAGTAAAAATGGACTCTTCCACTATTGTTCCATCTTCCACCACTATTGATCCATCTTCCACCATCGTGCCATCCACTTCCATCATGGCCACGCAAGGTTTATTTTAGTGGTGAGTCTTCATTAATTCATGAATATTCTAGTTTTATAAATCCAAATTTTGCAATTTTTGGGGGTTTTAAAGAGCTTGGAATCAACTAAATTTTCTAGATGCAAGTTCATTTTTAAGGTCAAATTACCTATTATTTAAAATAAATTCATTCATATAAATGTTTTTTGCCCATACCTCAAAAGGAAATCTAGGTACATTCACCTCACATCAAACATGTAGACAATCATCTACATATGATGATGATCATTTACATATCAACATATAACGATGGCCCTCCACATATGTTGATGGCTATTCACATATATTGACGGTCATCCACATATTCTGACAATCATTCACTTATGCCCATATCCATCATCATATATTGAAGGCCATATTTATATGCCAATGGTCATCCACATATGCTAAAAAAAATACACAAGATGTAGATGACCATTTGATGTGTGGGTTGTTATCTGCATCATGTGGACATCTATCTGCATAATGCAGACATCCATCGATAAGTGTACTTTAACCTAGTCGATGATCATTTATAACCTAAAATGATTGTAAAAAAACTAAAAATATAAATATTATTTTATATTTGGATTCCTCTTGAAAATAATTAAATTTAAAAATAAAAAATTGTCACAATTTAAGTCCATATGCAAAAGTTACGGCCTCAAGAAGTTGGCTAGGTTATAATGAATTTGCTAGTGAACATTCGCATGATGTTGATGGATGTCTGGATGATGTTAGAAGATGTCCACATGATTTTAGTATAGGTCCATGATGTGGATGTCCACTAGAATCATGTAGAAGTCCACCAGCATCACTCAGATGTCTGTCAACATCATGCAAATGTTCCTTGGTAAGTACATTGTAACCTAGCCAACTTCTCAAGGTCATAACTTTTGCGTACATACTCATATTGTGATGGTTTTTTTTGAAATTGCATTAATTTTTTAGATAAATACAAATATATAATAATATTTCTATTTAGATAAGTTTTATATTTATAAAATCTTGATTCATCTGCTCCATCACTTGATTCACCTATATAATTAATCACTTTCCAAATTGATTTGCCACCATTACAAATCTAATTTTCCTAGGAACCTCCAAGTATTTTTTAATACATCCCACTAAAATTAACCCTATGTCCATGACTATTATTCTATCTATAAATACCACAATTAGATCTTTGAAGAGGAAAAGGGTAGCCAAGAAAATTGAAATAGCCATGGCCACTCCCCAACTCCATGTCTCATCCACCTAGATCTCTTTACCCATGCCATCCACCACATCATCCTAGGAGACCATTGTCACAAACTCATTCAAGAGGAAAAATTTAAATAAATTTATCATGATCCATCCACTCCCCTAATATGAAGGTTTAGATTGGCCTAAAGATCATTTGGCCTTCCCTACCTTACACAATCTTCAAGGCAACAAAGAAGCAACAACCAACAGAGGATTTTGAATAAGAAGTTTTGGTTAAAACCACATAAGAGATAGACCCTAACCAATTGGTAATTCCTCCATAAACCATTGATTTAAGATCTAAGTCTTCTCAAATGCCCAGCTTCAAGATAACAAAGCTCCCATCCATCATAACCTTATTTGACAAGCCATCTAGAAACATTTAGAGGGTAATAAAGAGGAAGTTGGAGAATGAAGCTGGTAGGAAAATAATTCTCAAAGAGATGTAAGAAGTATTTTCCTTATCCAAAAGGAAAAATAGATAGGTGGGCCAATCCCCCTATAATTAATATTTTAGGTCTCTAGTCAAAGTGCATAAATAGCCCATGGTGGCAATACATGAAGGCACAAAGGTAGCGAGATAAGAAATGGAATAAAAATTTGAATAAATAAAAGAACAATAAAAGATAGTTCATACTTCAATAGGTATTGAAGCTTAGGTACATGAGGTAACATTAAAATTCTATAATTCTTTAGAGTCATTAGAGTTTATATAGGTTGAATTAGCCCCCCATATTTCCAGGACTCATCAATTATTTAATTCTTTGAAGTTAGATGAGAATAAACTAAAGTTGTTAATTCTTTACACAACCAATAAGGCTTATATCCATTTAGATCTGATGATACCATTAGATGTATATAATGCCCTCAATATGGTGGTCATTAGGATAGAAGAGGCCAAGAAATGGGTAACAGTTGTTGGGGCCTTGGTCCTAAATACCAGGAGCATGAGGCCCTCATCCTAAAAATTTTGAATGACTTAAAATTGTCAAAAGTTAAGGATGCTACAGGAAATTTGATAAATAAGATAAACTTTGATCATCTTATTCAAGAGGCTTCAAATAATTTAAAGCAAACTTTACAAGGACTTTCATTAGAAGACATCAAAGCTAATTGATGTTTGCTAGGATAAAGGTGACTAAAGTTGAGATCTTCAAAATCAAATTCCAAATGATGAAAGTAGAACATGCAAATCTCCTAGGGAAGGTTGGTAGGGTGCATAGACCCTCTCTTTTGAACTTGGATATAATTAGATAGCATCATGATGTGTAAAATAAATTTTGGCTTGATATAGAGGCAAATAAAAAGTACACTAAATTTTCCACATCTAGTTCTACATCAATGGCTATAGTTACAACTCTAACTAAAGTGAATACATCCATGTAAACATCGACATAACTGTAAAGGGCCAAGATTTATTACATGTACATTCTAATAGCAATGTATATTCTATATTCAGAGTTTTTTAATAATTCAAACATATTGTAAAGTTTTTCTATTGATTTTTAAAACATGCACACATTTCATGATTTTGTAAAGGCTAACTTTAACTATTGACAACTATAAGACAAATTTTAATGGTTTTTAGACCATAGTTAGAACTTCAGTTCTAATTATGCCATGTAGTGTATTTTGCATGTACTTTGAGGATGAAGTGGCCCCTTCCCTAAGTCTATTTAAACATATTTAACTCACATTTTTAAAGGGTTAAAATATTTCAAATATACAAGATCAGAAGTAATTTTTATTTTCAACTCATGTGTTTATGTGTTTTCTTTCCATTTTTCATGTAATTAGGTTTATATCTTTTGGTTTTATGATTCAATAACTCTTAGTGTGAAAAAGATGAAAATGAGTTCTTTATTATTATAATTCATATACTAGTCTTAGGTATGCAATAGTTATTCAAGGATTAGTAAATTACATTGATTATGGTAAATTAAGTTGATTGATTCATATTCTTAAGTGTGTAGGGGTGATTTCATTTGATGTAGTTTTTTATGTATGTGCAATAGTTGTCTCAGATACCTCACTAAGTCTGAGCCATAATATCCTAATTAAGAGTGTGCAATAGCTACTCTAAAATGAAAAATATTTGACTGAGACCTATGAGTTTCCTATATCAAGATTATCCTATACTACTAGACCATGTATGACTATAGGTGTGTAATAACTACTAGAAATGGGCATAGGTTTTGAAATCACTTATTCTCTTAGAAACCATCTAGAGAGGTGATTCTTGAAGTCAAAAAACCTTTCTTTTCTGCTCTACCCTTCCCTAATTAACTATTTGAATTTTAAGTGCACCGTACATATATTACTCAAGCTCTGTAATCATGATACATGCCATCAGTGTATTCACTCTTAGTTACCTTTGGCATATTGACTTTATTGCACATCATTATATCTACATCATTTTATTAAGTGCTCACAATTAATCAAACTTAGATGAATATTAAGTCAAGGACTTAGGAATATTAAAGTCTTTGATAACTGCTTTGATTTGGTAATTGCTAGGATGAAGGGGCCAGTTTCACAATGATGAGAAAGGTTTAAGTTATAACTTAAGTGATCTGTTCCTGCCTATATCTAGTTAACATAAAAATAGAAGTGCCTATGAATATCATGACCAAAAATTATAGGGTTTTACTGAAAAACCCTAGTAATGGCCAAGACCAAAGATAAATTAATTTTGAGCTCATTTTTCTTCATCTGAACGTACGAACCATATATATGAGATGCACTTGAAAAAATCATAATGGATCTTATATCAATTTCTCTGCAAACATATGGAAATAGTATTTGTAAAATCATGAAAATATTACACCTTTTCAAGACATTGCACTGTGCTATTTTAAAACATGTTCTTCTATCCATCAATCTTGCATGTGATTGATTCTCTTGACATCTATACTACTAACTATCTCTCTTTTGACATCAATGACAATCATATTTGGAAGATTTTTTGAAACTATGCAAGTTTTTCAAGACTTAGTTTTATTTATGAGGAATTATATCTAGGATTTAGTTTTTCAAACATTTTTCTTAGGCCTCCTCAAAAAAAAAATTGTTGAGAACTTTTATCAGGGACTTATTCATCGGGATTTTTGTTTTGAAGTTTTTGCATTAAATATTTTATCCACATAATTATTCTAAATGACTTATCTTTTACCATAAATTTGGTCTTAAAAATTTTTGTTCAAAACATTTGTTTTGAACAGATTTGGTCTTTAGGATTTTTGTATCAAATAATTGTCTAAAATAATCATCATCAGTTTTTGAAATTTGGAGATTTTTCTTTTCATATTTTTTATGTCAAGGTTGTTTTTAGATATTTTGTATGATGTATTTTGGTCTTTGAGATTTTTTTTTAGAATATTTTTTTGGATATTTCATAGGCTTGATCCCAACACAAAACATCAGTCCCAATTCCTGACTACCAAAATCCCACTATACTTAGCCAATAAAGAAAACTACTTCCTAATACTTGCCAATGCTACCCACCAACTAAACTAATTAGATTTAAACTATTCATAAAATATATAATAGGTAAACATTGGGAATTTATAATGCATGAACTATAATTCAATGCTAAATATATATACATAATGTGTAACCATAAAAGTATTCATTACTCTCAAATGAATTTAAATTTTACTGTTATTCTATGCATGAAATTCCTTAACTACATGTAATATTATTATAATTAAACAAATGACTAAGTAGAGAGGAAAATTTTTCACACAGCATATAAGAAAACTATAAAGTATTACATGGAATTGAAATGGTATCTTCATCCAAGGCATTCAGGGGAGCACTTTTTCCATCACCATTTTATATTAATGATTCGACCAAATTCATGGACATAGTCTATGATGCTACCATTTTCTACAATAGGTATGGGAACTAATGTAAATTATAGGATGTTATTAATTTTTTCAATGTATTTTCACTAGATGGAAATCTATTTACTATAGATTACTAGTTCATTAAATACTTACTCTCATTCAAGAGACAAGCACTGCATTCAGTTATAACCAAACCTAAGGTGATGCCCTATATCAACCTTTTATAAGACTTATTTTAAATGGAAAAGGTTATGTAAGATACATTTTTGTAAAATCTAGACAACCAGATAGTTGTGTTGTGTATCTCTAGATCTATCTTTCAAAGGTATTTATCATTACCAATTCTAGATACATAATTTAACAAATATAGGCTAGTTTCATGGAACTAGGAAAATTTAATGTATAAGGTGTTGTGTTCATGGATTATCCCTAGATAAAACATAACATGTAAAGGTAATAATCCCACCCTTATCAACAAATTTAGGATGAATGTGAGGATTGGGATGGCACTTCTTAATAGGTTTTATGGCATGCCCAACATCCATTTCATTAATTTAGACTAGGTGCCATTCTTACATATGATGATGACCAGTGATGCAACATTTGATTTGTGTGAAATTATAAGATTCCATTTGAGAGAATGGGTTAAAAAAATAACAAGTGGCCCACTCTGATAGGCCACTTCTACATTATTTCCTATCTCTTAGATGTTGCAAAGGGCACAATTTATAAAGTCCTTGGTGAGATTTGGAGCCCATCCACCAACTATGTCAAGAATTGCATTTGTGATTATTTATAATTTATACACATTTATGCATATACCAAGAACATGGTTAGGATTATTTAGGATGTTTATCCTCAAGTATGGCAATCAGTCCATGGGTTTCAAATGCCTAGAGTCAAGGAAAGTATAGTGAAAACACTATCTAGAAGGGGTAACTATTTTTTATATCTTAATTACATGGTGATCATAATTGCCAGATATAATTTCCATCCTCTATTCATCCCTAAATATGTACTTGATAAATTGGTAGATCAATAAATTACTTTCTAGCTCTGGTGGAGAATCAAGGAGGACTTGACCAAAAATAAGAAAAGCACATTCTATGGGCACCATATAGTCATTGGTCAGATGTGCTAAACATAGAGAAAAAACTTTGGATATGTACAAAGAAAAATAAAGAGTTATCCTTTACCCATAATGCCATAGAAGGACTGGGATCCTCATGGCCACATATAAAGACACATTTAGGGACTTGATATCCCCTACCAACATGTCTATTATGATGACTATGCCTTGGAAAGGGAAAAAGTTTTTGGATTAAAGGAGGATCATTTAAGGGTGATTAAATACGAACCTTTAATTATAGTGAAGGAATTACATAATATATTACCACTCTATGTAGGATGGACATCCTCATATTTTTAGAACAACTAGCCTCTAGAGCAAACTAAGGAACAAAGAAAACTTTCACAATAACTTCCTTTTAATTTGAGGATTGTCAAGAAAGAACCAAGGTGAGTGAGTATGATCCTAGGGGATCTCTAGGAGATCCCATCAATCTAGAGTCCTATGATGAGGAAAATAAGGATAAGAGCACCCAACTATAAGTGCAATATAAATGTCTACAACTGCCCCCCAAGTACAAAATCTACATAATTAGGGGTTGCCATGGATGAAGTTGCTATCAAAGATCAATAATGTTCCTCCCTACAACCCAAGATTACTACTTAATATAAGAGGAAGTCTAAGACTCCCCTCATGGGTAGTCTAATAATTGAGAAATTACAAAACATGCTTGCAATGCCTCAACAAGTAAAAGTGGAGGAAGAAGAAGAAAATCTTGATGAAGAAGTAAAATTAGAGATAGTTAAGGTCTGACAATTACAGTCAATAAAAGGAAAGCACCAACCACAAAGGGCATAATAGGTAAAAAGGCTAGGCCCTTAAACACCACTTCCCTAATTTCTTCTTATATTCCTATTTTTGGTTATATACCAATTTCATCTATGTTGAAGACTCCCAGGGTGGAATTTATCAATTTACACATCCTCTTCCTCTCTACTACACATCCCTCTACTCACCCCAAAAGTCAAAAATGACTCTTCCACTATTACTCTATCTTCCACCAGTATTGATCCATCTCCCACCACCTTAACATTCACTTTCATCAGGGCCACAACTAGTATTCCCTCTGACATTATCATATTCAAATCCTTGAAGAGTAAAATGGTAGCCATGAAAATTTAAATAGCCATGGCCACTCCCCAACTCTGTGTCTCATCCACACAAATCACTTTACCCATACCATCCACCACTTCATCTTAGGAGACCATTATCATAAGCTTAGGCAAGTGGAAGAAGACAAATTAAGTTATCATGGTCCACATACTCCCCCAATATGGAGGTTTGGATTGGTCCAAAATCATTTAGCCTTCCCTACATGACATAATCCTCAAGGCAGCAAAGAAAGAACAACCAGTAGAAGATTTTAAAGAAGAATATGTGGTTAAAACCACATAGGAGATAGACCCTAACCAACTAATAATTCCTCTATGGGCCATTTATTTAAAATCTATGTCTTCTCAAATGCTTGGCTTCAAGATAATAGAGCTCCCATCTGTCACAATCTTCTTTGACAAGCCATTTGGAAGCATTCAGAGGGTAAGAAAGAGGAAGTTGGAGGATGAAGCTGGTAGGGAAATAATTCTCAAACAGAGGCAAGAAGTCTTTTCCTTGTCCAAAAGGCAAAATAGAAAAGTCAGATAATCCCCCTACTATGAAGATTTTAGGTCTCTAGCCAAAGCATATAAAGATGCCATGGTGGAAATACATGAAGGAATAGAGCTAGCAAGATAATAACTAGAAGTAAAATTAGAATAAATAAAACAAAAATAAAATATAGTGCATATTCTAATAGGTATTGAAACTAAGGTGCAAGAGGTAGCATCAAAATTCTATAATATCTTAGAGGCATTAGAGATTATGTGTGTTGAATTATCCCCCATATTATCAAGACTTACCAATTATTTGATTCTTTGAAGTTAGATGATAATAAACTAAAGTTGTTGATTATTTAAAAAACCAATCAGGCATATATCCATTTGGATCTGATGACACCATTAGATGCATATAATACCCTCAAAATTGTGGTCATCGGGATAGAAGAGGCTAGGGAATGGGTAATAACTATTGGGGCATTAGTCCTCAATTACCAGGAGTATGAATCCCTCATCCTACAAATTTTGAATGACTTAAATTTTTTAAAATATAAGGATGCTACAAGAAATTTTATAATTAATATGAACTTTGAACAACTTATTCAAGAGGCTTCAAATAATTTTAATCAAAGTTTACAAGGATTGTTATTAGAATACATTGAATCAGAATTGAGATTTACTAGGAAAAAGGTGAATGAAGTTTAGATCTTCAAAATCAACTTCCATTAACCTCTTCCTCTATCTTACACATCCATCTACTCACCCCAAAAGTAAAAAAAGGACTCTTCCACTATTTCGATATCTTCCACCACTATTTTCCATCTTCCACCACCATGTCATCCACTTCCATCATGGCCATGACCACTAATCCATCTATAATTACCATAGTTAGATCCTTGAAGAGGAAAAGGGCTGCCAAGAAAATTGAAATCGCCATGGCCACTCCCCAACTCCGTGTCTCATCCACCCAGATCAATTTACCCATACCATCCACCATATCATATTAGGAGACCATTATCACAAGCTCAATCAAGAAGAAAACTTTAAATAATGTTATAATGATCTATCCACTTCACTAAGATGAAGGTTTAGATCAGTCTAAGATCATTGGCCTTCCCTGCCTGACATAATATTTAAGGCAGCAAAGAAGTAACAACCAATAAAGGATTTTGAATAAGAAGTAATGTCAACATGATCCCTTTAAAAAATTTATTCAAATTATTTAACTCATTAAGCACATCTCCAAGTAAATGGATTCAAAATTATACTTGAAAAATTCATGTCAAACCATATATTTTTTCTCCTCTAACTCCCATTCTTTTAACAAAGTATGTATGGGTTTGAAAAGCCTCTCTAGGACATTTTCTCTAGAGATCCACCTAATTTGATGAATTTAAAACACCTATAACATATTGATTTTAAATGAGTCAATTAATGATCTCTTAATGCTCCATGTTTATTAGTAGATTTTTGAAGCCATGAATAACTTTATTTGAAAATTTGTCAATAAATTATATCTCTAGAAAATAAGATTAAACATCATTCGCTACTAATACTTCTCGATGAGATATGTAATGAATATCTAATAATTGAGAAGCATCTTGATAAAGCTACATCTAACTAAATTCATTAAGGATAAACTAATATCTACTTATAAAGAGTTACCCTAACATCATACATAGATTGAGTTATTCCATCCTTTATTTGAAGGAGACATATAAATTTTTTTACAAATTGACCTCTTACTTCATTATTCAAATATGTAATATAAATTATCAAATGTTATTCCATAATTTTATAATATATTTATCAATAGTATTTGAGTAAAGTAGACTACAAAAAATCTCATCTTTCAATGTTTTCCAATATACATCATTTGTAACATGTATAAATTATTTTCTGTATGTGGTATTTGTGTATGCATTGTATTCATATATTAAAGGCATGTGTGGAGTGGATTTATACCTATTCGAGTCACAAATTAGTTTGTATAATTCTAAATTTAAATCATTTGTGGACATATTTTCAATCACTGATTTGATTCTCTCCTTCACAATGCCTACCATTAGTTCTACATGTTTGGTAATTGAAATACTACTTCATTTTCTTTCTCCCTCCAAAAGTTGTAAAGAAAGTTTATGAGTCTTTAATTATGTGTGGATTCTTAGACCACTAAATTGAAGGATGGTACTCCCATATTTATCAAATGGATTTTCTCTATTATATTTTACACACCAAGAAACACTTTATCCTTTCAACATTATTTTATTATTTTATAGCATAAGCCCATTGAAATATTGTTATCCATTTGGACTTGAGTATCTTTATTAATTTATCTCATGCATGTTCTAATTCCCAAAAAAATTCTTCATCTGATTCATTATTTTATTCATGCATATGAACATCAAAGTCTTCATTTCTATATATTCATTATTGATTAGAACCTTGAAGACTATGAAATGCATCAGTAAGTGATAGTTATGTTTTATTTTTATTAGGATGACCAATAGAAGCTATTTTCTAACAACTTATACCTATTCAATGAAAAAATTAAGATGTATTTTTTTAAAATAAATAAATAAGAGCCCTCAATGAGATTTAAATATGCTTTATTTCACCAGATTCATTTTTACCAACTCTATTTTTTAATCCTTCTAACAAAAAAAGAATACTCTACCCTAAGATAATAAGCTATGTAGCCTAAATTACTCAAAGATAGTTTAGCCTTTTTTAAACATAACTAAAAGGCTTCAAAAATCAAGATAATATTTCTCATATAGAAAATAATTGGAACTTTAGTCATATTTAATTCAAAGAGAATTAACACAACCATAATATTTCCTAGTAGATACCCATACAATGAAAAAATAATTATAAATAATGATTACCTCTTTAGAAGTACATCAATATGTGTATTTTGATTTAAAGAGACCATAAAAACAATTTGAATATGGTAATATCTACCAAAAATCATTATAAATCTTACAATTATGATTCCATATTTCCATAGAGCAAACACACTAGTATAAAAACCCATAAGGTATAATGTTAATATGTTTTATTGAAAATGGATCTAAACATCTAATAAATGAAACTAATAGTAGAATATATGGATGCCACCTATCATAAAGATCAATATTTCATAAAATTGATCATTTTGGATGTGAGTGGATTACTTTATTTATAGGCATCCAAAAAAAATTCATAACATACTTCTAACATTAGCTATTTTTAAGAAAGATGAAGATAGAACATCTACCCTTGAAACTTGTTCTAGTTGAAACTTAAGTTTAGTAGTGGAGGTTAGAATTTATTGCAAAATTATTTACATGCTCTAGTGGATAGCATAAGTGGATTTAAAAATACACTAATTAATTCATAGAAGGGGTCAAATCAATGCACACTAGGGCTTCTACCATGATAGAGACCATAAACTAATTATAAGATAATATATATATATATATATATATATATATATATATATATTACTTTGTTTATTCTATAAAAACATAAAATTAACTTAAATTTCATACACATGAAATGTGTCACAACATGTTAAGGTCACATAAAATATTTTATAAAAATATAATCAATATTGATTGCTCATCCTATGTGAATTCAAAACTTGTTCGCAAATAATTAAATACTTTCTTTGATTTTTAATCTAACAAGTTGAAATTTTCAGGAATATAAAATAAAATAAGATACAAATGAGTTATCTCATATTCAATATAATCATTTAGGCTTATAGATATTCCTAAAACAACTTTAATAGAGGAAATACATGCCTATTTTGATGGTACATTCTTCAAATAAAAAATCCAACTATAAATAGCATGTTAGGGGCATTGGGGGAAGACAAGGATGAATTATAAGCCACCTGCAAGTTACACTAGGTGAAGCACCAAAGCAAGATCAACCTAACTCCTCAGCATGATTTAGTTTTAACATGTGCCTTTAGGTAATAGTTGACACCTATAATTCATGAAGGGAAATGAAACAAGTAGCAAATGAAATAAAATAAAAACTTATTTATTTTTCATGTTTGATATAAAAAAGCATACACTGTAGTCACTTTCCTCATTAGTACATAATTAACATTGATTAACAATAATAAAACCCATAACTACGTACATCTCTTATGGGAATGAGATGGAAAATGGATATATTAGTAGTTTTGCTGGATTATGTTATTTTGTGTATTAAATTACCCAATGTTGTGACTAACTTCAATGTCAATAATAATATTAAAATTTATTGATAGTAAGTTGAAACTTTCCCTATATTTTAAAATCTATAGATGTGTTGTCCCTATAGCTATTATGTAAATAGGGGAAAATATGGAAGCTTTGATCACTTTAATGCTTGAATGAATTATTTTAGTAAGTTGATTTGTGATTTGTTTGGTCTATGCTAGGTGAGGAATGAATGAGGATTAATCATGCATACATATTAATCCTTTTGTATAATATCTCACATTAAAACACTTAGGTTGAGAATAGGTATTCATTTCATTTAAAAATTAGATGAATTTAGGGTATTAGATACTTGTATTGGGATAGGACACTTGCATCAACATAGGCATCTGAATGGGATGCAAATGTTTGAGCACGTGGAAAACAAGCACATGTCTAAAACTTGTAGAAATTTAAGATAAGTAGGTTTATATCATTATCATTTTTTATTCAAGAATTATTATTTGTGTCATTTCAAAACTTTATAAATATTTCATAAATGGTTTCTAGATTTTTGATATTTTGTAAATTATTTATGGTTGTTTCAAGTTTGAAACCCTTTATGTATAAATAATGGTTATGTATGGTAGTTTTCTTTATATCTGATGTGGGAATAAGTGAGCTTAATTTATTTTAAGGATTATTCATTTAGTGCAGTCCCTTTGAAGTTTATTTTTTAGGCTTCATTTTCATAAAAAAATTTGAGAGATTGTGAAGTAACTGTAGTTGTCTGAATAATTTGAAAGGGTTTGTATAAGTTAAAAGAATTGTAGGAGTATATAAGAATGGTGTTCTTGAAATACATGTTTATTTATTATTTGATAAATAGTGTATATTTCATGTAAATCAAAGGATTTGATATTTTTATTTTTTGATAGAAATAAATAGTTTTTGGAGACACCTTTATTCACATTTTAAGCTTAGTGGATTAAAAAATGAAACATTGATTTATTATCAATGATTTAGTTTTGAGCTTTAGTTATATAACAGTCAATATTTTTTGGTTTACTTTTGGTTTTAAAGTCACTATTAAAAGGTACCTTGTACTCAAATGTTTCTATGTATGTGAGAGTTGGAAGTGAGTATATGGCTTGCATTTGAAACTTAATGTTTTTATTTGATTTTAGAATATCAGGGAGAATATGTTTGTGCAAGTTAATTTTATAGACTATTGATTGAATGAGTGTTTATATTTAGAAAGAGTTACCCTAAATCTAACTAAATTCATTAAGGATAAACTCATATCTACTTAGAAAGAGTTACCCTGACATCATACATAGATTGAGTTATTCCATCCTTTATTTGAAGCAGACATAATTTTTTTTACAAATTGACCTCTTACTTCATTATTCAAATATGTATTATAAATTATAAAATGTTATTCCATAGTTTGATAATATATTTATCAACTATATTTGAATAAAGTAGACTACAAAAAATCTCATCTTTTAATGTTTTCCAATATACATCCTTCGCAACATGTCTAAATTATTTTCTGGATGTGGTATTTGTATATGCATTGTATTCATATTTTAAAGACATGTGTGGAGTGGCTTTATACCTATTCGAGTAATAAATTAGTTTGTATAATTCTAAATTTAAATCATTTGTGGACATATTTTCAATCACTGATTTGATTCTCTCCTTCACAATGCCTAACATTAGTTCTACATGTTTGGTAATTGAAATACTACTTCATTTTCTGTCTCCCTCTAAAAGTTGTAAAGCAATTTTATGAGTCTTTAATTATGTGTGGATTCTTAGACCACTGACTTGAAGG
The DNA here is from genome assembly GCA_037957365.1 of Torreya grandis. Lineage (NCBI taxonomy): Eukaryota > Viridiplantae > Streptophyta > Pinopsida > Cupressales > Taxaceae > Torreya > Torreya grandis. Next base: position 944,953 of record JARHVA010003078.1, read on the forward strand.
ATGGTACTCCCATATTTATCAAATGTATTTTCTCTCTTATATTTTACACACCAAGAAACACTTTATCCTTTCAACACTATTTTAGTATTTTATAGCATAAGCCCATTGAAATATTGTTATCCATTTGGACTTGAGTGTCTTTATTAATTTATCTCATGCATGTTCTACTTCCTAAATTTTTCCTTCATCTAATTCATAGTTTTATTCATGCATATTAACATCAAATTCTCCATTTCTATATATTCATTATTGATTAGAACCTTGAAGAATATGAAATGCATCAGTAAGTGATAGTTATGTTTTATTGTTCTTAGGATGCCCAATAGAAGCTATTTTATAACAACTTATACCTATTCAATGAAAAAATTAAAATGTATTTTTTTTAAATAAATAAATAAGAACCCTCTATGAGAGTTAAATATGCTTTATTTCACCAGATTCATTTTTACCAACTCATTTTTGTAATCCTTCTAACAAAAAAAGGAATACTCTGCCCTAAGATAATAAGCTATGTAGCCTAAATTACTCAAAGATAGTTTATCCTTTTTTAAACATAACTACAAGGCTTAAAAAATCAAGATAATATTTCACATGTAGAAAATAATTGGAACTTTAGTCATATTTAGTTCAAAGAGAATTAACACAACCATAATATTTCCTAGTAGATACCCATACAATGAAAAAATAATTATAAATAATGATTACCTCTTTAGGAGTACATCAATATGTGTATTTTGATTTAAAGAGACTATAAAAACAATTTGAATATGGTAATATTTACCAAAAATTATTATAAATATTACAATTATGATTCCATATTTCTATAGAGCAAACACACTAGTATAAAAACCCATAAGGTATAATGTTAATATGTTTTGTTGAAAATGGATCTAAACATCTAATAAATGAAACTAATATTAGAATATATGGATTACACCTAGCATAAAGATCAATATTTCATAAAATTGATCATTTTGGATACGAGTGGATTACTTTATTTATAGGCATCCAAAAAAAAATCATAACATACTTCTAACATTAGCTATTTTTAAGAAAGATGAAGATAGAACATCTACCCTTGAAAATTGTTCTAGTTGAGACTTAAGTTTAGTAGTGGAGGTTATAATTTATTTCAAAAATATTTAAATGCTCTAGTGGATAGCATAAGGTCCTATATGAGTCACTTGGCTAAGAATAAGCATATAAATCTATTGTAAATAATGTGTTTTCCTAAAAGTTAAATGTGTAGATGTAATAACAATATCAATAGTACTAGTAACAACACTTGTGGTAGGGTCAAAAAGAGGTTGTTTAATAGAATCATTTGGTTCTTAAAATATAATAGAATTATTATGTTTCTTTGGTTATTGTCAAGCTAAAAATAGAAAAAATCCAGTTCCATCAAGATGGGTCTTAAAGTATTCACAAAGTTATTTTACATCAATAGGGTCAAAACTATTGTTAGTAAATGCATGAGTATTATCACTTTCTAGGATCATAATAGCTCCATCAAGAGGATGTAAAGTAAGTACTATAAAATTTGAAATTTATGAATGCTCTTACTTCCATGTTATAATTTATTTAACAAAAGTTTGTATTAATGGTACTTGCATCTTAGCATGTGATTTAATTCTTTGGTGAGAAACTTAAATCAAATTTTCATTTGGATATAACCATATATTCTTGAAAAATTAAAGGAATAAAAAATTTAAGTGTAATATACTAACAAAGAATGAAAAGTTTTGTGTAAAAGAATTAGTAAATTCCTATGAAAGCCAAGGTCAAAATAAGAATTTCATTGTCAAATATTAGATCCAAGGTCAAAATAAAATGCTTTTAGTGTTAAAAATTATATCTAGAATTTATAAAAAATTATTTTAGTATCAGATTTAGTTCCAAGGTTGAAATAAAATTTGGTTAGTGTCAAATATTTAAGAATTTATCTAACCCCTAGGAAACAAATTGAAACCTTAGAAGGTTAGAACTTAGGATTTTACAATGATAAATAATAGATGGGTTCACCAATAAATGTACATGATAATATCATATTCACTTAAGTGTTTTATCTAAAATTTGGATTAAATAATAAATTAGCCTAATTCTAACAAAATGATTAGAATAAATTAGAGTGCTAGAAAGGAACATTTGACAATTAAAATGAAATTAAATAATTTAATTTGACAAGATAAAACAATTAATTAAAGGATAACTATGAAAATAGAAAAGTTATTTATTTAATTTGAGTTTTTATTATGTTAACTGATTGAAAACTGAAACAAGAAATCAAAAAATATGTCCATAAATGCCTAGAAGCGGGAACTAAAGTTGTTAAACACTATAATCAATAGACTAAGGACATGATAAACTCCCACTATCATCCCCTTTAGTCGATCTTATATTTTTTTTTAAACATGAATTTAGGGCATGTTCACTTTTGAGATCTTAATATGGGTCTATATGTGTAGATTTGACCTGTGAAACTATGTGAAAGATTGAGAAATAACTTTTGAAAGGTTTAAACCCTAATAGGGATAAAAATGATTGAAAAAATTATAATATAAAAAGGTGGACCATAATTAGGTTGATTTAACCCAGATCACCCCATGATGATTTAATTTTACCTATGTATCCAATACTTTAAGGAGGGAATTCAATCCCACATAGATCTCCCACTTAGAGAGATTTTTATAGTTATTCTTGCTTGAATATATGAATGCATATAGGGATGGATTGAATACTTGATCATGTTTTGATTTTAGATGGATACATTAAGATTGATTTGATTAAGGACTACTTGAAATGCATAGAATCAAAATTGGAAATAATATGGAAATTTTGCTCAATATGCAAAAGTGTAAAAAAGCCTTTGTATTAAAATTACCAAGTGAAATAATAAGTGACTAAAATGTGATTTTATATCAATCCAAAAGGTGAGAATGAAAATCATGAATCCTAAAAATATGGAAGATAAATATAAGGTAGAATTCAAAATTTAGACATTAACCATTATAGGACCACATGATAGGACCTACCAAGAGGGACAAAACATATTTCCACTATTATCCCTATTAGATAGTTTTTTCTTTTGAGTAAATGATTGAAATTTGGATCTGGATTATTCCATGAGTGCGTATTATTAATGATTTATAAGAAACTGGAACATTTATGTAGAGAACAGATAATGATTTGAAATAAAAATATGTCATTATAGGTGATTATGATTGAGTGAGGTATAAAAATAAGTCTAGATTAAGTGAAAAAGTTAATTAAAGTAGAAAAGGTCTAAAAATGACATAATCAAGTATTCATGACCAAATTTAAGTTATTACATAGTCATGTTTGTTACCACATTCATCATAATATATATATATATATATATATATATATATATATATATATATATATATATATATGCCTTTATATTACATATATTTCATAAAAATTATATGCCTTTATATTACATATATTTCATACATGCTTTGATGATATATTCAATATTATGACGACATACTCACTACATGTTGCAATGATGACATATTTTTTTGATATGGATGACTCACAAGTTATGTCCCTCACCTCAAAATAGGGGCATATTAGTGGGATTTTTCATATAGACTTAAGCCTCCATGAGCATAAATTGCATTTTTTTGACATAGATTGTATAGATTACAAAGAATTCTAAATGGTCCATCTATCATATTGGGATATTTATAGACCTATTTTAGCAAAATTTTGGGGCATATATATGGTATATGCACTCACTTTGTGAGACATGAGTTACATGATTTCCATATATACATATATTTAGATATATTTGGGGGCATATTCACTCATTTCATAGTGTATGAGTTATAGTTTTTTAAAGTATTTAGATATGAGACACACAAATCATTATATCAAAATAACATCTAGTAGTTCAAATTATGCGGCATGAAATATGTTTCATGAATACATATTTTCAAATATTACCAATGTTAGCATTGACTAGTTTATATTATGGGGCATAAAATCTATTTCATGAACATTTACATCATGAAAATTTATATCTTCAATCACATTTTTAATATTGAGAAACCTTGAATATATAAGTCTATTTATAGTAGTTTATTCATGTTTATATAATTAATTTAGTTGATGTTATGTGTCATTCAATAGCCTAGTATTACTTTGTGATCCCAATATGTGTCTCTCACATTTGATTTTTTGGTTATAATATTAGCATGGATTAGTTATTAAAGTTATTTTGGTTGAGGTTGCAAGTCTCTCAATGGCCTAACACTATTCACTTTGTTTTTAATTCGATGAGGATTGGGGGAATTTACTTTCTTAATCCATGGAACTCACCTTACACAAATTAGGAGTTGATTACCCTTAATTCTAAGAAGGGCATAAATGAGAGGAACCATTATATAATTCTTCAATAATGAAGCATTATATTCAACAAGTTATAGTGGAACATGGTTCGCCCATATACATGTATACTCTTTCAAAGTTTTTCAATATGAATTTTAATTTATGAATTTACAAAATTTATTTTTTTATAGACATTGACTACCTTATTCTAATGATAATTTTTTTCTGAGAAGGTTGGACAATTTGATCCATATTCCAAAGACAAAGTATGTTTTACACACACATACATCTTTATCCTTTTACTCTAGTAATTTTATTATAATTAAATATTCAAATAAAAGGGGGAATTTTTAGACACTATGATATGGTAATCAATACTTGGCAATGTCAATTTTGACTTACACTCACCCTACATGACTTGTGTGTATAAACATGACTCTCATCTATCATTATCTCACATATTCCTACCTCCTAAAGTTCTTAACCTTCCATAGTTACTCTTAGTAACCTATAGAAAAATTATTAGTCCATGTCAAATTAATTATTTATCTTTCTCTGACACCTCTAAATCATCAGATCAGTGTTCATGTCTCTTGGACAATAGCATCAAACTCAAAACATACCATCTAATGTTATTTTCTAAGTATAACAATTGCATTTCATGCCAAGCAATAGTTATATTTCAAATTAAAATCATTCCTATGAGTTGGGCCATCCATATATCATGTTTATGACATGATAAATTAGCCAAAGAGTCTCCTATAAATACAAAATAGGTGTAGGACTATTACTATCTAGCATTTATCTATAAAACACATATCATGCTTATTCAAATACTTGCACATTGAAGAGGACTACCCTATTTCTCTTAATTTTCCAATCAATTGCTAGAGTAGGTCATTACCAAGTTTAAAACACCCATGGTCTAAGACAAGATTATAAATTGTCAAGTATCAAGAGGTATATCTCAGGTTGCATACATTTAATGAGAACTATTTCACACATCTACCTAATGAGGATAATTACATGTGGTTTATATTCCCTCTTCAGAGTATTGGATATGTAGGTAGTGCTCAACTAGTCCATGAGGAGTGGTTAAAGTTATCTCATCCAACATTTCTTCCCATTTTGTAGGCATAATTATATCATTACATGTTTAATTGTAGTTTCAAGTGAAAGAAAACTATTTTTGTGATATGTGTTCATTACTAGACCCTAGGATTGTATACAGATCCAAAAGAGAAGTAGGTGAACCTACATGTACTTTTAAATATATAAAAAATACACATAGATAAAATTATCTAATTTAGTTATTAGCATATGACAATATTTACCTAAGGTTGATGATACTATTTGGATGCACATAGACTTCCAAATCCTAATTTGAGTGAACTACAATCCAATTCTACATCTTTCTTTTTTATTTCCCTTTGTCTCATTTTTACATAAAAAACAATGACGTTAAGTATCTTAGCCTCTTTATTAGTTTCTATAGCTATCAAGTGCAATAGTTAAATCAGTCCAAACATATTACATTCCTAATTATTCTTAATTGTGATATATTATATTTGTAACTATACACATATTTTTTATCTTATATAGGGTTAACATTAATCTAAAATAGAGTAATACAGTAATTAAAGAATTGATGTAAAACTAATGTAGTATTTTGTGTTTCCCAAAGTGACCACTAGAAAGTGTAGAGTATGCCTCCTTTAGCAAAAACTAATGGTTATCATGTGGAACACAGATTATAAAAAATTATTCAATGACCCTTCTTGTATGAAAAACTCTTGTGTCTAAAATCCTAGCTACAAAGTGGCATCAACATAAATAGTGAGAACTATAGGATGGAGACTATAACAAGATGAAATTGGTTCATTTGTCTTTTACCACTATTGCATCATCAATTGAAATTATTTTGTGTATAGAACCCACTTCATATGCCTTTCTACAATGTTGCTTTGGAATTGAATAAAGTGCAATGATAAATTATCTACATATAAAATTAGTTACTTCTCAAAAAGATAATGTGACCAAGAGATAATGGACTCTAATAAAGTAGATGATTCATTGTAATATATTGTTAAGTTATGGAGCTAAAAGCTTCACTGATGCAAATGGAGGAGGTTGTTGAGTGTTAGAGCAACCGACGTCAATCTGATCAACTGACGTCAGTCATATTCAGCTATGCAGTAACCGACATCGGTTAGGGGTCAGCCGGCATCGGTCAGACAGGAACCGATGTCGGCAACCTATGTGTGTGTGCGTTTGCATGCGCTTCCAGAACTGGTCTAATTTTAGACGGACAGTTAGTTTGCATGTAAAAGACTAATTTTAGTCTTGAGTCTACATTTCTAATTATTGTAATTGGGAAGTCTAATTATTGTTTGTATGGGATCTATTTAAGAGACCCATGGGGCTGTATTGTAAAGGGTGAAGGATCAAAAGGACTTGTCAAGGAAAAGAACAAGGGTTCTTCCAGGTGTGTAAAATCAGTTGATCTACAGATAGCAAGATCAAGGGAGATCTATATGGTAAGTAAGATTAGTTGGTTTGCAGGTGTGCAAGATCAAGGAGATCTACTCAGAGTACTTTGAGTACTTGGTGAACTAGAAGTAGGCAACAACGGTTGAGTTGATTGTCACTTACTGGTGGAGGGAACAACAACTTGGTATTGAGTTGATTGTGGTTGTAATTGAGAGAGAGAAATCTTGAGGGAGAATTACTATACGCCCAAGAGGTGTGGGAAGAGTGTGATTTCTTCATTGTATTTCCTTTTGGAAGAGTGTTAATACAATATTATATTGTCTCTCATATTCTATGTTGTTTCTGAATTCTAGTTACATAGTACTTCTGGTTAAATTTCATGTTTAGTTGCTTATACAAAGGTAATCAATTATGTTCTTAAGGAGTAGGATCCTAACAAGTGTTATCAGAGCCAGGTTCGGAGCAAGTTAGTGTTTGTTGATTATAGGTCACTCTCAGGGGTTTCTGATTGAGTGGGAGTAAAGCAATGGTAGAAGAAAGTAAGCTAAGAATGGAGAAATTCAATGGCAAGAATTATCAATTATGGAGGATGCAGATAGAAGATTATATGTATCAGAAAGATCTGTACTTACCATTGGGTGGGGTTGCATGCAAGCCCATAGATATGAAAGATGAAGAATGGAATGTTCTTGATCGGAAGGCTCTGGGATCTATAAGGTTGATCCTGGCATCATCTGTGATTTCCAACTTATCATAGGCAAAGACAATGGTAGAGTTAATCGGATCTTTGGCAAATTTATATGAAAAACCCTCAGCTTTGAATAAGGTATTTCTTATGAAGCAATTATTTAATTTGCAAATGCTGGAAGGTGGATCGGTACATAGTCATCTTAGTGATTTCCATGGATTAGTAAATCAGTTAATTTCAGTCAATATAGCTTTTGATGATGAAATTAAGGCTCTCTTAATCTTATGCTCTTTACCTGAAAGTTGGGATAGTTTGGTAATGGCAGTTAGTAATACTGTGTCTGCTTCAAATATCTTGAAAGTTGATGATGTTGTTAGTGTAATCTTGAATGAATAAATTCATAGGAAAATCATAGGGGAATTATCAGGTAATGCTTTAAGTGTTGAAATCAGGGGAAGGCAAAGAGAGAAGAGCAAGCAAGGGAAATCAAGGTCAAAGATAGGCAGGAGATCCAGATCCAGGTATGGCAGTATAATCTGCTAGAATTGTGGAAAGAAAGGGCATGTAAAGAAAGATTGTTGGTTGATAGAAGATCAGCATGAAGGAAATGAAGAAGCAAAAGATGTAGGTATTGTTGCACAGGATGCTCTTGTATGTTCCTTGGATAAAGTGGAATCTTGGGTTTTAGATTTTGGTGCCTCTTTCCATGCAACCCCAAATAGAGAATTTTTTCATGATTATGTCCATGGAGACTTTGGAAAATTTTATTTAGGGGATGGTAAGCCTTGTCAAATGGTTGGCAAAGGGGAAATGTAGCTAAAATTGCAGAATGGCAACACATGGGTGTTAAAGGATGTCATGCATGTCCCAGTCCTGAAATAAAATTTAATTTCTATAGGAAAGTTGGGTGATGAGGGATGCACAGTAACTCTTATAGCAGAATCTTAGAAAGTTTCTAAGGGTGCACTTGTTTTAGCAAGAGGTAAGAAAGTAGGTACACTTTATCTATCTACTTGTATTATTGATTCTCCTTCTATTTTATCTACTTTAGATGTAGATGCAAAGATGTGGCTTTATAGGCTTGGTCACATGAGTGAGAATGGAATGGATGTTCTTAAGTCAAATGGTAAGCTTTCAGGTTTGAAAAGCATAGATTGATATTTATGTAAGCAACAGAAGAAAGTGAGGTTTCTTGAACTTGGGTCAACAAAGAAGGGAGCTTCTATTGGAGGATCACAGTATTGCATAAAGAAGAAATCTGATCTTTTTGACAAAGTTAATAACTGTAAAGCCTTGGTTTTCAAGGAGAAGATGATGGATAGAGATCAGCTCAAGGGGCTAAATAATTCTGAGCAGGGCAATGTTAGTTTGGACAAGGTTATGATCTAAAATGAGCTCGTAAGTAAAAATCATCACTCACAGGAAAACACAATTACTGATGTCGATCAGGTGAGAACCGACATCGAATAGGTAGGAACCGATGTCAGTCATGTGCAGACTGAAGTCAGTGATGTTGGGTAGGTGGACACTGATGTCGATCAGGGAACCAATGTCAGCGATCAGGAGGAATCGACATTGGTTAGGTGCAGACTGAGGTTGGCCAGAGGTGACTGACATCAGTCACTGTTAAAATAGATTTTGGGTGGACAGCAAGCTATCAAGGAGTCTCAAACACCCATGTGGAGGACTGAAAGGGTAAGTAAGCCTCAAATTTGTTATTCCCCTTCTTTACACTACTTGTTGCTCACTGATGGTCAAGAACTAGGAAGTTTTGAAGAGGCAATGTAGGTAGAATCCAGGAAATAGTGGGAGCATGGCATAAATGAGAAAAATGATTCCTTGGGAGAGAACCAAATGGGAGATTTGGTAGAGTTTCCAGCCAGAAAGAAAGCACTGAAAGATGAATGGATTCCTAGGTTAAAGAAAGGAGAGAATGGACAGGTGAGACAGAAGGCCAGGTTATATGGTCTTGAGCAAGCTGCAGGACAATGGTGTTTAAAGTTTGATAGGTGTATGACAACGCATGGCTTTAGTCAATGTCAATGTGACTATTGTGTTTATTTTACCAGGTTGGATAATATTAGCTACATTATCTTTTTACTGTATGTAGTGTATATACTTGTTGCAGGGTCACACATGTAGGAGATTGTTGAACTAAAGGTAAAGTTAGTTCAGAGGTGTGCCTGAAGGATTTGGAAGTAGTAAAGAAATTCTTTGGCATGAGTATTTCTAGAGATAGGGAAATTCATAGGTTGATTTTGTCTCCAGAGGATTATGTGAATAAGTTAGTGGAGAGGTTCAATATGCAGGATGCAGAACTGGTTAGCACACCTATGGTTGGACAGTTCATAGAACAATGTCTTGAATCACATGATGAGGTTGAGTACATGTGTACTAGACCTAATATTACCCAAGCAGTGGGAGTTGTCAGCAAGTTTATGGCCAATTTAGGAAAGGAGCACTAGAAAGCAGTTCAGTGGATTCTCAGGTATCTGAGAGGGACCAGCAGTAGGTATA
>JARHVA010003078.1:1615000-2032500 GCA_037957365.1 Torreya grandis
CAGTACTTTGATATTATATTAATTTTACTTGCACATGCTCATGTCAAGTCATGGAATTCTCAAAAAACTCTTCATATTTTTCAAGGTGATACATGTGGCCACCAATCCGCAATAATTATGATAAAAAAGATGAGCATCATGTGACCTCATCAAAAAATACCCATTATCACAACATCAAATGATACTTTAAGTCACGAAATTATATCAAGAAACTAATTCTAAGTTATATATAATAGGATTTATATAGTTTTGGTAATAATAGTTAAGCCATAATAACTAAACCTGATAGCTTTTCCACAATCACTTTTAATAAATTGAAGGTCTTGAACACCAAGATCTTACCAAAGGTCTTCATGGAGAAACTCCCAAGTCTAAGCCACTAGGATGGTGACATTTTCAAAGTTTTTTCACTCCAAATATTCTTCTTAACAATAGATACTAAAGCCACATCATGACACTTGTTTAATTAAATAATTCCTCTCCTTACGATTTTATTTATAAGTTTATTGATAAAAATAATTAGAGGATCATGATGTATTATGAATAGTATATTTTATTTTAAATTTTAAGCAAAGTATTCCTAAAAATACAAGAGTAGAGGTGAATAACTTATTTTCAATGCATTATCTTTCTTTTAGTATAGTGTGCCTATAAACATTTGTCTTATAATCTCTCAATCATTAAACATAATTGTGACATAGCACCTCATAAGTTAAGCATTTAGGCAAAAAAAATTGTGATGCCCCATCTCTTTGGATGAGTTTTGCATCGTATTTCAATGTATGGTAAATGATAAGGCACCAAGAATGAAAGGTTTAATGGTTTAATTGTGCATATATTTTTATGGGTAGTTCATTGTAAGGGCTATAATTAGGGTCATTTAGATAATCATTAGTTTTTGGTTCATGTTTTCATGAGTGAAGTTTTACTGGTAGGATTTATATTTGAGATCTACCTTGGGGTGCACAAGGTACCTATTTCCAACTTAATTTACCAATTCCATCCTTTAGCCATAAAAGTTTCAAAAACTATTAGAGAGTTCAACCTTATACAATCCATAATTATTGAGAAAAATAATTCTAGATAAAAATTACACTACAAGTTTAATAAAAATACATATTTTGTCACACTTTTTGACCTACCATGATTGGAAGATTTGATTATATTTAATATTTTGTGAAATTTCTATCTATAATGCTTTTTTTTATCAAAATCTAGAAACTCAAATGAGTGGTTGGAAACTTTTAGAATTTTAATAATTTGAAAAAAAATACACCATTTTCTATTTATTTTAAGGAGCTTAAGGAAGTTCTATGCATTGAAACTCAGTTTCTAAAATAATTGATAATTATTGAATATTTTCTACATGGGTTTACAATTTTTTTTATACTATTTCCAAGGGTTGTCCAAAGTTAGCGTCATTTATAATTCCATTTTTGCTTATTCTATGTTTATAAATGAAGGAAATGATTCTAATTATGTACAACACCTAAGGATCTATGGGACCACAAACATTACAGTTATCTTAACCACTAAAAGGGACTAGAATTTAAGAAAATGTTGCTTCTTTATGAAGGTTGGTTCTACTATTAATTTGGATAAAGAATCCCATATGTTTTATATCTTACCTCCTCAAAGATTTCTAAGATGGATTCCATGCTTAAGGTATCCATATACTTGACCTAATCATCATTATGAACTAGGCATATCATTATAGAGTGGATATTTCATGTTGAATGGTGTCTCTATTTATTTTGATCTTATGGTAGTATATAATACAAATATCCTCTCTTCCCATTCCATATCATGTTTTGACAATCTATCTGAGTCTATGTGAGATTATTAGCACTATTAATATCTTCTCCCTCCATTTGATTTTTGTCTTTATGTATACTTTATCATGATGTATGCTCAATAAGATTGGACTTATATTTCCACCATTTGTTTTTGTAAGTTTTACCCATACTTGTCTCAAATACTCACATTTTTTAAGTTTCCAAATACCACTCATATTCTTGGGGAAATATATTGCTAAAGGTAATCAGATCACCTTGTAATATATTTCATGTGTCTTTTTATGAAGTTGATATTATGAGAGTACCTATAGATTTTGTTTGATGTAGTAAAACTATTTTTTTTTAAAAACTTGGGAAAAGCTTGAATTTAGATAATTAGTTTATCCCTTTGGCTCATTGATGGTTTTTTAGTGAATATTGATATGAAATGCATGGAAGAGAAATTTTTTAATATACAAGGCAATTTGCATGTTTTTTTTGATTTATTTGTCATTGGATTTTTTTGGACAATGTGTTACACGGGTCTAAATCATCAAGGGATGACTGTTTTGGTTTATAAGTCAAATAATAGGTTGAATATAGAGAATGATGGTTTTAGGATCTAAAGAAACTATGGTGATCATTGCAGTGATATGAATGGTTATTCTATTCAATAGATTACCTTTAAGCTTCCCAATACCATGTATTACATTGCCTAATTTCACTACATTATATGCTACCTTGGACCACTAAAAATCTATCCATTCTTTGGGAATTTGCAGTTAATAATCAACTATCTTTATATTATTTGAGACTTTCAATATTTAAAACATAATTACTCACTTCCTTGGTAAAAAAATAGTTTAAATTCACTAAATTCTATTAATTTAAATTCACTAGACTTTGTTATGGTGTATTGTGATAAAGCCCTTTTTTATAGTGACTTTTACAAAATCATAGTGTGGTCTACTGGTATACTAATGTAAATTGCATATCCACAAGAGTTGAGCTTTGATATCAACTCAAGATGCCTGCCACTTAGGTCAAACATTCAATTTTTTATTATTTTGTTTTCTTTATGATATTCTAATCATTAAAAAATATTTTAAAGAAACTACAAGTGCAATTGACAATGACTAATTCAAAAATATGGTTGGATACAAATTACGTGCATCTCTTGAAAAAACTAGTTTAAAATTTTGCTATTGTAAATCTACACATACCATATGCATTTGCTAATTTTACAGGTTATATAATTATTAATAGTTAGAAATCAATTTGTTTGATCCTTTGGGAACAACAGAGTTAATGTTTTAGAGAAAGTCTTAATATAATGTTAGAACACAAATCTAATGATCTAGTTAAGAAATAACTAGTTTATATGAAATATTCTCTTTTTCCTTAATCTCTATGTTGTTTCATGAGTTGATTTTGTCACATTTTTGAAATAGATGGTAAGGTTAAAGGTTTTCTATGTGATAGTCAAGGTAGACTCGAAGTTCATGTATAAGACCCCATTATGGTAGCCCAAAAAATTGAACAAGTCAAACACATGTTTCATCGAGACAACCCAACCCACAAAACCTTTAGATTTCAAAATGGAATTCAAACTAGGGTCACCCTTAAGATAGTGAATCCACTTTAATAATATATTACTTTCCTTGAATAATGTTCCAATAGTTGTTTTTGTCTTCAACATAATCTCTTAAGACCTTGAGTGTTGCTTCGCCATTTTACAGAATGGTAGGTCACGACTCAGACATGAATCATACATCACAAGATGTAAAGTATGGCCAAAGAAATTTAAGAATTTTGGATGCCCCCTTGGTGATAATATAATAGTATTTCCATCAAATAGTTATAGATTTGAAAATCAAGATTAAATATCTATATATGTTTAAGTAGAAAATATCCTCTCCTTGAAGGTGTCTTTTTAGATCAAAATGAAGAGAAAGATTGAAAATATTACATTATATACTACCAGTCATTTTTGTTTTTTTATTTGTCCCTTATGCATAAGTGGTGTTGAAATGTTATTTTCTTGAATATTCAATGCCATTACTCATTTTTATTACTTGACCAGATTTGCCTAGCATAAAACATTTTTTTAAAAATGTTTTGAGGGGATTTTTCCTATTATTGCCATTATAATTCATACCTCCATGGTCGGCTAGATATTCATTATTTGTATCTTGAAAGCCTTGAATAATATTGAGAAAAATGTTATATTATTTTTATTTTTTAAATATTATCTTCATATGATTTTAATACAAATAATATAACCCAATACTTTTAATGATTTTAATTATTCATAATTCATATGATTTTAATATAACCCAATGCTTTTAATTCTTCAAAATGTTGAGAAAAATCAAATTAAAGGTAACATTAAATCCATGTTTCAGTAGATTAATTTAAATTCCTTTTAAAGTGTGAAATTTAAGGAACCTCATCAATCATTTTGCACACAAGATAATTTGATGCTTGGAAATAATGTATTGAGATGGATAAAGCATAAGACAAACAAGATCACTCATAATAATATGTTACAACCATCACCTACTATGACTTGTTCACCCATATGCTATGCGTTATCAACTTACTTCAACTAATCTTTACATTTATATAAATTAATTTTATTTCCATAAATAGATTATCAAAGTTATTGGTGTTAAGCCTCCAAAGATTCATCTCGACATATTATGATGTCATTGATGGACAAATAACAACTCAATAGCAAACCAACTGGTAAAGAGATTATACCTTTTAGATTTACAAATATGGGGTTATACACACATATATCATATATAGGTATAAGATATTTGATAGACTAATATGTGAGTTATATCCACATCTCTTATGTCCATGTATTCTTGCATTGATTTTGTATATTTTTTTTTGAACCCACAGTTGCACATCAATTATAACACCCTCAATTTCAATATATAAATTTATAATTAAATAAATAATTTTAAAAATAATATACTATTCAAGTATTTCATGATATGAGTAATCCTGGTGTTGATGGATAAGTGTAACAAAGGACCCAAAACCAAACATGGGTTCACCACTGCCATATCTGAATTCCTCTCCTCTGCTCACTTCCATGTGTAGTTTTATTCACCACTATTTTCACACAACATTAATAATTCTAAACCATTCTCTTCAATGTGAATATGTGTGTGTGTGTGTGTGTGTGTGTGTGTGTGTGTGTGTGTGTGTGTGTGTGTGTGTGTGTGTGTGTGTGTGTGTGTGTGTGTGTGTGTGTGTGTGATACCCATTTATTCATATCAATTCTGAATTCTAATTCATTTTTTAGGGGTATGCCTTGCTTTTGTTTGAGCACAATAATCCAAATCACTCCAATAGTGATCATCCATGACAAGGTGGGGACCTCTCTTTGGGTCCAAGTAAACTGCACTAACTTAATAATTCAATAGTACACGTTTATTCCAATTCTACACATGCATCTGACAAATTGGTCATTATTTTGATTTTTGGTTCTATATGTTACTAAATCACCACCACCATTACCATTAAAGAGAGTTTTATGAGTTTTATGACTTTCATATTAAGATAAACAAACATTTACAAGGTCATCTATGAGAAGGCATTCCATGTGGAAGACACCATCACAACCTCTAATAACTTTGATCACATTGAAACAACACCCTCTTACAAATAAATTACAAGCATGTTGGACACCACCTTTTTTCCACTTTGTTAAATGTAATAACCCTCTAACAACTTGTCCTTATTTATTCCAACTATCCACTACTCATATCATAACATTAGGTGCTTATTTTTCTTGATTTCATAAACGTGTCAACTCAACTCTACCATTGGATTTCAAGATCAACACATAGAAAAAGTCACAAAAAACTAAAATAATAATTTATTAATAAGTGAAATATAATATTAACTACTCTAGATTTTAATGAGCTTAATATAATATTATAATATAAACATGTAAATTATTATATAATATATACTATTATTATATAATATTGTATATATATACACACACAATTAAATTATTAGTTATTCTAAAGGAACAAGTTACATTTAAGAATGGATATTATTGCATGTTTTGGTCAAGTCAAGGTTCGTAAAGCAAAAGTATAAATTGGTAGTTGTATTGCACTTGAAACTCATGACCTCTAACGATGTCCCATATTTTATGCATGAAGCATCTAAAAAGAATAATATAATATTTCTAGTGGAGGTGACAGTAAAAAATGTGGATTTGTGTTCATTCACAATGTGCGACAATGAGTTGTGTGGGTAGGAGATGTTTCATTTGATCGGAAGAGATATATATATTTTTGTTTTGTTAGAATAGAGTTTTTAAAAGTAGAAGAGTGTAAAATGGTAGTCTTACCTCATGGATATTGATTTGTATAATCTTTTATGCATGAAGCAACCAATAATAAGTTGAATTTTTTAACAGAGTTGATGGTATAAAATAAAATTATGTATTCATTCATACAATAATGCTATGCACCAGGAGGAGACGTTATGCTTCACAGTGAGCTTACACAATATTGAAGTGGTGGGGAAGGGCAAGGCCATACAAAACATAAGAGTGGTGAAATAAATCAAGGTGACTTGGGTGGTGATGGTGAGGGGCAATGATAAGATATTTTAGGGGGTTATGTTTTATATCGTACAAATTTATTTTTTAGAATAACTATATTAAATAATAGAATTATAATATGATATTAAACATTAATATTATATTATAGTATTATTATCGTATATAGCTTATAAGATGTAATTTTTTATTTTATTAAATTGTGGTTTTGTAACTTTGTGAAAGAGTTTAAATTAGTAGTCATACCTCACTTGAAACTCAGGACCGCGGACCCCATCTCACCTTTTGTTGACACAATAGAAAACAATAATAATCATATAATTTTTGTGGAGGTGATGGTATAAAGGGAGATTGTGTATTCTTTCATATGATATCGCAATGAGATGTGGGAGAGGATATATTTTGTTTCACGAAAATCTTGAGCAATAGAGAAGTACTAAGGAAAGGCAAGGCCATACAAAAATGTATTTCAAAAAAATTGTTTTTCTCCTTACTACTTCTTACCTACTTCACACACATAAACACTTAATAAAAAAGTAAAAATTATAGATAAATACTTCCTGACATTCCTTGCACCATCGAGGCAACCACTAATTATTATATATTATAATCTTTAGTCAAAATAATATATATGTGGGAGAGAGAGAATGTTATAGTTCTTAGTTCAAAAAAGATTTAAATGTTATGCCATTTGGATGAGTCGGTATAAACATTTTTTATAATACAAACACAAACATAACCAGATATTGTTATGATCCTATTAAAATAATCATGGCATGCCCGGGGACAATGTCCTTGAAACTATTGACAAAGGTTTTTCTTAACTAAGTCTATCTGCAATTTAAGACGTAATTGAGGACATCAAGGCTTAAAAAACCAGATGGTTTAAAAAAACCTTAAATACAAAAGGCCATATATAGCTTACAAATTACTATTGTCAGGATTTAAGTTGGTAAAGGAATTTTGGTTTTATGTGCAATTATTATACTTGCACTGTGAGAGTTGTTTGAAATGCTATATAGATCTAGAAATGGATGAAATGCTACATAAGCTGCATAGATCTAAGAAATGATTTGCTGACCGTTGACAGTTTCATTGGAAAACCAACAATACATCCTAAATTTATATTGGACCACCAACAATACAATCTAAAGCAAAAAAAGCAGATAATTTCATTGTTATCCAGAAATTTAAATATAAAGATTTTAAATATAAGAATAAGGATTTTATTTTTATTTTCATACTCTTATTTTTTTAATAATATAATATTTATATATAATATAATTATACTTTTATTCATTTATTTGTATATTTTATTATAAATAAAATTTCCAACTACGTACCAATATCCGTACCCTTACATCCCTGGACAACTATAGATAACTCTCTTTCCTCTTACAAAATAAACTGAACTAGTTGAACTGATTTTAGTTGTACTGTTTAAGGCCTATAATGTAACAATAATTCATTTAGCAATGAACATAAAAAGTAAGAATGATCAAGGTAAATAAAATTGTAATCTAATTTACAAGGTTAGAGGCTCAAAACTTTATGAATTGAGAAAGCTTTTGGTGTTGATAATATTTTTAAGCATTCTAATATAAAAATAATCTATTCTATCATAATTATAAAAATAAATTAATCAAACTAAAATGAATTTCGAGATTAGAAAAAGAGAGAGGAAAATAAGAAGAGGAGAGAAGGAAACAAGGTCATAATTAAAATACATCAAAATATCGAAAAATAAAATTTACTTAAAACTTACAGATTAGATAACATAATAACTGTCCTTAAATAATACTTCAAACATTGTAAAAATAATTACTTTCCTAAATCAATATTTACAATTATTATGAAAATAATTACTTTCTTAAATTAATATTCAAATTATAAATAAATGTTCACCAAAATAAATTTATAATAAAATATAAACATATACTTAAAAAAAAATGTACTAAAAAATTCTAAACAATTATATATCAATATCCAAATTGTAAATAAATGTCCACCGAAACAAACATATAACAAAAGTTTAAATACATGTTAAAAACAGTATTAAAAAAATTCTAAATAACTATGTAAACTACTGCACACCATACAAATAAATATATACATCCTTACATTATATTTCAATATATTATGAATAAAATCTGGATTGAATTGTACTTTATCCTCTTTCTTCGGACACTCAAATGCAAGCCATGTCTTACATGCCGAAATCATAAAAATAATATTCATCAACTAAAAAAGTTATATGTATTAAAAAAAACTTACTGAAATCATAGTAGTTATAAAAAAAACTACAACAAATGCAACCCATGTCATGTATGGTATGTGCTTTTTTTTTGTTAAAGTCATGCAATAATTTTTAGAGGGTTCGTGTAATTAATGAATTTCCAAAGTCTAATCTATTTGCATGTTAAAATTATCTTTCCATGGGTTTGTATAATTAATGAATTCTTAAATTATAAGTTATTAACGTTTAATATGTGAACACTATTTTTTAGGGTTATATATTGAAAATATTTATTAAAATTGTAAAGAATAGAATTATAATTTTAATTGGAAATGATTATTAATTAAAAATCTATTTTATAAAATAATTTTATATCATAAAAATATAAAAAAATTTAAAGTCGTTAAATTTATAATAAAATATACCAAAAATTAAAAAAAAAAATGTAACATAAACCATTTAAAAAAAAAATTATATATAAATTTATTATATAATACCTATTTACTCTATTAATATAACCTCAATTAAAAATAATTATTAACCAAAACTTTTTTTATACAATAATTTTAAATCATAAAAATATCAAATAAATTTCAAAAACACAAAAACTTATAATAAAATGTTCTAAAAACTATTGATAATTTTATATCATAAAAATATTAATAAAGTTTCAAAACCATGAAAACTTATAATAAAATGCACCAGAAACCATTAAAGCCTTGCCTTCTTGCATGATTAAACCCTCCATATATTATATTGGGAAACCACTTGCTATATAGTGATACCCCAAATATATAGTAAACTTCTACAAAACCCTTTGAAGGAAAGCCTCGTCTTATTGCATGATTAAATATTGGGAAATCACTTGCCATAAAATACTTCATGTGCATGATTAAATATTGGGAAACCACTTGCCATAAAATACTTCATGTACTATATTAGCTATGAG
The DNA here is from genome assembly GCA_037957365.1 of Torreya grandis. NCBI lineage: Eukaryota > Viridiplantae > Streptophyta > Pinopsida > Cupressales > Taxaceae > Torreya > Torreya grandis. The sequence goes on from JARHVA010003078.1 coordinate 1,624,555, forward strand.
AGCGTAGCCTTCTCTCATGATTAAACCATCCATACACTTTCTTGCATGATTAAACCCTTCGAAAGACATCTCCTTCACAGGAGACTCCCACTCGCTTGTTTCAATTTTCAGAAGCCTCACTTTCTGGCGGCTGTTTATCATTTCTATCAGGGTCTTCAGTCTTTAAAACGCAATCTGGATGAAGATCAAAATCACAAAATTTGCAGTGGAAGGACCACCATATCCCTCTTGCATGGCACCCGTTACAGTTGTAGGCCTGCCTCCGACTGAAACTCAGAGAATGTTCATGCAGGCTGTGCTTTACTTCCTTTGGCCATTTCTCTGCTAATTCTTCTATTTCCTTCTGCAACTCTGCAAGCCGAGAATCAGTAAAGGGATAAGCCTTGGCTCCATGAACAGAAACAACGTTTCTGGCATCTGTTGTCACCGTTTTTCCATCTGGGCCAATTATGACCAAAGATGGAATTTCTTTGACATGAAAGTAGCGGCTTAGATCCTTCTTGACTTTGTCCCCGAAAGGGAGGGCTAACCATGGCATGCTTACATAGTATTCTTCGAAGGCTTCTTGGGCTTTGTCACTAGAAAGGAAAACAATCTCAAAGGCTTCTCCTTTTTGCTTGAGCTTTTTGTATACTTCTGCAAGCTTTGGGGTGAATCCACGGCAAGGTGGGCACCAATGAGCAGAAAAATACAAACCAACAGTCTTGCTTGTCAGCTCTGAAACTGGCACCTGCAGCAGAATGATGTTAATTGTCATTTCATTTATGTCTTGTACTATCACAGATGTCAGTATTTTGCACCCAGTGCACAATGAAAAAGAGTACAGTTAAAAACTATAATTCCAAATGAATATTGCTACACCTTTAATTCAAATATTACAGCCTTAAATTATATTGTTTCTTTTGCAAACAAGTAAATCTACAGTTGAGAGAGTGCAATCTGGTGAATCATCATCAGATGTGACGACTCTAGCATCTTTAAAAATATATAAAAGTTGTCACAAAAACAATGGAATTGGTGCCTTTCAGGCCCTGTACCCATAGTATCATAATGTTGTACCCTTAGTTTGGTACACTATATTGAGGTTATGGAGAAACCTACTTGGGAATAACATGTGCAAATGATTCATCAGGGTGTCAGTAGGGCCAACCTTAATAAGCTATGAGCCATCTCTAGCATAATGTCATTAAACTAAGGCTATTTATTTGTTTCTTGAATTGTATTCTTCCATTGAAGGATCTTAATACCTGTGAATTATTGAGCCAATGAGCTTTATTAAATAGTCAAGTACATTGATACCTGCCTATATGGTGCATCAATTTTGATCTCGAAATTTTTAGCGTTTTGGTTATTCACACTGATCTAGCTGTTACGGACGCATGCAAATGAAATTACAGAAAAATCTCTAAACAGATAATGATGTTTAAGGAATAAATAGCTCACACTTACCTTTTCACCACTGTGTGTGATAACAAAATTACGCACGTCGGAGACTAACAGAGATTCTAAGGTCTGAGCTGCATGTCTTGCTTCCTCTTGGGCTTTAATCTCATCCAGTTTCTCCTTTGTAAATGGATAAATTTGAACGCCGTGCTTCATAACCATCTCCACAGCTTCTGTTTGTAATGTTTTCCCATCTGGACCAAGCACAATCAAGGTTGGGATTTCTTCAATTTCAAAGTATCGTGACAAATTTTTCCCCACTCGGTCCTTGTATGGCATCGCAAGCCATGGCATGCTTCCAAAATATTCTTGGAAGGACTCTTCATCTTCGTCATTGGAGATAAAGACAATCTCCAAGTGCTCACCTTTACTCTTAAGATCATTGTAGAATTTTATAAGCTGTGGAGTGAATCCTCTACAAGGAGGGCACCAGTGACCTGAGAAATAGAGACCAACAGTCTTGCCCACCAGCTCGGATACAGGCACCTATTTATATTCATGAAAACAGAGTCAGTTTTAAGCGATTTGCATGCAATCACATGGATTTCATCCGTTCAGATTTTATGCTACTTTCTAAAATACAAAGACATGTTATTTTCATATTCATGAATCATAAAAAAACAGAGCAAACCTCAATGTCATAATCATAATACAAAAAATACCATAACAAAACCAGAAGCCTCAACTCAGATCATCATAAAGAAAATTCACTCACATTTTTTCCACCATTGGCAATGATAAAATCTCTGTCAGGAGAGACAATGAGAGAATTCAAGGACTGTGAAAGCCTAATGGCTTCCTCCTCAGCTTTAAGCTCGCTAAGCCTCTCTTTGCTAAATGGATATGCCTCGGCACCATAATCTCGAATGATGCCCATACCATTAGCACAAATTGTTTTGCACTCCTGATCCAAAAGGATAAGGGTGGGAATGTCCTTGACATCAAAGATTTGATCAAGTTTCTCTTTGGCCTTTGAATCTGAGAATGGCAAGGCAAGCCATGACATGGTCTTGTGATACTCTTCAAATGATTTATGATCTTCATCTTTAGACACGTAGATGATCTCAAATCCCCCATTCTCCAATAACTTTGTATAAGCCTCTGCCAGAGCAGGCGTGAATGCCCAACATGGAAGGCTCCTGTGGGCAGAAAAATACAGGCCCACTATTTTCCCTTCCAAATTCTTCACTTTAACCTGAATAATTTCAGACACCCATCTACTTATAAATGATCGGTCACAGCAAATTTAATCTAAATCAACATAATGTTGTATACCAAATAGCAAAGTTAATCTAAAAGAACAGAATAATGTATTGTCCAATAGCAAATATAATATAAAGGAACAGAATAATGTTGAATGCCCGATAGCAAATTTAATCTAAAGTAAAAGAATAATGTATAATGTATACCCAGCAGGAAATTTAATGTAATTGAACATAAGGATGCATACCAAAAATAAAATATATGGAGAAAGAACATAATGTTGTATAATCAAAATAGCAAATTACATCTAAACAACATAATGATGTATACCCATAGCAAATTTAATCCTAAAGAATATGATTAGAAAAAACAAACTGAATTAAAAGATCATAATTTTGTATACCCACATGCATACAGGAGAAAAGTAAGGATTTATACATTATGAAAAACATATAAATGAGAACAGGAAACCTGTGAAAAAGATGGACGGGTGTATGAACACAGAGAACAATAAGCATAGTCAGTGACACTGAAAACCAAATAATAAAAACCATACCTTGACTCCATTGTTTCTGATAAAGAAATCTCTTTCGTCTGTGCAAAAAAGGGACCTCAGGGTGTGTCGGGTTTCACGCTCAGCCATTGTATATAACTTACTGCTTATGAGTTTCTCACAACACAATTTGGCCTTCAAAACTTTTGCGTCACGCTCCAGGTGCAAAACATTCTCTTATTCTCCTTTAATACTGAGGTAACGGAATTTTAATTGCACTGACTTTCCTGTCATCTTCCTCTGCCACGTTTCCGTTTGTTTTTCTTTTTCTTTTTTTTGTGGGGGTCATTTTGGCATAAGCCATAAGGCGGGGTTCCGCGTGGATGATCGCGCACTCTCTATCTATAGCCCGCAGGTAGTTTGACAAAAAATGAAAGATATAAAAATAGGGAATGTTTGTTTTGATTTTGCAGTTTATAATTATACAGATATTGGTATCTTGTTTACGTTTTGGATTGTATATAGATGAATAAGTATACATTTAAATCTGATCATTCATTTAGTTAAGTTAGAAACAATTAGAAGGTATTTAATCTATCAAAGTTATTTAGGGAACCTCCAATTCATTAAAGTTATTTAAAGAATGATTTTAACCATATTTAATTAGCTCTCTATATTAAGTATTTAGAAGGATTTGTACTTTGGTGGATGTAATAGTAAAATTTTAAAGGAATGTTTAAGTAGATAGACTTCAAAGTTTTATATTTCCACTCTTATATTTATAATAAAGTGTTTTACCAAATATGAATTTATGAATAAGCAAATTTCATTTAAAGTTTTATTGTTAATTAAAATAAAAGATTTACAACTATTAACTCCTAAAAAATTGTATCATATACTCACAAAATTTATATCATTGGACCGCATTTATTATGTATGGTATTTTTTCGGTTAATTAATGATGATTGGGAGACATCTAATCCATCAAAATCATTCAAAGAATGATCTTGGGCTTATTGCACTGACTCTCCATGTCAAACATCAACAGGGATTTGTATCTTGGTAGATGACCTACAAACCATCATCCTCATCAATTGGACTACAACCCTTTCAAAAACTATTTCTATTTTAAGTAATCAACATATATTTTATTCTAAATTAATACATTTGTAATATTTAAATGTTAAAACTTATTCATTTTTAATATAATTTATTTAAAAAATTATAAAAATATATATGTGTGTGTGTGTGTGCATATATATATATATATATATATATATATATATATATATATATATATATATATATATATATATAGGTTGAAAGGTTTGAGATGTTTTTAACTACTTTAAAATCACATCATAAGTACTTTACAATATTTAAAGTTGCCTAATACAACACATTTTTTTTTTAATTTGATGTGGTAAAAAAAAGTTTTGACATGACCACTCAACTTGATATAAAGTCAACTAAACATCAACCAAACAATAACAAAACTGAGCACCCTCAATAATAAGCCCATAGTCAGATAAAAACATATCATCCAAGACAACCACGATGAATCTACAAAAGATCATGAAACTATATTTCTTCTGCCAAAATTTGCCAAGGATCAGCAAAGGGCCAACCAATCTTATTATAAGAAACCATTCACCAAAACAACCTCTAGCAACAAAATGTTGAAATCTTCCTAAAAAGATAACATTTCACTCATGCAGATAGAGGAGAAATCATTAATTAACCAATGGTTAGGATTGCTATGCTTCCATGATGAGAAAGAAGACCTTCCATTGTCCATTAATTTCCTTCTTGTACCATTTCTTCAACCTCGGATTGTAGTCTTTTTGCTTCTATCCTCTATCCTTTCTTTTTATTTTTGAATCCATATAAGCTTTGAATTTTGTCTCATAAAAATGAGAGGGGGAGCAATAGAATAAAATGGGTTAGAAGGAATAGGAGGTACAACTAATTCCATTTTCTAAAAGATCCTCGACCGAAAGAAGAAGTAGAAAGTCCCAGATAACCGATAAAAAATACCATAATTACAACATTAAAAAACCTTGATCTAAAACTCTTAATAATAAAACACATTCATAATTAAAAGAAACTCTAATCAATTGAAAGGGGTATCCGTATATATCCATAGAAAATCTTGAATTTGAATGCGTACCATGCACTTAAGTTAAATTATTGGACATATATTCATTGTAATTTCTAATGTTTAATTCATGATACATTAGCCAAATACATCTATAGATTACTTGGGTGACCATTCATTTTACAATTTTTGTTTACACGTGACGGAGAAAAATATGAAATTCAAATGCTTTCATGATTACCCTTGCTTCCTCTCCACGAAAGGAGATAATCTATGATATATTTGCACTAATTATTTCAAACTTATGACTTTTTATTCCCTTCAAATAATCTATTAAGCCTACACCTTTTAGAAGTCCAGGCATATAATATGATTACACCACATTGTGATTTAAAGTCTAATTATATTTTTTAAAATATTAATGTCAAATAATAATGATTATTGAATAAATATTTGAATTTAATATTAAATATATTATAAAATTTAATAAAGGGTAAGTGTAATCATCTGGCAGGGATGATTTATTTGATTGTTGGACAATGTTTAAATCATCGAGAATTTTAATAATTAGTAACTTCTTTCAACCTGACACCACTATCTCACATGAAGTACAAATTAAGAGCACTATTCCCAACCACTTTTATACATTACACACATTACCCCTTGAAGGCCAATACAATTTATAATTTATGGCTTACAAATAAATTTTACTAACACTAGGGCAACGTAGCCATATGGTATGGCTAAGATAATTCTTGTGTGACATTTATAGGTTATAAATAAATATTATCAATGCCAAGATAATTAACCCTGTATTTTGTCTAAGAAAACTACCACAAGGCGCTTACGAGTTACAAATATATATTAACAATGTCAAGAAACTTAACCACACAATCTCTCTAAAATAACCACCATGAAGCTACAAAGGGACACTTGTCCTATTAAATAAATTTATACAAACTAGATTTAACTAATTCAATTCTATGATAGTAATGATAGGACTAGTTTCTATGTGGCTCTTGTTAAAAGAATGCATGAATCAAAGGATTAAATACATTCAAGATACCAAGGACCCATAATGGGGAAAAACCTCACTGAAACCCAATCACTAATGTTACCAAATAACTCTCATAAAAATAAACAAATTAAATAGTATGAAAGATATAAACTAAATTATGCATTAAGATATGTAATCGAGTCTTTGTCCATTGATATACAAAGCTTTTAAACTTATTTATTTTGAAACACTTTGAGATGTTACTTAATCTTCTTAAGCCCAACATATAATGCTTGGTTCTAAGTGTTTATTTATTCCAATTACAAACAAATAGAAGACAAACTATGAGTTTTCTAAACAACTAATACACTATCATTCCTAGAGTACCATTATTGGCAAAAAATTCCAAATATGAAAGAGGATTATTAGTTGAAAAGTGTTTTGAATGACAAAAAGAATGGAGGGGAAAGAATGCCTATCAAATTAGTGTTTATATTGAACTTTATAGGAAAATTTTTTGGAAGAGAGGAGAGAAGGGAAGACCATGACTGAGAGGAGGATGGGGAATACCACAATATGTGGGGGATAATTTCAAGGGAAAGGCAAAAGGTACACATTCCCATAGCAAGACCAAGTTTTTAAAAGCTATCTCCAACATGAATTTTCATATGTAGAATGTGCTAGCCCAATAATTGACATTTCACCTCAACGTGGGACTATTAGATCATGTTCACCATGCGTTTTTATTGGAATTAAGAGAAGGACACAAAACACTTGATATTGGGAGGATATTATAGTTGGAATGGCATTGAAGGAGATGATATAAAAACTTGGTGTGGTTGTGGTAATGACTTCATGGCTTAGCTAGTGCCAATATTTCCAAGGGGGTGTAGGATTGACAATAATTTTAAGGATGACTTCAATCAAGATTAGTTGTATAAGATAAGCATATACCTAATTGATTTTTCAAGTAAACTAAACTTATGATGTAATGAGGTTCAAGGGGGATAATTTACAATGACTTTATTCCAAATATCCTTAATTTTATTAATGTTTTTTGGAAAGGATTTAGAACTAAATTTTGGTTGGACAACAAGGGGAAGAACCTTATATTGAATAACTAGCTTCCACCAAAGACTGGAGTTGGGGATACTTAATACATGTCAAATGGATTGGGGGTGCCATTGGATAAGATGGTTTATTTCCTACCAAGCTATCCAATTATGTTTGTAAGGAATAAATATATAAATGTATAAAAAGGTGTGTTTAGGATTTTGTCTTCTAAGGGAATGGAGGTCCAGGATCCTCTATGGTATGTTTATCAAACCCATTCCTTGATAAGGATATTTCAAGGCTTGGTACCACGTGTAGGTCTTACCACCCATTTAGAAATAACAAATTTTATTTGTTGTTGTGGATCAATGATTCTAATTCCACCTAAGAATTTAGGGTGAATGCAAAGCTCCCATGAAATGGTTGCCATACCTTTCTTACCGTAATTGTTACTTAGAAGGAAATTGTAAAATAACTGTATAAGTTTACCATAAGATTATTTTGAAGGAAACTAACAAGATGAGTAGTATGCATGGTTGGCCAAAAAAATTCAATTGATAATAATCAACATCCTACTAGAGAAAAAGTTTGTAACACCAATTTTCACCTTTTTATAAATTTTATTGACCACCTAGTCCCACCTGTCTCGAGGGGAAGGGTTGATACCAAATAGAATACCCATGTAATAGGTAATATTATGATGGTGGATGATGTTCTATTCTAAAGGGATAAAAACTAAAATTGGGTCACTTTTGATGAAGATAACTTCTATTTTGTGGCTATATGACTCAGATCTAGATAAATCACATTAAACATCAAAAATTAACTAGACATTAATGATTACATGCTTAATATTTTATATAAATAGGAGATAATCATTAGCAAAATGAGATTTAAGAGCATACAAATCATGTGGAGGATCTATTTCTTAAAACCATCCTTGGAAATGAGCTTATTGGAGAATATAACCCCAAAGGCATTAACAACCATAAAACACATAAAATGGGCTAGTGGATAACCTTAATGAGTGAAGCTTTGGAGATTAAAGGAAGTTGTGAGGCTACCATTAACCATGACTTGGGCATGTTATTCAATTAATATAATATGGATGTGATGTTCAAAACAAGAACCAAATCCTAGCCACTCAAGTATCTTGAGAATAAATCTCAAACAGATTTGTTTATGTGCTTTGTCAAAATCAATTTTGACCAATAATGCATCTTGATAAAAATCTTAAACCCACTGAGTGGTTTCTGATGAATAGTAAGATTATTAAAAATGCATCTACCTTTTAGGAATTTGGTCTATTCATGGTGAACAATATCCTAATCAAATTGTTTCATTTTCATTGCAATAACCTTTACAATAATTTTATAAGATACATTTAGAAGAGCAAAGGGGATCCAACCACATATCTTATTCTTGTTTTCAACTTTAGAAATTAATTTGACCATACCATGGTTAGTGATAGACCCAATGATCCATTAGGATCTACCTCCACCTTCGTATAAATATTAAACAAGTCAATCTCATAGATGGGATAAAGAGTTTGGAAGAATTAAACTAGGGGTTCATCCAAGCCAAGGGCCTTCTTAGTCTTCATTTACTAAAGATTTATTTCAATATATACTACAACAAGATGTTTCTCAAGAAGGTGGTTAATCACCTAATCCACATTTTGGGGAATATAGTCATGCAACCATTCTTATACAAAATATTCATTCTCCTCAAGGTATTGTTCTTTCTAAAATATCTTACTAAAAATTGATTCTAGAAAAAAGTTCCCTTAATATCACTAGGTGATGAGGTATCCACTCCATACTAAAAAAAAAATGGTTGATATGTTTGCATGTCATTGTTTATATTTAAATAATATAAAGAAGTATTTAATCCATGGTTACCATGTTTAATCCAAAAAATTAGCCTGAATTTTAGCAACTTGGCCCCTATAGACCATAAATTTTCTTAGATCAATTCCAGTTTTGGTAATAGAAACTTGTAAGGAGATTTCATGGGGATGATCCACAAATGTGAGGTGTTACTAACTAACCTTATGTTTCATATTGTGTTATTTATTTTGTCTCTCTTTGGCCATAAGCTTACCATATCCTCTTTTAAACTTGATTGTTCTTGACACAATGACTTCCCACCATTATATTCAATCTATAGATGAAGTGGACCAACGCTTCAGCTCCTAAACAATGTAAAGTCTATAAATACAAATCAAATAAGAAAGATGGGATATATTTAGCTTGAATGGATGTTGAGTGCAAAAAAAGGAGATGGGTCAAAGGTGAAGGATCATAAAATAGGGACATGATTAGAGAGGATAGTATCATTGAGAGTGGTAAAATGAGGAAAGACAATAAGTGACTTCATAAATGTGCTAAAGTAGACCTTGTCAAGTTTTTTAAATGAAATTATATGGAGGGTTAAATGCACCAACTTGGGGGACAAAAAAGGGCCTACCTGTGGATATGGTTTTACTAAAATTTTAAAAATGTGAACTTTTACAGATAATTAGACATGGCTACACTCAAAATTTGAAGATGGTATAAAAACATGAATTGTAGAATTTTGAGTCTAGTTTCAATTTTTATTTTTTTTTGAAAAATGGTTAAGTATAAATAGGTCAAACATTTTAAATTTGAATAGGACCTCCTATTTTTTTAAGAAAAATTGAATTGTACCATTCTGTGTGACCAACCATTTTTTGAGCATCGTTAAATATTGTTAGAAACCCTTTGGTGAATATTTATATTAGATCTTCTAGTGTGTTATAAAATTTTTAAATATTTTTTTGATATTTTTTTAATTTAATTATATCCTAAAAATTGATAAAAAAAAATAGATACTCGTTCATGCAACCCACCCTAACCACCTCAAAAAAAATTGATTTTTTTTTAATGTGTGTAGAATTAGGCCTAGTTTGTTACCATATAATCTATTTTCTATTTGGATAAAAGAATTTTTTTTTAGATAAATACGAATAGGATGTATGGGTGAGGCATGTAGTGGCGTAAAAAAGGTATTGTTAGAAATAAATATAGTTTGAACCCTTAAAATAGACCAAAAATTATTAAAATCATACATTTAGAAAGAGAAAAACATGCTCATCATAACGGTAATAATTTTTTGAATTTTGATGTTGAAACCCATAGCATATCTGGAAATTAAAGTTTTAATTTATTGGTTTTTCCTAAAACTTTCAGTCTCGGTTGTAGATGCACAGTCTCAAGCCTTTGGCTCAGAAATCCAAGCCATTTCTGAGCCTAAAGGTTCAATTTGAAATTCAAATTGAAATAGTTTGTATGTGTTATATAATGTAATAAAGAACATGTACGCATTATATAATGTGTACATGTTTCTTTGACATAAAATGAAACAAACAAATTTCATGTTTGTTATGGGGGAAAGGTCCCATTAACCATGCATCTTTATAGGGGAAATGCCAAATTTCATTTTTCTTATAGGGGAAAGGTCTCATTAGATTTATATAGTGAATTAAGGTGCCATAACATTGTATTATACTTTGAATTTTTTACCCATTTCAATATGTCATCTTAACTACTTATAACTAAGGTATCAAGGTCTAACACATTATACATTTGACAATATAACTGATTTTATCATGCGAGGTCATAAAATGCATTTTTTAAACCTATGATCAAAACTTAACCTTTAGTGTACCAATCATTGTGTATTAGAGTATCAATGCTTGACTCTTATTTGTCAAGATGTGATTGGTTACTTTTAATTTTATAGAATAAATGTTGACCAAGTATTAGATATTACATGTTCAGCTTCTGGTGAACTTTAATATTTAAATACACCAATATGTTTCATCAATAGAAGACATGTTAATAAAATCCTTGTTCGATAATTGAAACCTGCACATCTATTGAGATCTTTCCCCTAGTAGGGCAAGGATATGCCTCACCACCTTAATTACCTAAAATACTACTTCCCCGTACATTTTGTGTTTCTTATTGATATTATCCTACTTGCCTAAAATCCTATCTTACACTTTTGTTGTTTCTTTGATATCTTTGACCAACCCCCTTTATTTATAAATTTTAAACTAATTTGTTTAAGTGGAAAACCCATTGAATTGGACTATGTAGTATGGATAATCTTGTTTAAGTAGAAATAAGAATTGAGCCCTTGGTGTAACAATACATCTCTTGGATATCTATTTCAAGAATGTTATATAATGGATCCCAATACCTTTGAATCATGCCTTGGATTACGCCAAAAACATTCTTAAAATGTGTCGAATAAAATCCCTTAAGTTTCCTCCAAGGTCACTTAGTGCATCTAATATAATAAGTGCATTTTGAGGTCCCAATTGAAAGTCTAACAAGAGTCTTCTATTTTTACAACTATTCAATTTTGATTCCCATAATGTGTTCAAATTTTGCCTCAAATTAAGATCTCTTATAGAAATATGGTTAATCCTCCATTATATGCACCTCCTTGATCTACCCCTCTATCACACATGGGACAACCATAAAATACTCCATCCATTCTCATGCCATATTAAGAGTGTGTCTTTGACATGGGACTAGTCCTAGATGTATAATGGATGCAAAAATTGCAAGCTCAAAAATAAGCTAGACAACACTTGGTGCTTATGAATACTATATATTTCTATACCTTACCATGTAATTGGGATGGTAAGATACGAAAGTAGGATAATGGACCTACAATGTATGTGAATTTTAAATTCTTAAATATTTTTGTCAAGTTGGGTACCTATTTTATTTTATATAAGATGTGGTTTTGAGCTCAATAAACTTGAAATGGTCACATGTATCCATTAGTGATGATGTGGTTTTAAGATGTCATGCCTATAGTGATGAATATATAGCTTAAAAAATATCTAACTGCACTAGGGGATCTATTATAAATCATTAAGGGATGGTGTAGACCTAGCATTGACCAAGTATGACATATGTATAAGTTAATATAGATCAAATTATATTGAACTTATTCCAGATACATTAAACCTATGATAATGTCCCCTAAATTTGAGACCTACTTCCCCTCAAGGATGATGCTAAGCAGAGAGAATTAATAATTGTTGATGTGGATGATGAACTACTCACCTCATATAGATGGTTGATCAGAATTGAATACCAGTGTGCCCCCCTCACCAAAGGTTTCAAGATTATATATATTTTGTACATATATATTCAATCATCTTATTCATATTTCATTGTAATGAGCTTAAACCATATGATGTGGATTGTAACAAAGTAATACATATCTTATAATTCTTACTCTAGCTTGGGATATGAGGTTGAGGCTCATATATTGCTGAATTGTCTTCTCTCCTATGTGTAGGACTTAATATGAATGGAATTTTTGGGATCTAGAGGTAATTCAAGGCAAAGGGATATAAATAATTTGAATACATACATGTAGAAAACTAATAACATTTGGTGCTTAATCAATTCAGATGGGACCTTTAAGGGATCTACATGATACTTTTCATATAGTAATGGAAAGTTAGAGGCTCACATCATGTGAATTATTTACTAAACATGAGTTGATTGGATCGATGTCAATCTTTAAACATTATTGGCTTCTATGTATGTATGTTAAATTTATGAATATGCCTTATTTAGATTGGTTGGCTCGATGATGGAACATGTCTAAGTATCAAATATGTGCATATTTTATAACTCTAACACTTATCCAGATGTACTAGACCTACACATGTGTAAATATTTGATTGGATTGGGCATTCTAAGGCTCTAAAAAATTTGATTATTTTAAGACAAGTGACAGTTAAATCTCTAACAAAAATATATGCGTATACAAGATACACACGCGCATGTATCTAATTAGATTAGGCCTCATAGGAATCTGATAGAGATCTTCAACATTTATATGACCTAACACCTCTAATAGTGTTGAAACTTATTAGCACATATGAGGTAAACGTGGTGATATGTAATTGGATTTGGCCTCCCAGGGCATTGTCAACTCTAAAACTTCATGGACTTGATGCATCTCAAATAGCTTTAACACTTTTAGGTGTATAAGGTACACACGTGGAACAACAAAGTTCAATTATAGGTGAAATTCAATTAAGGAGGCATTGGAAGCCAATTTTAACCCCTTCTTGACATAACTATAAGATCATGACTTATAAATTAGGACAAAATTAAGTATGATTTTATCTATCATGAATTGAACCAATTAGTTGATTGGTTTAATTAAGGATGTGATTTGGCCAAAATTGAGCCCTTAAACCAAATTTATGGCCCAATCAATTGTATAATCTAGATATAATATGTATGAATTAACTAACCCTAATTTAATCAAAGAATTCAAATTTGGCTAATTTCAACCCATTGAACCTAAATTGGAGTATATGATGTGATTAAAAGGGCTATATTAGGTCATATTTCATGACATGTTTATTGTAAATCCTAATTTTATTACTTGAACATGTACAATTACCCTAAACCCTAATTTTATTACATATACAAATGTACAAACCCATTACACTAAACCCCTAACACTAAATCCTAATTTTATAACAAACACAACCCCTAAGTTCCTTGATTTCATCACAAATGCATAAATTCATGAATGTGATTAGTGCCAACTTGTGAACTTGTTATTCACCTAATTTTGTAAGGACCTATGATGGGATTTTGAGTAAAATTAGCTCATTTAATCTTACATATTGAGCCTTATTTCATCATTCATTAGTCTTATTACTTCATAGTCTTATTAAGAGTCTTATTGCATCATGTATTGGAGATTTATGCATCATATTGAGCCTTATTTCATCATATGATAGCCTAACTGCATGATATTGATCTTTATTACATCATATAATAGACTAATTACATCATATTAGAGATTTAATGCATCATATTATAGTCTAATTACATCGCATGATAGTCTTATTACATCACATGATTGTCTTATTGCATTGTATGATAGTCTTATTGCATCATATTGAGCCTTATTGCATGATATGAAGTGTTATTACAATATATAATAGTCTTATTACATAATATTAGGGGTTTATGCATCATATCATAGTCTTATTGAGTGTTATTGCATCATATTATAGTATTATAGTGGAAAAAATGCTTGAATATGAGCCTTTTTACTTGTTTGTATAGTATATGCCTATACTTCAAGTAATGCATACACATTCCTATAAATAATAAACATTCCTATAACACGTACACATTCCTTAAAGCAAAAACAAAAACTCACTTTTCAATGTCTATTTTTATCCCTAATCAATATTGTTGTCTCCACATACATTCCCTATGTACTTTTTTGGTTGCAGTTTTTTTTGACCCAAAATTTGAAGTAATTTCTTAGTTGATTTTATCAAAATGGGATCTGGTTCATGTTTAGGGAGGATGAATAAGTTTAATAAGAAAACATTGGAGCAATAAGAATATTTGAAAAAAAAACAAGGTACAAATGCAAGCAATTTGTTTCAGACAAGTTACAAACACTAACCCTAATGAGCCAAATGCCTTAGATAATGAGGAAATTAACAATAATAAATTTAATAATGATGAAATTTACAATAATGAATTTAATTATGATGAAATTCTCAAAAATGAATTGAATTATGATGAAATTGACAATAAAAAATTAGATAATGTTGGAAATTCACATTCAAAGTTTAATTTTTTTGATTATGTTGATGAAGAGCCTATGAATGATAATTTACCTAAAAATATTGAAGAAAATTTCATAGACTCAAATAATGATGAAATTGATAATGAAGAAAATTTCATGAAAACATATAATGAAGAAACAAACAATGAAGAAAATTTCATGGAAACATATAATGAAGAAACAAACAAGAAATAAAATTTCATGGAAACATACAATGATTTTGAAACACCCTATGAACAGATTCCACCAATAACAACACATCCAATAATTATGTGTATAAAAGATAAGTACTTAATTGAAGTTGATAAAAATATTTTGAAACCAATGTCTAACAAATTTTTTGATCGCCATTCAAGAAGATTGGCTCAAGAAATTTGGGATAGTTTCTTTCATTGATTGGAGTATGATTATCAAAGATGTCAATTATTTATTTCATTGATGAAAGTACTTAAGATGAGACCTATAATATACACATTAGGACTAAAAACATCTAACATGGATAATGAAAATGATGAAATTGTTTAAAATCTACATGATACATATCATATTATAGGCCCAAAATCATGCATTAAATATTGTAATACTACCTAACATATAATGACAACTTGTGAAGTAAGTGCTGAAATATGAAATAAATGATTGATCTCAAAAACAAGTCAAACACTTAATATAAATAGAAAAACATTAATGAAATCAATTGCAAGACGTGAAGGACTTAATGAACTCAATACAAAAGAGATCTAAGCATTCTCTGGTAGACTTCCACAAAAGGATAAGGCTATAGCCAATGCTTTGAAAGACTTACACAATTTTGGAAAGATAATACAAGATTTTCACCCAATACAAGAAAAGTAGTGAAAAGAAGAGTTGGTTCTCGTAATTGTGAACCACATCCAAAACATTTCTTGGATTTGAATCAAACATAATTATACTCTATATGTTTGAAAAAACATCCACAAATTGCTATTAGTCAAAGACTTTTTGAGATGGCCAAATCTTTTTATGTAAAAATAAATCACACACGCACCACTTGTTGTTGTAGGCAACATGTTATTTTTAATATAAACTATGATGTTTTTTGCAATATTCATTATACTTTACATAATACTAACATATTTCAGGAGTGTGGCATAGCAGTTCTGCCAAAATCAGCCAAGAAATTTATTTTAAATATTTTTTGTGAAAAACTAGATGGACAGTTCTTTTATAAGAAAGCATGTTTGGATGGAAATTGTAGTATTTGCAGAGGATTGACAAAATTAAAAAAATGTATACATGAAGAGTGTACAAGTATAATTGTATAGGAATTAGTTATTTTGATCAAATACAAATTTGTGACTTATCAAGTAAAATATGGAAAAGAATATAAAAAGTGTGAGCTTGTTATGAAAGAGATACCTATTTAAGAATTTCGAGTTGAATTTATGGAGAAAATTGTTTATGAGTATGTAAGGTACACACCTAGGGATAAATGGTTGGATGAAAATTTCAAGCTAAGCAAGGACACATTCCCACTTGATTCTTTTATTTTCAGTAGTCGACTTTGCTAAAAATCACACATTCAAATCATAAATGGAAGTTCAATCATAGTATTATAACTCAACATAAATTTTCATATTCATGCATATAGCATTTGTGCATGCACATGATATTACAAAGGAAGATTAAAAAAATTAAGGAAGTACCATTTCTATATCAGTGATGACCGATCACATTGTATAGAGTATGTGCAAGGTTATTTTGATAAGTTCTATGGATAGTTGACTCAGAGGAACAATAATTTCAAATGGCATTATATTTAGTTAGATAATTGCACATCATAATTTAAGAATGCATGGATGTTTTATTAGTTGAGTAGGATGCATGTTACTACTAGTGTAGAATATATTTGGAGTTGAGCCTAGCCATGGAAAAGGGGAGCATGATGGTGCTGGAGCATGTGTAAAAAGAGACATTACAAGGGAGGAGTTAAAATATGACAATGTTGCTAATTTGATTGATGCAAAAATTATAGTTGACTAGTGTAATGAGAACTTATGTCATGGTGCTTAATAAAATTCTACTATTCATAGACATTTTTTGTAAATGGTGGAAAAAGATTTGGTAAATTATGAGGATTATATGACTCTAACAGGTTCAAGTGAACTCCACTCATTTCATAGCTCAAATGCAGGTTCTTGGACTATTCATACACAATACTTGACATGGTTTTATTCTACATGAATGGACTTTGTTTGGAATGAGTTTGAGTTACAAGAGTGGGTGGATGACTAGAGTTCCAAACCTCTAATTACTATCAACACATATCAAGATCCACCATCATTTCAACTTACTAACATGACATCCTCACATGACTTTGACCATATATCCAATCTAATACAACTAGGTAGAATATTAATCTTTATGTACTATTTATTCTCATAATCTATCTTCATAATGTCATTAAAATTTGTTTTTTATGTTGTAGGCCATGTTTTTGCAATTATTGTAGATGAGGACAATGAAGAGGGAATAAATTAATATTTATGTTAGTGTGTAGATGGAAATAAAAAATTGACTTCCTTGATCGTAGATGGAGAAAACATTGATTATCCCACTAGGTTTGTGGTAGTCATTGAAACTTAGCTTCGATGATATCCTATAATAAATTTAAATGTATGGTTGTTTGAAGACTTTGAAACTCACAAGAATATTGTACATTATTCAAATTTGGTTCTTGAAATGAATATTCAATTGCATAAATATCATGGGAGGCTAAGAAATAAGAATTTATGGAAAGTTTATGAGTCAGAACATGAAGTTATTCTTGATACTATCAAGATTAGAGAAAATCCAAATGGTTCATTAGATTTAATTGTGCAAGTATTTTGACTTGTAAAATGTAGATGTAATCAATTTTACCAAATGTTTCTGATTTTGTAGGTAGTATGTGCATAAATTTTATCTTTAATTACTTACTAGCATTTTTTTTAGGTTAGTGGTGCCAAATCAACTTCCACCTTCACGTGGTTGACACCGTTAGTAAATAATTTCATATTCTTGAAGTTAAGAGAAGATTAATAAAATTACTTGGTATTTCTACACTCCTAAATAATTGCTTATGACTAGTTTATTTCTCCTTGTAACCTTCCAAACACATTTGTTGTCAATGTTTCCATGCTTTGGAAAAGTAGTGAAAATGCACTTGTGGGTGGAATTGGGTGTAATGGTTGATGGAACACGTGTAATTTTCCTATATATATGCATTTAAAGTGGTGTATTTACACCTACCAATCTCAGAGGTAAAGTTGCTAGTTGGAGGTCAAGAAGTTGTCTCTTCACTGCCAAAAAGTTACATTTTAAGACCCTTTACTACAATTTATACCATGAATTGATATTATAGGTGTTTCAAAATAGATTCAAGATGAAATTATAGGAATTTAAAGTGCACACAATGGATATTATGGTTCCTCCATATGACTCATATTTTTAGTTTTATGCATGCTTGAGGTTAGGCTAAAAATCAACATCTTTCTTGTATTAGGAAGGGTGTTCTTGAGCCCAAAATGGGTGGTGGGTTTGTCATTTAGTCCAGATGGGAGGATAAAAACCTGGTCTTGGACATTATTCACCCCTATAATATGTTGGCAGTGCCAATTTCTAACCAACAAGAACCAAAAATTGAGTGTTTGGACTGTAGCTTCAACTTTGACAACATTTATTGTTAGTGTTTCCATGCTCCAGAATAGTAGTGAAAATGAACTTATAGGTGGAAGTGGGTGTCATAATTGTATGAAAACCTATAATTTGCCTATATAAATGAATTTTAAGAGGTGGATTTGAATCTGCCTGTCCCAGAGGCAAAGTTTCTAGTTGGAGGTCAAGAAGTTGTCTCTTCATTACCAAAAAGTTGCATTTTAGGACCCTTTACTGCAACTATTGCCATAGATTTATATTAGAGGTGATTCAAACTATATTTGGGGTAAAATTAGAAGAATTTTACACATGAATTAGGGATCTTAAAATTACTTCATATGACTTATATTTTTGGTTTTATGCATGCTTGAAGTTAGGCTAAAAATCAAAATCTTTCTTGTATTGAGAAGGGCGTTCTTGAGTCCAAAATGGTTGGTGGGTTTGTCATTGGGAGGCTAAAAACCTAGTCCTAGACATTATTTACCCATATATATGTTTTTATGGTGACAATTTTTAGCCAATAAGCACCAAAAATTAAGTTTTTGGACTGTAGCTTCAACTTTGACAACATTTATTGTCAGTGTTTCCATGCTCCAGAACAATAGTGAAAATGTCCTTATGGGTAGAAGTAGGTGTCATGGTTATTGGAACATGTGTAATTTTCCTATATAGATTCATTTGAAGTGTTGGATTTTCACCTGCCTATCTTGGAGGTAAAGTTTCTAGTTGGAGGTCAAGAACTTATCTCTTCACTGCCAAAAAGCTACAATTTAGGACCCTTTACTGCAACTTCTACCATAGAATTCTTTTAGAGGTGATTTAGACTAGATTTGATGTGACATTAGAGGAATTTAACACACATATGAGGGGTCTTATGGTTCCTCCATATGACTTACAATTTTTATTTTATGCATGGCTCAGTTAGGCTAAAAATCAACATCTTTCTTATATTTAGAAGGGTGTTTTTTGAGCTAGATTGGATGGGGGGTTTGTTGTTCGGGCTAGATCAAAGGCCAAGAACCTAGTATTAGACATTATTAACCCCTATATATTTGTTGGTAGTGACATTTTTATCCAATAAGCACTAAAAATTGAGTTTTTGAACCATAGTTTCAACTTTAATAACATATATTGTCAATGTTTTTGTGCTCCAGAACAGTAGTGAAAATGCACTTGTGATGGAAGTGGGTGTCATGGTTTTGGAATATGTGTAATTTGCATATATATATGAATTAAAAGTGGTGGATTTTCAATTGCCTATCTTGGAGGCAAAGTTTCTAGTTGGAGGTCAAGAATTTGTCTCTTCACTGCTAAAAAGTTGCATTTTAGGAGCCTTTATTGCAACTTCTACCATAGATTGCTATTAGAGGTGGTTCAAACTAGGTTTAGGGTGAAATTAGAGGGATTTATCACCCAAATGGGGGATCTTATGGTTCTTATATATGACTTACTTTTTTGGTTTTATCCATCCTTGAAGTTAGGCTAAAAATCAACATCTTTCTTATATTAGGAAGGGTGTTCTTGAGCTCAGAAAGGGTGGTGGGTTTGTCATTTGGGACAAAGGGGAGGATAATAACCTGGTAATAGATGTTATTATACCTTTTAGACATGTTTTTAGTTCCATTTTTTAGCCAACAAGCACTAAAATTTGAGTTCTCAGACCGTAGCTTCAACTTTGACAATATTTGTTGTCAGTGTTTCTATGCTCTAAAATAGTAGTTAAAATGCACTTACAGGTGGAAATGGGTGTTATAGTTGTTAATACACATATAATTTGCCTATATATATTTGTTTTAAATGGTGGATTTTAACTTATCAATCCTGAAGGTAAAGTTTCTAGTTGGAGGTCAAGAAGTTGTCTCTTCACTACCAAAAAATTACATTTTAGGACCCTTACTGTAACTTCTACCATGGATTTCTCTTAGAAGTGATTCAGACTAGATTCAAGGTGAAATTATAGGGATTTTCCATGCACATAATGGATATTATGGTTCTTATATATGACTTACATTTTTGGTTTTATGCATTCCAGAATTTAGGTTAAAAATTAACATCTTTCTTGTATTGGAAAAGGTGTTCTTGAGCCTAGAATGGGTGGTGGGTTTGTCATCCGATCCAAATGGGAGGCCAAAAACCTATTTATGGATGTTATCCATCCCTCTCAACATGTTGGTAGTGTCAGTTTTCAACCAATAAGCATCAAAAATTGAGTTCTCAGATCATAGCTTCAACTTTGACAACATTTGTTGTCAATGTTTTTGTGCTCCAAAATAGTAGTGAAAATTCACCTGTAGGTGGAATTGGGTGTCATGATTGAAACACATGTAATTTGCCTATTTATATGCATTTTAAGTGGTGGATTTTCACCTACCAGTACTGGAGGCAAAGTTTCTAGTTAGAGGTAGAGGATATTATGACAAAACTTTTGGTGAGGATTAGAGCCTTTGAAACGTTGTAATATTTTAAATTATGTAAAAGAGAGGATTATTTGTAGAGTTAGATCTGAAATCAAATTCTTATTCAATTAATTGGATAAATTAGGTCAAGGCGTAGATAGATGGATCAATTATGCCAATCCACCAAATTTATACCCACAAACCCTCTTTGCACACAACATATAAATTTAACATAATCCAATGACAATTATGATAACTAAATGTATGGCTTCCCTAATTCAATTGTTGAAGGTGGTTTTCAGGTTGGGGATAGTCTATGGGAGGAGATATGGCTAAATGTTAGTCTCAAAAAAGCCTAAACCCCTAGTGGGACAAGTTTATAATATAGTGTAGTTGTTAGGCCTAGTCTTTGAAGCCAACAAGGGGAAATAAGTGGATAATTTAGAAGAGTGGATGTCTAAGCTTGTGATAACAGTTGCTTAATTATGAAATAAGTATTATAAGTGTGAGAATGGGGTCAAGAGTGAGAAATAAGGTCATAGGGGAAAAAATAATCTTTAAGAATATGAATTAGGCCTACTAGGCCTTATAGTCATACTTGGGCCAAAGTGGAAAATAAGTATAAGGAAGACTTGGGGCCTTCAATGAAGGTTGGTTGGTATGTTTGAGGATACGATAGGAGGTTGGAAGCTATTGTATTTGATTCTGAGTGTATATAGATAAGGTAGATGATAATAGGCCTGGACAAGCCTAAAAGGTGCATTGAGAGAGTGATACAAGATTGATTGCAAAAGGAGAGTGGAGATTTTAGAGTGATTTGAACCTTGATAGGTGATTTCCCATTTGAGATATAGAAATTTTGGTTAGAATAGGCCTAGTTTGGGGGTTTCTATCAAAGAAAGTTATAACTAAGAGAAGATTAAAGTGTTGTAACTTTTCTAGGAGTTGAAGGGTGATAGAGGGTACCCTAAATTGTTCTTATATCTTCAATAAAGGACACATGTTAATCAAGCTAAGGGGAAAATAGTGAAAACAAGGCTACAAGCCTAGACAGAGTATTGTGACTTTGAGGTATACTAGGAATGGAATATAGTGTTTGGTCACTTAAGAAGGTTTTATACAAGTGTTTAATGATCACTTAAGAACATTAATGTAATGAATTTGATTCTTAGTATCTTAAACCAAGGAATGGTCTTAGAGACCTAATGGGCTACCTAGTGTGAAGGATAGTGAACACCCTAGGAGAAGTATTGAAAGGTGAAATAGGTTTAGACACTTGAAATAGGTTTTGTCAAGATTTTTTTTACCATTTAAGACCATTAAAACATTTTTATTTTAATCTTGAAACATAAAGTGAGATTTGGTCCTTGGAACCCAAGGGGTTGTGCCTAGTGAAAACTAGTGAAGAGACTACAAGCATCAAGTCATCAAGTACATTGAAAATAGTTAGAATGATGAGTTTTATAATTATACTAGATTATATAAATCACAAAAAAATTCAAAATATGATGATGACTCATTTTTGAAATTTGACTAAGAAGACATGTGACACTAGTTTTTGCCAAATTGGGCCTACAGGTCAAAATATGTTGGATCTAATAATGAAATTTGGTGGAGAGGCTCATTATGACATAATATACCAATTATATATATATATATATATATATATATATATATATTACAATGAAAATCATTCACTATTTTAGTACAATCAAACCTATGTCAAATCACAGTCAACATTGGAGCCTACCTTGGAAAAATTGGTCAGTTTGGGGCATCTATAGGTTGAGTCAAAACACAAAATTTGGTAATAATGGTATCCATGACATAAAAAAACATCCCATGATAGCATAAATATCATATAAAGAGTAAATTTGCCTATTTTTGACACATTCCTCTTGCAGTCAAGAAGGTAGCCATTGGAGATTTATGGATGTTTTGTTAATTCTTGATGTTAGGAAGCAGTTTAGGCCTTGGAGATATCTTAAAACTATATAATATGATGTTTTAAAACTATATTTCCTATATAAGTGATAAAATTTATTGTTTTCATTTAAAATTTTGAATAAATACAAGTTTTAGCATGAAGGAAGCATGTAGGTAGCTCAAGGTAAATTATGGTGAAAAGGGTCTATAGGAAAAAATACATATCAAAATGTCTTAAAACTTAGAAATATTGGTATTAATTACATAATATACCCATATATAATCTTTTGAAGTTCATATTACAAGTGGAAGTTCTCACTATTTTGTCACAATCCTCTCCATGTCTCATAATGGTCACTATTCATGCAGGGATAATTTTTAGAGTTTTAAAGTGTGTTTGAGAGTTATATTATTAGAGAAATATTTTATAAGTATGGTAATATGGTTTTAAACCTCTTAAATATATTTAAATTGTGTTCACACTCTAAACTTCATGCAATCACAATAGGTAGGCTCAAATCCCCACAGGCAGTCTCCAAGGCATAAAGGCAAAGTTGGTTTTTTTATCATTGGAAAGGTGTTATGAGATGTTATTGATGTCATGAGTATTTTTTAAATAAAATAATATCAGTGGAAATTTCAAATTGGTCCTTTTAATATTATGTATAGGGCATGGAAAACCCTAAATTAGCAATCTTTGGGTATTTTTGAGAGATTTAACCATGGGAATTTAATGAAACTTTGTAATCTTGCTCCCATATACATGAAAAAGTTGAATAAAAAGGTTTTAACCTAAGATTATATGGATTTTTATGGATTTTAGGACTGATGGTTTAGAATAGGCCTAAATGAGGTTAGTCTAATAAAGTGATAGTTAGAGGTAGAGCTGGGATATGAAATTTGACATAGACATGGATAGAGGTAAATGCCATCAAGGAGGTGATACTAAGAGTACAAGGAATAAGTACTAGGTGTCAGAATATAAATTAAGGCCAAAGAGTTAAAAGAGGAGCTAACTTGTGAAAGAAGATTCAAATCAAACCATAGTAATTGAATGTCATCAGTTGGGTTTAGAGCCAACTAATGATGTTTTTATAGACATCTCCTCCATACCCTCTACATCAAAATACAAACATAATTCAAATACAATCACTGATATTATTAATTTCTTATAAGGGTCTGATTTGTAACATTATCCTAACAAGTTATTCTCAATCTTATTACATTTTTAATCATTAAAAATACTTAAAAACTAATAATTTATAATACTCTAAACACAAGTGATTAAAACAAGATTTACTTCATTATTTTTCTTAAATATTCATGTATAAAATAAGAATGCCATCTATGAATGCCATACATAGGCATACAATGTTAATAATACATGCATTTCTATATAGGCATACAAAAAATTACATCAGGTCTAACAACATAGTATCTAATGTTTGGTGAATACATCATATATGCATGTACTATACCAAAAATGCGTACATTAGCATATAGGTATACAAAAAAGTACATCATCTACAACATCCTAATCATCAAATAGTATCCCTCTCTTTGCCTTCTTCAAAGAAGATTGTTGTTGGGATGCCTTGCTTGTAGATGAAGCTATCTCGAATGCTTTGGATTGCTCCAAGGTTTGACTACGAGTACTACAATCATAGCTCGCTTGTAACCAAACTTGTTCAAATACAAAAAATATTATAAAATAAACAAATATACATGAAACCAAGTTAAGAAACACATGTTTTATACTATAATAAAAAATTAATTAAACATGCACTTACCACAATCTCATGGTCCTCCTCAATTTGTCATTAATGATTGACTGGGTCAGTGTTACGTTTAGTTTCACGAATAGGCATGTGAAATGATGAATAAACATGAGGAGCTATCATAGTAGTCATCTGAATTAGACTATCAAATATCATATGATATCCTTGCATACACAATATATTCATGCATATAAGTTATATTTGCCAAAGTATATAGTAAAATTATTAAAATAAAAGTACTAAATTATAATTCAAAATTATAAGTGAATATACATACCTTAGTGAGTGCCTATGAAAAGTACATTATAGCAGCAATGCCCAATTCTGTCTTGACTCGTAATGATGGAGGAGTGTTCACCCTAGTAATTAGCTGAATAAACAACTAAATAATTAATAACTTAGGCAATTCATTGATTAAACAAGTTTCTAACAAACTTAGTCTTGCATAAGATATGAAAAAATCTAATGAGGTTACATGAAGCATGAGTGTGACAAGTGGATATGTGCAACACGTGAATTTAAAAACCACACTAAAGGCAAGAAGTGTTAGTTTCATGAGGGACAATTAAAAGATAATGAGGGAGTATTTTTGAGTGAATTTTGTGAAATTGAGTCATTGAATGTAAGTTAGGTGTTGAAACATCCTTGATATGTATCTATATACATTGGTTTGGATTCTTGTATAGCTTTGATGAGGTGTATTTCATATTTTAACCTGATTACTTGGTCATTAGGCATAATTGTCTTAAAGAAATGACTTGGTATAGTTGAAGATAGTCCTATGAGTATTGGTGTGATAAAAAATCCCTTATAAATAGTCATTGTGATAATACAAGTAACATGTATAGGTGTTTATTAAGAAGTTTGTAAATTGAGTTTTAATTAGTTTAAGACACCTAGATTGATAGGTTGATTTTATGGGGGGAATCTATACTTGAGCCTTTTAAGAGTGTATATAACCTTATGAAATAGGTCTCATTAAAATCTAAAGAAACATATAGAAAATAAAACTTAATATTGTAGAGATAAGAGTGAGTGGATAGTCTTCTTTACAAGTGCATGGTTTTGCTTTCCCTATAGGTGACATTAGGTTCACTACCTATCCTTAAATTTCTCTCAAGTTTTTTAAGGGAAGGTATATATGTATATAGTGTAAGTAGGTTGAGGTCAGAAAAGGGTGATATAGTCTTTTCAACACTTAATATTCACTTTAGGGGGACTTTCTTGATGAAGGTGGTATAGTCTTATAGAGTCAACATGTCACTTGAGTGACAAAAGTGTGTGGATATAGATAGGACCTCTCCCCCAACTAGATATAGTGGGTCTTTGGGCCCCTTAAGTAGGTGGTGGTAACAAACTACTCAACCCCATCTATCTATACAGGGTCGAGATCCCCTATTTGTATATGGTCATCAGGCCTATGCCATATACATATAGGATATAGTTTATAGTCGATGCTCTCCCAACAAACCAATGGGATATAATGGACACTCTCCAAAAAAACCAATGGAGTTGAATAGGTACAATGGGATCAAGAGGTGATTCCATCTAAATTTATAACTCCATAGATAGAGATGAAATTATTATGCTTGGATGGATACAAGATGGGAATTTAATTACTAGTTATGAACATTTTGGATATCAATCATAGAGATTGAACTTCTATATGTGATTATGATAACAAGGAATCAAGTGCCTAACTATGAGGCTAATATTTAAAATAAAGGATTGGTGTGCATATTGATGAAGACATGATATGATCAATTGGGAAATTGATAGAAATATATTATTCCAAACAACTTTTATTAAATAAATCACACACACACACACACACACACACACACACACACACACACACACACACACACACACACACACACACACACACACACACACACACACAATCCTACTAATTGGGATTGACCCACTATAGGAACTACATATAATGGGATATCAAGCAAATGTTTAACTCATTATTTTGGTTAGTGAAAACATAGTTGAGATGGAAGATTAGTTTCTAACAAGCTACGCCAATCCATGTTAATACATCAAACAATAAAAGGTCTAACAAAATTATATTAGGTGTTTTATATTTTCTTGCACAAAATCTACCAATGTTGTAATTAAGGTGTACAAATATACATCTAGAGTGTATAAGACTCACTTGAAATTTTAGCTCTATAAATGTATATGGTGTCATATTGACACAGATAGATGTAGTAGCCTAGGTTGGCCCACTACCTAGTTTTGATGTCGAAGGGAACGTCTCCTCCTAAAACACAAAAAAATTACATATATATTATTCAATTTAGACATGTAAATTAATTTTTAACTTTTTAATTTTAAAAAATAACTTAAAATTTTAACATTAAATTTATATAAAAGATACATGCATGCGTGTAGAGACTCTCAACATATCCAAACCAAATGTTTGTCCCAAAAACTCATTATTTAAGACCATATCCATCAAGCCCCCTGAAGCACCACCATCATCATCTAAAGGTCCATTACATATATCACCACAACATCTACATGGGTGGGGTCAGGTATGACCACTAGCTAGATTACCCTAAGTATTTATCTGTGAAAGTCTACTCATGTGATGAACAAGTGGATCAGTAAGCACACTAAGTGCATGAAAAGTGTCTATCTCCACAACCTATATCACCATAGAGGGAATCTATAGATGAAGTGGATTTTGGGTAGGGATCCTTACAGGATAATTAGGTGCATGACATGCACCTAGTCGATCCTATGTGGATCCTTTCCCTCAGACCTGAAACTTACCATAGTCAATGCAGTTTGAAATTTGATTAAGGACAAACTTGCAATAGAGTTTTCTCAAAAATTACAAAGGGAACTCATTGTTATTATAAAGGGGATAGTCAAACACCATTCACCATCACTCCTAATAATTAGATTTAATAAAATTATGTTGGATTCAGTGGATTGGGAAATGTTTGGTCATTATGGAAAATGGGGCATTAGTGTTTGGGTCGATAAATAAGACACAAATTTGATCTTTTGTTATGGTTTTGTTCTTCACCTCAGATGCTAACAATATTTCAACATAGTAAGCCATATAACTATCCCTATTTAACCTCCATCTATCAATTTGACTTGTTATCGAGTAAACTTAACCTAATACTAACTATGGGTTATTAGCCAAATAGGTTTGGTGGGTCTTCATGGAAGTGGGCTCACTCATTCTCTTAATTATTTGCTTAATTTCAATTTTATTATCCACTATCTTAGCAACTATATCCTCCTGACTACCTGGGGGATCTGGGGGAACTATATGAGGGTTAAGCAAAGGGTTAGGTAGAGAGTTAGGAGGTTAGGAGGGTTGGGTAGAAGGTTAGGTGGAGGGTTAGGTTGAGCATGCCGATCTATTGGAGAAAAATAAAAAAAACAAACTAGATGTAATTCACATTCATAAAAAATTAAAAAAAAATCAAAAAAATTGATTTGATCTACAAAAAGCCTACCTCTTCTTCAGGATGGCATCATCAATCTCATGAATGGAGGGAAAAATGAATATTTGAAGGCCAAAACATGAGCTTGAAGGTAAAAAATGATCTTTCAAGCCAAAATGTGAATGAGAAGCACCAAAACACAATTGTGAAGGAGGAAAGAATGATAGAGGTCGAGCCTTTTTTTGTTTTATACTTTAAAGAATGTGTACATGTTATGTTAACTTATAGGAATGTGTACGAGTTCTTATAATGAATATGTATTTTGATGAGTTAACATAATGCGTATGTGTAGTGGGTTATATCCACAAACTTGTCCCAAATCTGTGCACATATCTGGAGAGATAATATTGAAATAAACAATAGACATAACCATGTAAAATATTAAAAATAGAGATTTTGTACGTTTTTGATATTGATTGAGGAGTGATTAATGTCAGAAATGTATCAGGGATGAAATATTTGGAAACTAGTAGTTTAAATAAAATTTATATTAATATAATTATATAAATTAATAGAATATATTAATATTATATATTCTATTTAATTTAATATAAATTTAAATAAGCTAGATTTTATTAATTTATATATTATATAATAATTTATAATTATGGTGGAGGTGAGAAACTTCAAGTTTTATTAAGGAGCAAGATCAGACTTTAGAACTTGGATTAAAGCTTTAGATAGATCACTTCATCTTTGTTGATGAAGAAGCCACATGCGTCAAAAGTGTTCTAATCTAGTTTGACATAAATGATGACATTATTTTAAAGAAAATGAAGTGACATTATACCTTTGCTTGAATTTTAAAATCTTATGGAAAGGAGTAGGAATTTCTAAGGTGAAAAAATAGTGTTCAAAGAATTGGGGCATGGGACCAATCTTGAAATTTCCTATCAAAGGGTTTATTTGTGGCACTTTTCAACTCTATTGATAAAAAAGAGGAAGTCTTGCACAATCACTTGAAACTAATTAATGACTTTGGGATTCACCTCTAGACCTATATTCTCAATTTCAGTTATCAAAATTTAATTATGGGTTTGTCCCATAATGTATTTGATTGTATTCTCTACTAGATAAACCTTGGGAGGAAATTCTATTGATGAATATTGGGAGTTGTTTGGGAAAGGTGATTCAAAATTTAAAAAACCACAAAATAAGGGTCTAGGATTCCTATACTAAATTGTGTATTTGGATGGATCTTGTTATTCACATTCCTCATTTTATTTAGATTCAATCCTTTGAGGGTTTTTGGAAGCAATGTGTTAAAGTGTAAACTCCTTCTAGCAAGTTTTTCCTATATCATCTTTCTGGCCATATCAAGAAGTGGTTCCGTAATCACAACAACAAGGATATACACAAGAATTGATGACATTATAAAATGATTGAAGATAAAAAATGATTTTGTGTGTTTCTTCATATTGTGTACTCATGCTTTTCTTGAGGAGGAGAAATTTTATTTCACAATGACCTTGAGTAATGGTGAAGTTGTGGGAAAGGGAAAGCCCATACATAAAATGTAAGTGATGAAATATTTCAAGGTGAGTCGAGTAGTGAGGGTGAGGGAAAATGATATCCTACACTAGACCCAATTTAGGGAAGTTATTGGATTTACATGATTTTTTCCCATTACAAATGGGTTCAAATTTTGTAGGGTGGTGAGATTTTTGTAAGCATAAAAAACATAAAATCTAAGTGATACTTGATTAAGAAAATTATGTTTTGGAAGGATTATTAAAATGAATATTAGAGTATTATTTATTAACATTTCATGCATAAGTTATAGTTGTAAACTTTGTAGTCAATTGTCAAAGTATAATATGGTGTCCCACTAGGTGGCTAGAAAAAATTAAAAATAACTAAAAAATAAAACCTAAAAAATACTTAATGGTTCTTTAAAATTTTGTAAAAATGTATATTAAATACATATTTGTATATAAAATCTATAACACATTTGTTTGATTAATTTCAAAGACCAAACTCAAGATATTTTGAGGATAATATGGAAGTGTATGTGGCCTATTTATGCCAAGAAGTAGAACACACTATTATGTAAAATGAAACTGGGTCCACTTTACCAAATCAAAAAATTGCATCCCTTCTAACATAATAAACACTCTATAGTATGTTAGTTGCATTCTACATAGATGAATCTATAACAATAGTGGTGGTACCTAATTTAACATACATCATAACATTGTAACACTTAGGGAGAGTATGCAAATACTGGTGGGGATTCATACATAGGTTCAATAGACTACCCAAAATTGGTAGTGTTTGTGGTCCTGGCAGTGATTTCACCTTTCTTCCAATCATCGAATAAAGATAAATGAGCACTATTATTACAAATACAATGGTTTTTATTAAGTGTGAATGAGAATGGAAAAACCTTTAAAATATTTATATCCATGTTTATTTGCATATGGAAACCTACATTGGTTGATTAGATTATATAAGATTCATATTTCATTTAAGAAACCTTTTCCAAATTTTTATCTAATTGGTTTTAGAGACGTCTAATTAGGTTTGTCTAATTATTTTTATATTTGTCTAAATTGGTCCATGTGGTGCATTATCTATGTTTTAAGATGAGTCGATAGATATTTGACATATATTTTCCATTACATTACCCTTGTCTCAATTATATATTGGGTAACTAAAACAATTTGGTGTAAGCTAAAAATTGCATTGATAGGTATGACATGTCATTAAACTTTGCATGTGTATTTACTCAGGTTTATTTGAGTTCATACCTTGAAACACTCTATGATTTCCCCTCACCATCAATACACATATCACCTTGAAGTATTTCACCAATGTCATGTTTTAATATGAACTTAACCTTACATATCACTTCACCATTACAGGGTCTCACGTGAAATAGAAAGTCTCCTCCCAAACATAGCTCATTGTTATTCAACACTTCATGAATAAAAGATAAGGTGTGGTCAGTTGTAATCATCTAAAATTGAAATGTCATGCCTTCTATATCCACTTAATATCATCTTACCCTTAGTATATCACTTGACCCATCCTAAGGGCCCTTTTAATCCACTTTTAGTCACATGGCATCTATAAATAGCACCCAGACCTATATAAAACCACATGAGACCTATAATGGTGTTATTCATTAGTGATTTAGGTCCTTGCACCCTCAAAAAAGTAATTTACATCTCCCTAAGATCATTAGGGTTAGCCTAGACCTATTCTTAAGATACCCTACCAAGTCATTTTTATCATAACACTATAGAAAAACTACTCTCACACTCTTATACTCTAGGTGAACTTTATCACAAAGAATCACACAAAATTACCACTTCATATTGAGGTAAATCTCCCAATTCTTCCAATATTATATTTACTTGGCCTATACATTCAATAATCTATCCCTAACATAGTTATTCAAATCTCAAGTGACCTCCATGACATCCTCTCATGTATTCCCACTCAGGAATTCTAACATTCACTTGCACTTATGCCAAACACATAGGTAGGAAAACTACATCAGGCTTGATCCCTCCTTAGAGTATTGGTAAATAGGTAGCATTCTCACATAGGGGTGTGGATAACACATCTAGCACATCAGGCTCAATAACCCTTTTTTTAATAGTGTTCATTCAAACCCTTACAAGCATGAAAAACTATGGTTTTTGGAGGAAAATAGATCTACAAGAATTTTTTTAATTACAAAGATCCAAAATTTGGACCAGATATGGAACATAACTTGATCTATAAAACCTAAAAATCATTTAAAAAGAGGACACTAGAACCATATGGTGCTACTATCCAATTAGAGTGTTACTATCCATGAAGGATTTTGACACCTGGATCTTATTTATGACACGTTGATCAAATTTTATACCAATTTTGAGCCTCTAGATCATGTCTCAGTCAATTTTCAGCTAAAAACGTGTTTACATCATTTACTTCTATTTTTAGAAGGATCAAACTAGTTCAATTCTATTACAAATCAGTGGCTATATTTATTACATATTTCTACCCTGAGTTACATTACTTAGACCCTTTAGAAACCTAGGAGTTACATCTACTATGTCCTAATGAGTTAATTTTTTTTTTTGAACATGAGTTATTTCGAATATTGCTTAAAACCCCTAGTTTCATCATAGGGTTTACTTTCTTCATTTTTATGTAATAAATTAGGGTTTATTAAACTCTATTTTTTCCCTAATTTTTACATGACATAATTGATCCACATTAGTCATTTATTAAGGTTTCATTTATTAAATATTTCAAAACTTTATCTAAAACCCTCCAAACCCTAGATCTGCATACTATGTTCTCAAACACTCAAAAATTAGCCTTTAGGGTTTCAAATAAAATTATGATTTTTTTCTATACATTGGGCTAAATATTTCCCATATTTTCACATATATCTATGTTATATTACATTCTACTTATTGTGTGATTATTAGTCAATTTTTACATTAAATTCTTTGGCAAGTTTAAAACAACATTCAAGAAGTCTCTTTCCCCTCACCCAATTGATCAATTTCTAAACTTTTCACATTAGTATACAAATGAATTGACAACTTTTCAAGACTGCATACTAGCACATGATAATGATCATGATTTTATTTATAATAATAATAATAATAATAATAATAATAATAATAATAATAATAATAATAATAATAATAATAATAATAATAATAATAATAATAATAAGGATTAATATGAGCATGACAATGAAAGTGTGGATGAGGATATACTAGATGCATATTCTTCTCTTTCCTCTCCCTATTATCCTACACCTCAAAATAAAGCTAACAATATAATGCCAAAAGAGCCTCTTTTTGGTAGTGCATTGTTCCATTGTGATCCTAGCTTTACAACCACTTTCACTACCTCCTTGTTCAAATTAAAAAAATATAAGTGCAATAAACAAAATTTAATATCACATGATTAAATTAAATTATAAAAGAGCAATGCATATTCCTTACCCTTATCAGTTGAATTTGAAAAATCATGTACAAATTATATTACACCTTTTACCAAAGCACAAATTAGAATAAACGAAATTATTTTATCACCTTCTTTCAAAATCCAAGCTCAATACAATGATTCATTGAAAAATGTTGATAATTAAAATGTCTCTAACTCTCCTCTTACATGTCATAATATGGAAAATGAAAACATGATTGCTACTTCTCCTAACCTTTACTCCAAGATTGAAAGTGGCAATTATACATGAATTCCACCCATAGCTAGTGAACATGTGCATTGCATTATAGTAATACATGATGATACATTTCATAGTAGGAAAAAGTTAAAATATTCTCTTACTCTCTCTCTTAATGAGCATGATAATGATACTTATTCTACTCTTACTTCCAAAAGTGAATTAAACTCTGATTTTGATGAACCTTATAATAATGATGATTACTATGTTTTTAATGAAGAAGACATTGAGTCTAAACCTTCTAGTTATCTTCAGACTTCACCTATTTCTCATTTTAAAACTACTACTAGTTCAAATGATAAAAACACACACACACACACACACACACACACACACACACACACACACACACACACACACACACACACACACACACACACACACACACACACACACACACACACACACACACACACACTTATTCTTATGTTCATAGTTTACATAACTTACATTCACATGATAGTAATGTATATTCTAGTCCATTAGCATGTGTTACTTCTTTGTAAATTAAGGAAATAAGAGATACCAATGAATCTCCCTCAACCTCCTTACTATAGTAGAAACCATTTATTAACCTAACCTCCATGAGGGTGATGTCCTGTTTCCCTATCACCAAGTCCAATCTATCACCCCTACAAATGTTATAGATAACAAACCAATCCTCCCTAAAAAAGACACACGAGGTAGTGTAACAATGGCTAAAATTAATAATAAAATTCAAGAGTTAAATGAACCCCTTGATGATGATCATATACCTTAACAAGAGGTAATATACTTGATACATGTTATGGGTGATTTACAACAACAAGTACACCATCTCAAATTAGAAATTAAATCATAACACTCTTGGGTTGATTCCAATGTCATCCATGGAAATCCTATTCCACACAGAATATTCACTACAAATTTACCACCCAAATTTCAGATACTAGTGTTCAAAAAATTTTATGGGTATGGTGACCCATAATTTCACCTTTAGGCTTATGAGAAATCCATGGCACATGTCACTAACAATTGGAATCTACTATAGTTTTTTTTGAAGTCTCTAGAAGATGAGGCATTAAATTGGTCTCATCATGCAATCCCTAGTGGTTCACTATACACATATGATGAGTTCCAAGCAATATTTATCAATAACTACACATATAATAAGGGACCTTGATTCACATATGAGAGGTTGCCTTCGCTACACCAAGGTGATATAGAACCAATAAATAAGAACATTTTAAGATTCAAATCATGTATGCATTAATTGATTTACTAGCTGACAAATTTATAGTTACAATAAGTATTTTTTAGAGGCCTCATTTTTCCTCTTAAGGATTAATTATTATATCAAACATCCAAATCATCTTGGCATCTATGTAACACAACTATGGCATTAGAGAAAGTGTTAGGACTAATCTCTACACATTTAGAGGTAGATATAGATGTAGGTTTCCTAGAGTCATAGTCATCTAATATGGTACAAGCACCTAATCCACCTATGATTGAGGTGAAACATGAACAACCAATAAAAATACTAAATAAAGTAAAAGAACCACTTTATAGAGCATATCCTATAGTGGATAGAGCAAAGGACACTAGTAGTGGGGCCATATAGTTTTCAAACAAAGATAGGTTTCATGACATATTATTCACATTAATAAATAGGGGGATGATTACCCTTCCTTTTAGGCATCACCATCCAACACACCACCTATGTAGGATATAAAATAAACCATATTGAAATTTTCATCAGAAAAATGGACATTCAAACCTTAACTATTATGCACTATGAGATTGTTTTAACCAGTATGTCAACAGAGGTATTATAGAGTTTACATGGGAGGAATCAATATCTCCTTATCCACACTCTTATGGTTCACACTCCAATACGAGTGAGTTATCCCAGGATGTTCCTTTTAAGGAACCATTAGTTATTCATCATATGAGCCATGTGGTTTCTAGGAAACCTACTTATGTGAGATCTCATGCACCCCATATTCAACAACGATAATAGATAGTTCATAGAGATCAAAGAAATTTTTTAATTCATCCACTAATTAAGATATTTGGCAATAATCATAGAGATTAGAGCACAATTTCAATTCGACCACTGATTAAGATATTTGGCAACAATCACAAAGATTAGATCATAGTTTCAATTTGACCACCAATTAAGATATTTGGAAACAATCATAAAGATCAGATCATAGTTTCAATTCAACTACTGATTAAGATATTTAGCAACAATCACAAAGATCAAAGCACAATTTTAGTTTGACAACTAATTATGATATTTTCAAGGCATGATGAACAATAGAACATAATTTCATCATGACAACCAATAAATTTTTTTACAAGGCATAATGCACAATAAAACACATTTTTATCATGACAACTAATTAGGATATTTTCAAGACATGATGCATAAACAATTCATAGTTTTAGCATGATAGTCAATAAAGATATTTTCTACAAAGTCTATGAATCTATTTACTAGTAGTACATGATGAGAAGTATCAATTGCAGAGACTATTTATACACCTACATAGCATGAAAAATATGGTCATTTTTTCACCATGTTGTCTGGGTTCAGATAGTGCCTAACATAGTCCATGGGCTAGTTCAACAAAATTTACAAATTTAGAACATAGTTCACATGCTATTTCAATTAGCTTCTTAGATTCCTAGCCCTACTCTACATGTAGTGTTAGCTATAGATCACTCAGCATAGTTGATCCCTAGACCACAAATACATTTTCACATAGCATCCATGGTTACTATTCCTTTATTTGACACAAGACACCTTGATAGTGAGTCTCTTATGAGAC
Source organism: Torreya grandis (assembly GCA_037957365.1). Taxonomy (NCBI): domain Eukaryota; kingdom Viridiplantae; phylum Streptophyta; class Pinopsida; order Cupressales; family Taxaceae; genus Torreya; species Torreya grandis. Next base: position 1,660,771 of record JARHVA010003078.1, read on the forward strand.
TCATCGATTAGTATATTCATCCCTACTTGTACATAGTTTCCTTATTTTTTTATCCTTGTATATAATTTAATTTTCATAGTACTTGTACATAGATTATATCCAAAAAATAAATGAAAAATAATATTCCAAAACACAAAAATAACAAATATTTACTCAAAAATAATTTTTTTTGGATTGTAGGCATTGCCATGTTTACACTTCTTATATTTGTTAGACACTACATATGCTAGCTATCTTAGTATAGTCATTTTTTATCATATATACATGCTTCACTTGTTATTTTTGAGTGTTTTTAGATTGATATAGGATTTAAGTCCACTACAGAGATCCATATTTTCTATTATCTACCCACTGGGGGCATATACATAGATACATGGGTTCTTCATTTGATACATGCACCCATTTAGGGGCATCCTATACATAGTATAAATGGATAGGTTACATATTTATAAACCCTATATATAATATTTAACATTATTATATCTTTATATTGATCATCCTACACCTACTCAGATTCATTATCAACTACTACTACTATAAACTCGGCTTATGTACATATTTTCTCTTCTACAAATTTGTACCACATGTTCATGCATACTTTCATTTATATCTTTCCTAGTGTATAATTAATTATGTCTCTATTCTTCTTTTATTCAAGGGCATTGAATATGTCATTGCTCCATGACTCTACACCACTAAATTTCATTGAGTGTATGCTTTAGACATGTGCCCATGTCCTTGTGTGTGCCTTCTTGATTGTGTATGTAGACATTTGAACATGTCCTTTCATGTGGATCTAAGATAACTTACCATTTTTGTGCATATGTGGATATTTAAACATGTCCTTTTATGTTTTGATTTCTCATATTTAGTGAATGTGCCCATGTCCCTCGTATTGTGGCCTCTTAGCCTACTTTATGTGCCTCATGTGTGTTGTATATATGCTTTTTATATGTGTCATGGCCATGACACTTGTCTCTTGCTTGTTACATAGTCTAGTTTTATATTTCATGAGGGACCTCATGCATCTCCACTTCCTACTTAGGTGTTGTGATGGACATCATGACCTATCCACCTAGGTAATTACTCAGTTATTACTCAGATTCGTTGTTCATATACAATATTATATCTATGTTGATAACTTTGTGAATTATAGACCTAACATACATTATACACTATAAATTTATGCTCAAATTAGCTTACATTATGATGTTATGTATGCACATTATATTGGTTTATTATGTAAATATCATATATGCTCTAGCTAAAACACATTTTGTAGAGCTTCTTATTTTAAGGTCATATATTGCATAGGTTCAAAAATGCCCGTCAAACAAGGGGGAATTCACAGGGGTTTATCACAGAGATCAAGCTATCTAAATTCACTTAGACTACAATTTTCAGCACATATGCACAAAATACATAAATTAGTTTTAGGAAAACACAGAGGGAAACAATGACATAGAGACCAATTTTAGTTGCACAAAAATTAGAATAAATAGACATTAGCAGCCAAATTAGGACACTAGTGCCACATGGAACTACTATGATATGGTGTTATTTTCCAGTAGCCTTAGTTTCAAAAAAATCCATATTGGATAGAAAATTATAGTAGGTATCATCCAGGTTTATATAAGTTCAATTACAAATTACCATTTGTTGCTCAATTTAGCTCAGATTCATACCAATTTGCTTAGATTAGGGGCATCATGTGTGGCATGATTATTCCCATTTCATTTTAGATTCTCAAATACATATTATTACAACTTGATACAAAATCATGTACTCAGATATTAGATTTAGGGGCATATGTATGGCACATTATTTTTATATGCTCACTTATACATCAGTTCATCAAATGAAATGATAAATTCCATGTAACTCTCTGTGTTATACGCATCAGACACCATATTAAAATCTACACACTATATTAATTCCTTAATCCATATGTAGTGGTTGGCATTCTTGAGTGGCCTAGAGCCACCTAATATTCTTGAGTGGTCATAGAGTCAACATATATAATTTCAATTAAAATTACACATCTCCAGTTAGATCATTCAATTTTTGTTTCATATGTATCTACTACACATAGGTAGGAAATGATGGATTCATAGTCTACTTGAGTTCTTGAGCCACCTACATGAGAGGGCTGGACACACCATCAGTACAGTCAAAGCTATTCACATGTCATAATCCACCAAGAAAGGGTGGAAATGATGGAATCAAAATAGGATTGAGTTCTTAAGCCACACACACATGAGGATTGAGCAAACCATCATTTCATTCTAAGTTATTCACTATCTAGATGCACACACATAGGTTATCACCAGGTTTATGCATTGGTTTGTGTACCCAATAAGGTGTATTCATTCCTTTCCTCTCTCTTATCTATCTAGTCATTTTTTTCTTTTACTTTTGATATCTATTAAGCAATGACTGATCTATGCATGTATCATTTATAGGACATGTAATGGAGTGCTTCATATAATCAGATCCAGATTCACAAGCTTCATCTCGTAGGTATGTCCAAGTACACTTCTTTTTCCTTTATCCTACACATTTTGCTTTGTTGCATTTTTAGAATAAAGGGGGGAAAATGTAATCATTTAAAATTGACATTTTGTACCTTAGATGTCCACTTAAGGTTGTTTTACCCTTAATATAACACTTGACACATCTAAGGTGCCCTTTTGCTCCACTTTTAGTCACATGATGAATACAAATAGCACCCAAGCCTCTAAAACACCACATGAGACCCATAATGGCACAATTCATTAGTGATTTAGGTCCATACACACTCCAAAAATTAATTTACACCTCTCTAAGAGGATTAAGATCAACCTAGACCTATTCTTAAGACACCCTCCCAAGTCATTTTTATTAGATTACTATATAAATACTACTCTCACACTTATATAACCTAGGTAGACATTATCATAAAAAAGCACACAAAAATACCACTTCACATTGAGGTAAAGCTCTTAGTTCTTCCAATATTATATTGACTCCACCCATACATTCAATAATCCATCCCTACCATAGGTATTCAAATCTAAAATGGTCACCAAGGCATCTTCTCATGCATTCACACTCAGGCATTTTAGCATTCACTTACACGTTCACCAAACACTTAGGTGGGAGAAATACATCAGGATTGATACCTCCTCAGATTATTGGTATGTAGGTTGCATGCCCACACAAGGGTGTGGATCACACATCTAGCACATCAGGCCCACTAACCCCTTTTTTCTCATGATGCTCATTTAAACCCTTAAAAGCATGAAAACCTAGGGTTACTAGAGGAAAATAGAGGTACAATAAAAAATATTAATCACACAGACCTCAAATTTGGACTAAAGATGGAACATAAATTGATCTACAAAACCCAAAAATCATTTAGAAAGAGAACACTATCACCAAAGGAGGATATTAGTGCCATATGGAGCTACTGGCCAATTAGGGAACTACTATCTAGGAAAGATTATGTCACTTGGATCTTATTTACAACACCATAATCAGTTTGTATGCTTTTTTTTATCCTCCAAATCACCCATCTTAGTCTATTTCTAGCTAAGTACTTGTTTACATTATTTATTTCTATTTTCTAGAAAGGTCAAACTAGGTCAATTATGTTACAAATCAATGGCTATATATTATATATTTCTACCCTAATTTAATATATTCATACCCTTTAGCAACCTAATATTTATATCTACTAAGTCTTAAATAATTAAAACATCAATAGTCATATATTTCAAGTGAAATCTGATTGTTAATTTACACTCTTTATATTTACAAAACCCCACTTTACCAAAATATAAATTTACATCCTTTATGAAGGAACACACACTCTTTATATTTACAAAACCCCACTTTACCAAAATATAAATTTACATCCTTTATGAAGGAAAACACAACCTCATTTTTCACTATCAGCTCCACCATAAATATTAGATTATATTTGTATACCACATTGTGCACAAAAGGTGAGATGTAATTTGTGGTCATGGGTTTCAAGTGAGTTACAACTATCAATTTACAATGTTTACCTTTACAAAACTCTTCTATATTAAAAGATAAAATTATTCCATCCCTTCCAATGTAACTTTCACCCTTTATATAGATAATTATATTTAATATTTATAAATATAAATATCATTAAATTTTATTGTAATATTTTAAAAACTATTACTATATATATTAATTTTATATATAATTTAGTATATATGTAATAAAATCTATAATTAAAATAGTATTGTTAATTTGTTATTATAGTATAGATGTTAATATTTAAATTTCTAATTATAATTATAATTATAAATAAACGATGTATTATATACTAATTTATAATATATTTTTATTATTAGAAAAGGGGTTGAATATCATCTATTAAAATAGTAGAAATAATACAAAAACCTAACAACATCCGATAGAACTTGAGGACTTTATTTAGAGAGCATAGATTGCCTTAGAATATTAAAAAACTATGCTTATAATCTACTGCTAGGAATAACTTGAAACCACCACACCTCAAAATGCTTTGAGACTAGTGAGTAGTGGTTTTCATCCCTTTGGAATTGTGGGTTATGGACTTGTCCCTCTCAACTAAAGTGGAAAACTTCTTTCCTAAATTTTTATTTGCTTGATTATCTTTCTCATAAGGAGGATTGGTTTCTTTTTCTATTTCCTATTTTGGAGATTTGATAAGTATTTCTAAAATTTGCTTCTAGCTTCTTTTGCTTATATTGATTTGAGCTTCCAAATTTCATGAATTTGAGAGATGAGGCCATCTAGATTTACTATTTCCTCCTTGGGTTGATTTTATGGCCCACTTTTTACTTTCTATATTGTTTCCCTGATTCAATAATTCCTTCAGCTGAAAATGTCAGAGATCTTACAATCCCAAAATATCTTCATGTGAATCTTCTTCATCAACCTCTTCTTCTTCTTTATCTTCTAAGAGAGATTATATGTCATTCATATCTTTTGGATTATTTTTATGTTTTTGGCCTTTAAAGGGTTTCGGGGGACATTCCTCTATCATTATGTCATCAACATCTTCATAAAGATCCTCTACTTGGAGACTAGTGAATGTATATGGAGATTCCATCCTCTTTGATTTCCAAAAATTTTAGTTATGATTATTTGACCTTTTTTGCCTTTTTGCTTTTGTGAAATCCTCGACACATTTCCCGTAATATGACCAATATTTTACTAGGAAATCTCTAGCAAAGCACCATGCACATGACATTTTTTGCATTTGGAATGAATGTTTTCATAATCTAGTTCTTGAAAAATTTCCCTTGTTTCATATTTGAAGTTTATTACCAGGGAAAGATTTTTTTTAAAATCCAACATTACAAATATTCTTGCATAAACTGTGAGTAATTCTATCTCTGTTGACTTTACCATGAAAATGTAATCCACAATCTAGTTGCCTACTTACTTGAAAATAACTTCAAATCAAAACTCAGTAAGAATACCATACATTCGAATCTAGACAAGGATAGTAGTCAAATGCTTCATTTTGTATTAAACCCTTCTTCTCATGGCTACATATATAGGCCAACTTGGCCTAGTAACCATGGCCCTCTTCTGAAATGTTCATCCCTTAACTTGGAAGAATAAAAAACTACTTGAAAGAAACCCTAATAGAGGAGAAGTTTAACCTAGCTTGGAGATTGGATGCCCCAATTCTTGTCCAAACATTTTTGCATATCTTCCAGACTTAGCCAAGATCCAAGGAATTTACATATTAGGGTACAATATTTGAGTCAAGACATTGTGCTTTCAAGCTCATTGTCCATAATTCAAATTATAAGTATTTCTTCCACTGCTTGCATAATCTTTGAATCCTATCTCATCTTATTTACATTTATTTTTCCCTTGGTACCTTCATCTTGTCACCCAGGGCTTAGCAATGGTTCATTCACTTACCTACCACTATTACTGACCTTTTTTGTTGTCTCCATCTCCGTATTATCTCCACCATCTTGTCTCAGCTAATCAACAATGAAAAAGGCCCACAACTCCCAACCAAGCAGCACCACAACCATGGTTACGAGGAGGAGGATCTACATGGAGATGTAGTGCAGCAAAAACCCTAGATCACGTTCCTACTCCAATCGCTCACTCACTAATTTATAATATTATAATATAATATATTATATTATTACACATAATTATTATATTTATTATTACTATAATATAATATAGTAATAAATTATTATAATAATATATAATTTATTTGTTATTATATAATTAATATAATTATATAACATATATAGAAAATACAGATCATTGACTGCATGTATAATTTAGAACACATGTACCATGCAACTGCCAAGCGACAACATCCTCTAAAATTACATATTTGCCTCTTTAGTGTCTCTCGTCTCAATTATTCTCCAATGCGGACTTCCATTGTCCTCCACCATCCATGCTCCATTTAAGGTGTTGTGTGTTCTAGGAATTTTAGATGTTAGGGGGAAAATAATTGTGCTAAGAATACTGGTATTTGTTATGCAGAGATAGGCAACCAACTGGATTCAATAAGGTTGATGCCCATGTCGACCAACTCGATGGAAGCACTTCTAAGTAATTGTCATCATGAACACCTTTACATAAGGTGTTAGTCTTGCTAACATGGCCACATAAGGTCTTTATAAAAATGACCGCAGATCAAATTTTTTTTTATCAAACACATTTAATTTCCACAGACATACATGTGTGCAGATCCAGAGAAAGCTCCACGAGTAATTCCTAAAATGTAAAGTGGAAGAGACCTAGTATCATAGAGAGCGATGCAAGACATAGAATCCAAGGTTGAAAACATTCTGCAGTTGAAATGTCTTCCCAACGCCGCCCAGTTGAAAGGTTTAGAATGTTGCACACATTCGCGGTGTGTGAGTTTACTTATCACACACTGATTTTAAATATATAAGGTGCATTTACATGTGGTTAGACGCACAAGAATTAAATTCCATATTTAAAAAAAAATACTTTGTATGATTTTTGTGCATAAAAATAAACTATGGGGTTTGCGTTTAGTGTTGCACTTGGCTGAAAAACATAATGAGTCAACCGTTTGCGATCAGATAGAAGTGCACCCAAAAAAATATGCCACTTCATCCACATCTAGTGTTGTGGTCGGCTGAGAAATGCATCGTAGAGGTGCTCCCTTATTTGATAAAAGTGCACCGTGTGTATGGGTGTACACACACACTCTCTCTCTCTCTATATATATATAGGTATTAAAAATATATATATAATTCTCATTTTATTTCTAATTTAAAACTATGTTGTCTCTCCACAGCACTTGCTATAAGACATTGCTATGTTAAACAACTCTTTTATCGATCGCTCCTTATTTGTTAGGGAATGATTATTTTAAGCATAAAATTTATTAATGTAATATTATATATTATATTTTAAAATTTTAAATGAAAAATAATATTTATTTTTATTTTTGTAGGCTATTTTTAAAACCATGAATCCATCAGCACCACTAAGTGTAGTGAAGTATTTACAACTTTATTTTATTTGATGATGCGTATGTATGTGTGTGAGAGAGAGAAGCAACATATAAATACTTTTTTGGGGACTCTTTGTTATGATATGTCTATGCAAGATAAAAATATTGGCACATCCAACAATTAGTCATCTAGTAAGTAAGGTGAGGAATGATGACCACCAGAATCAGATTAGAGACTTCAATTTCCATTCTATAAATAACTGAGTATATTCAAAATGGTCATCTTATAAGTGATGAAGACATTAAACAATTCATTAATCTTTTTCTTGAATGGAGCCTTATTAATTTATGTATTCGAGAGGAAAAAATATTAAAAAAATAAAATTATTATAAAATGCGTAAACAAGATCATGTGAGTACTAGTAACATTAAACGTGTCAATTTATAAACACTTAATTTTTTTTAACTAAAATATATAATATTTAAATTAATTATACACATAATAAACATCTAACAATATTTTACAAATATCTTTAAATAACAAAACAAATCTTGATTAAGGCCATATCAATATAATACCTCTAGCATAAAAATCACCTTTATAAAAATACTAATCAATATTAAAATACATAATATTGATTTTAAAAAAAAATTTGAAAAAAAAAGAAAAGCCTAATAATATATTTAAAATATTAATACATATTTGTATTGGATCTACATATAAAATTGAATTGAAATGTATACATCGTTTCAATCACCACCAACATTTTTAAAAGTTTAAATTTACTTTAACATTTAAAAAATTCAAATCTTCACTTGTATTCTTTCTCAACAAAATAGAGTACCCTCTTTTCGATGGGGGACCAAAATTTAGTACACCACAACTTTAAATTTAATATTTGTAAATAATAAATATATATCTAATAATTTATTTTTTAAAATTAAAATATTTACATTAAATGTAAATTTATAAATTAAGATTCAATTTAACGATCAATTTTATAAATCATAAATTTTTTTATGATAAATATTTATTTAGCATTACTTTTTAAATACCAATATGTTGTATAATAAAAAAGAAAAAAAATAAAAAATACTATATGTATTTATTATATTATTTTAAAGTTTTTAATGGTTTGTTCAAAATTTCATCTTATATTTTATATGATTAATAAAAATAATTAATTATATTTTACAATTAAAAATTACAAATGCAATCATATAACCACCAAATTTAGTTGCTATATATAAGAGCAAGGCTAAAAAAACACAAACTTAGAATACATTTATACCCTGATCATTAAATTAAAAATCACATAATTCTAAATTCACACCAATCTATTTCAACCAAGGTTACATCTCATTTTTTTAATGCCAAATTTCAAAGACACTCACTTATGATTAGTACTATACAATATAATTAATGATGAAAAGCTTAATTTATTTATATGCAATCAAAAGTGTTGCATTTTGTTTTATATATTATGAAACAATTAATCATTGTTGCCATGTTTTGTATATTTGTGGAATGTAAATGAAAGGACTAATTATTATTCATAAAATTAAATATTATGTAATTATGGAAAATTATTGAAATTGTATATTATTATATTTATATTGTTTTTTATTATATAAATTGATAATTGATTTATGTTTGTTCGTTTGTGACACTGAGGCATAATTCCTTTAGTGTGAGAGAGAGTATTATAGGAGAAAATGAAATAGATGTAGATTATAAATAATGGAGAGAGAACTCTATAAAATGGGGTATAATCATTCTAACTCTATGACAAATATGGGCATATACTTCTCCTATCTTGACATGTGTAGTGACCAATTGGTTTGGATAATTGTTTAGATATTTATTAATACCTTTTGAATTAGATATTGGTGGAGAATGCATTAACTCTAGGGATTTATAATAGTCATAATAATTGATTGCGACCATGTGTGTACTTGTTATCTTAAAAACTGGTTGCTTCTTATGTCGACAAACAATTATCATTCTTTGTATTTTTTATAGTAGTAACTATTTTTAATAGGTCTTTGTATCAAAAACATACAAATTAATGAATGGTTATTTAACATTGTCATTTTTTATTTTTCTGAAATAATTAATCAATGACTTGGTATTAATAAATATAAATTTTTAAAATATATGTCAATACCCACATTTAAATGTACATAATCCTTTTAAATAAATCATATCCCAATAAAAGAATTTGAGAAAAAATATCATAAATTGAAAAAACACTAAATACATAAATCATATTTTTGTCTTAATCACATCATATAATTAAATTGTCTCATATAAACAATATATAGACTGACACATAAAATGAGTCATTATAAATTGTAATTAAAAAATTTTGTGGCCTCTAAAAGAAAGCATGTATCACCTCTTTCAATCGATCCTCTCAATGTTAATGCTCCACTCCTTTGTTTTCTCCTACGACCTCAACAATTTTCTTTCAAATAATTTAAATTATTTTTGCTTTCATTCATCGACCATTCGAGTGAGTGTGGTTCGATCTGCCCTCAAGAAATCAACAACTTGACAGTGACTTTTAGCAATGAAAAGGCTTTAATTTATTGCGGTCTTGGCCAAAATTTTCAGTGAAGTTTGGGTTAAAATTGGGAAACGACTATTTTTTAATTAAATTGTGATTCTATTCTTTAATTTGCGTGTTTAACAATTATTATGGAGAATGCTGAATTTTGGTTATTTTGGTTCCTAAGCGATGATTCTAAGGTTTTTTTGGTACGCTTGGAGAATGTCCATGGAGACTGTAAGTGACACTAATCGCACTAAATTATGTGTTACTATATTTTTTTATAATTGAGACTATTTACTTTCAGGGGATGAAAATACACTTTGTAACTTACAACAATGATGCTTATCTTAAGTAAAGGGCAACTACATGAGAAGGCTAATATGACTCTTTGAATTACAATTGAATTTATATTATTTAAAATTTAAAATTGAATTTATACAAGGATGATATTTATAGAGATACATGTACGCAGAACAAAATCGACAAGTTTCTTTTGTTTTCCCTTGGTGAATTCTTTATCAATTTACAAAACAAATTCTTTTATAAATCTCATTGATTAAATGAGTTTAAGTATCAAAGTTGATTTTGTCTTCTTTATGTATTCTTTTTGGCTAGATGGAAATAGAGGAGTGAGGTCTCAAAACAGTTTGAAATCTATAGTAAAATCTTTCAATTGTATGACAGACAAGCTTAATTTTGATCCTTATAAAAATATAATGACAAATTTTGTGGAAAATGAAAAAAAAACAATTAATACACTTTAAGCATTGAGGCTATGTTTATATTTTTCTGATGGTCATGTATTTGTGTGTTTTTTAATTTTTATTCAACTTTCAAATTGAATGATTGCAAACATGTGTGGTAAATAAATTAGTATAGAAAATATCATATGTTTATATTTTTCTGATGGCCATGTATTTATGTGTTTTTTAATTTTTATTCAACTTTCAAATTGAATAATTGCAAACATGTGTGGTAAATAAATTAGTATAGAAAATATCAAGCTTTTTTTGTTGGATTATTTTAAATGATCTAAAGTTAATTATTTTAATAATTTATTAGTTTTTATTTATTTTTAGTTTGTAATAAATAAGTTGGTTCATGGGAATCAGTTTTATTCCATAACTACTCATGAAAGTATATATAGATGTTACCTTTTTTAAAAAAAAATTCATTCTGAAATAATATAATATTATATTTTGTAAACTTTTTTATTAACAATGTAATTGTATTGTTATTCCTCTATTTCTCTGGGCTCACAGTGGTATCAAAGCCACATTTTTAGAGGAGCCATGACTCGTTTGAGGCATCTTTGACATAGCTTCATCAACATCAGTGCTGGAGAGAAGGTCTATGGCACTTAAGAGGAGGATTGAAGAGTATTTCTTTGAAGCAAACAAATTTTGGTATCACCAAACATCTCCAGAGTTCCAAAGGATCGAACCAAAGAATATACTTACAGAAGCGCAGTCAAAAGGAAAAAGTGAAATCAAAAGTATGGCAGATGAGAATAATTTTATTGTGTGCAGGTAATAAAGCATACAGTTTGAAGGAGTTCATATTTCCTTTTTTATTTGTTAGTTTTTGTTGAAATTTTTTATCATTTTCATCCTGTGTGTCGTATGCGTACTGTGACGGTTGGATATGGTTTTGTGGTCTGAAGTGAAGCCTCTAAAATAAATAACATTCTAAATTTGATCCTTTTTCTACATGTTGTTCCTTGTTTCTGACAGAATCTCTCTAAAGAAGAATACATCATTGATAAATTTATTTACAATTCTAATCTGCATAAACTATATGACATTCGAAGTCTCTGTATAATTTTTTATTTGGTTTATTTTCCATAGTACAGTGACTATTATATTCGACAATGCCTTCAAAATTTTCATTGCTTTTGTCTATACACTAGATCAGATATGGCGTAGAGAATTAAATACCAGAAATATCATGGGGCACAACTGTACGATGATAATGGATTAACCTATTCTATTATGATGTTAGCACATCAGTACATCATAGATAGGGTAAAATAAATTTAATGTTTCTTATAAAAAGTGGAAAAGTCTCCACAAAAGTGAAGTAGATTTAAGACGAGCAAAAAAAACTGTAATTTTACATGTTGAGCGCTCTCCATGGTAAAATGTATTAACTTTTTCCTTTACCTTTGATCACACAAAACAAAGCATGGAATTATATAAAGTTTTATGAAGTCACATTAAAAAGTTTTTTGGTGAAGGGTTGGTCTCAAGTATTTAAATAAGGTGTTATAACTGTAAGAAGTTAAAGATTCGAGTCTCATGATCTACTATTTTGCATAAATTACTATTTCCACAAGTTGCATATACTTGTAAATTGAATGAGCCTTTGAAACTTTATATCTCAATAGCATACATAGAGAGGTTGGCAAAACCAATTTCTAAAAAAATAAGAGAATATTATGGGGTCAAGTGTTCAAATCTTTTAAAGTTATCTTTGCAGTTACATTTATCATTGAAAACATTATTTTGTGACAAATATATTAAAAATAATGTATAAAAGTGCATTTTCAGTGAAAACCAACACTTCACCATAAATTTTTTTACGATGCCACCTTTTGCTTGTGTTCTTGGCAAACATGCTGTCCTTTATAGGGCCCTCAAGATACTCATGATTGACAAATTATGAGCATCATACTGGAGGTTGGAAGATCCCTTGGATGCTAGAGGACAATTACCCTCTCTAGTAAGCTATTCACTTAGAGTATGGGTTCAATGCTTGAATAGAAAATTTTGGGATATGTTCTTATTTTCATTTTCATTTTTGGCTTTCTATATTTGATATTCATGAAATGGAGCAAATAGAGTTATTTTTATTTCTCTCGGTGCATGAATTCTCACCTCTAAACTAATAAGGGAAAATATTTAAGCATTGGTTGGACTTTGATCAGTCATCGATGATAATACGAGTTGATAAGGGTTGTTAGCACCTTCAATTTTGAACAAAGGTCATCAGTGTTTGCTGGACATTAGGGAGATGTGCCATACATAGTATGGGTTTTTCACTTGGATGACTTCTTGTGTGGCACATTATGTAGATCGATATAGTTGGACATGCTTGATTGTGTTTTAATATAGTATGTTAGGATTATCACCAGGTATAAGTAAGCCTTGATCATGTTCATCAGCCATTTTTTATTACAACTCACAAGGGTGAAATTATTTATGCAACAACATAGTTTTTGGTTAGTATCAAAGGTACAGTGCACTGGTTTCAATTATGACAGATTTCATTTGATGACTTAAGATTCATTACTCCAATTATTTTTTTTGTATACACCTTTGGATCAATGGGGAGTTTGTTGGATTATTTTAAATGATCCAATGCTCATTATTTTAGTAATTTTTTAGATTTTACTTATGTCTAGTTTATAATAAATAAGTTGGTTCACAAGAATCAATTTTATCCCATAACCATCCATGAAAGAATATATATATTTCATATCTCTTTGTAAAATTCATTATGAAATAATATAATATTATATTTTGTCAAATATTTTATTAATAATGTAACTGCATTGTTATTCCTTCATTTATTCGGGCCAACATATTTTACTAAGAATAATACATGGTCAAAATAAAGAGCATCTACCTATCTAAAATTAATTCTTTCATTTATTAAATTGTATTAAATAAATGTTAGGAATTTGTGCTACCCCTTCTCTTTACTTTGCTAATATATTAGTTCTTATGGACACATATGCTTTTCAAGTAATCCTGTGAGCATTTTGTTTTATTCCACATTCATATAAAGTAGTAGTTACTTAGATTAGACTTGAGGCAAATGAAGACATCTATGAATTTATTGTATTGAGCTTGCCCTCTCAAAGTGGGCTGTGATCAATATAATCATTTTGGTGCTTTTATTAATTATATAAATAGATTATTTCATTTATTTTCATTAATTTGTTAAAGGAGGATCTTCTCATCTGGTATTAGAGCGCTTTCTAGGACCAATTTTTTTTTTGAAAAAATCTAAACTCTATTCTACTGCATAATTCATTTAAGTATTTTCTCAAAAAGTCTTAACTTTGTTTTACGGCATAATTCATTTAAGTATTTTTTGGTATCACAATAATATATTTCAGATCAGGGTAAAAATTGATCTGTATAACTATGAAAAGTGTTTGGATGAAAGCCCTAAAACTCATTGTGAGGAGTACCATAGGAACCCCAAAGTAGCTGGCCCATTGAGAGGTCCTGCTAGAGAAATTAGAAATGGCCCCTTCTCGATTGAGTAGTTCCTACCCATGAGGAAAAACAAGATCTATCACTTAGGGATAAATCTGTGGACAATTTTTGTTTAGAGAGCGGTACTCACTTAGACAACATTGGTGGCCAGAGAGATATCTTTAAAGGCTTAGGTAGCCATTGAAAGTTGGGGCTCATTTTTATCAGTTTCACAATATTCTCAATAGACTATAAAAAATTAATTAGCACAATATTAGAAGACTCTCAGAGGACTTACATTTAGATAGTTTATAGAAACCAAAAACCAAAAAAATTTCATCATATTAGTTTCAAAAAACTATCAATAGAGTATGAAAAGACTCTCAGAGGACTTGCGGCTAGACATGGCAGAAACCGAAAACCACAAAAAAAATATTTGTTACCATATCTCTCCATCTGTAGCCCCATTGATCCTTAAACTTTATCTAAACACTTGAAATACCATTCTCCACATTTTCTTTCCTGAGGTCCCATATCTTGATTTCACTCCTAATTTCTATAAATCTCAATTTCTTTTGGGGTTTTGCCATAACTTCTATTTTTGTCTATTTGCCTCAAAATTTTTTTTTAATGTTCATCTCCTTTTTCTTCTTATTTGTCCCTCTTTGATAATTTTTTTAGTTTTTCTATTTTGGCTTCTAAAATTGCCCTCGTCTTCGTCAATCATACTCCCACTTTGTAAAAAAATAGTAAAAGTACCTTTACCCCTTTTGATTTCACCCAAATTAAATTTTTTTGTTACTAAGCATGTCTTAACTCTAGTTTTCCTACCCACTACAAAAAAAATATCTTATTCTATTCATGGTAGTAACATGAACAGGAGTAAAAAACATGGAGGATGAAATCATCACCCTCAAGACCCAAATCAAAGATATTGATGAAAAATTTCTCAGCCTCAAGCTTGAACATACCACTTTGAACAACATACGACATCCAAAGTCCTCTTTAGATACCGAGTTTTCTTCTTCCAAAAATTTTCATGGGTCAAAGATTGATTTTCCTCAATTTAATTGTATAGGTCTGACTAGATGGATCTATTAGGTAGAACAATATTTTAATCTGTATAATACTTTTTATGCCAATAAGGCCCCACTTGTATCCTTTCACTTAGAACATGAATCCCTTAAATGGTATTGTTGGTATACTAAGGCTCATGACAAATCCATATGGACCAATTTTTTCACCCTCATTTTGAAACAGTTTGGCCCTAGTGCTTTTGATGACTTCATTAGAGCACTCACTAAACTTCACCAAATAAAAACTGTGAGAGATTATCAAACAAAATTTTAAAAACTATCCAATCATACATAGGGATTGTCTAATTAATTATTCAATAGTTACTTTGTCAGTGGACTAAAGGATGCAATTAGACCTGAAGTGAAAATGTTCTGGTCTAACACATTTATGGAAGACGTAGGGTTGGCTAAGTTGGAAGAAGACAAGATCAAAACTCAACAGTGATTCAAATCTAATTTTTCTCCATTTAAAAATATAAATCCACAATGATCTCAAACAAGTCTAGCCTCTAGAACCACTTCTACCAAGTATTTGACTGAAGCAGAGATGCAAGCACATAAAGAAAAAAGACTATGTTATAATTATGGTGACAAATTCACTCAGGGACATCAATGTGTTGAGAAAAAGCTCTACCTACTAGATGTGGACTCTCCACCCAAAACTAAATTTTTGAAAGATGCTCAGGATACATCAGATGATCCAAAAGAAGCTCTATCGATTGTGGAACTTAATTTTTAGGAAGACCAACCAGAGATCTCTCTCCATGCCTTATTAAGATTCACCATTACTTCAAGAATATCCTTCTCAAAATACTCATTGATTAATGTAGTATTCATAACTTCATTGACCGTCAGATCACCAAATAGGTTGATTATTTTGTCCATCTTTACTCCAACTTTGAAGTCATGATTGCCAATGGGGGAACACTACCTTGTAAAGGGAAGTATCACAATATCCATATCTCTATTGGAGATTATAACTTTCACTTTGACAAGTTTGCTTTGCCCTTAGGTGGATGTGATGTTATTTGGAAGCCCAATGGTTATGCACACTTGGATCGATATTATGAGATTTTACTGAACTTTGGATGTAGTTTTTAGACAATGAGAAAAAACACACATTAAAGGGATTACGCGTAGGGTCTCTTAGAATCATAAGTTTAAATCACATGAAAAATATTTTTAATAAGAATTCACACAGCATCATTGCCTATCTCCATTCCATTCAAATGCAAACATCAATAGTCTTCACTACTTCTTTTGATCTACAAATTATTCTACATAGGTATGCATGTGTCTTTACCAAACTAATGGGATTTCCACCTTCATATCTATATGACCATCATATTCAATTTCTTCCTAGAAGTGTTCTTCCCAAAATCAGGTCCTACTACTACCCATTTCATCAAAAGATCAAGATTGAGATGCTCATTCAATACTTATTGAAGCAAGGCATTATTCATCCCAATACCAGCCCATATTCTTCTTTAGTTCTCTTTGTCTAGAAAAAATATGGGTCATGGCACCTCTATATTGACTTCCATGCACTTAATCACATCATAATTAAGGATAAGTTCCCAATCCCTATTATTGACGAGCTTCATGGTGCTCATTTTTTTTCCAAGTAGGATCTTCACTCTAGATATCATCAGATCCAGATTCATGAGGATGATATCCCTAAGATAGCTTTTCGCATGCATGATGGTCACTATGAGCTTTTGGTCACACCCTTTAGAATCACTAATGCTCCTTCAACATTCTAGGATTTGATGAATAAAATATTTTGGCCCTACCTACCAAAATTTATTCTAGCCTTCTTAGATGAAATCCTCATTTATAGTAAAATATGGTCTAAGGATTTCCAACATCTAGAGATTGCACTACAACTTCTCTCTAATCATCATCTCTATGCAAAATAGTCCAAATGTGATTATAGCTAGGATGAAGTGGAGTATCTTAGGCATATTATTTCAACCCAAGGGGTTTGGGAGGATCCCAAAGAAATAGCCACCATGCGAAATTGGCCTCATCTTCAGACACTTAAGAGCCCCCATAGTTTTTAGGGCTGATTGGATACTATCATAAGTTTGTCAAAGACTACAAGAATATTGTAGTTCTGCTAACAACTATGTTGAAAAATGATGCTTTTACATGGACACAAATTTCTAAGTGTGTATTTGAATAATTGAATCAAGCTATATGTACTACACCTATTCTAGCTATGTCATATTTTACCAAGACCTTCACTATCAAGAGTGATTCTTGTGGCAATGGACTTGGTGTTGTTCTCTTCCAATAAGGACACCTCATTGTGTTCACCAGTAAAGCCCTTTCTGGAAAGAATTTAATACTCTCTACTTATGAGAAATAAATGATGGCCATTTTGCATTAAATATAGAAGTGGTAGTCATACCTACTGGGGAATCATTTTTTCATCAAAAATGATCATGAGAGTCTGAAATATTTCCCAGAAAATGGGTCTTCACCCCATCACAACATAAATAGGTCAGCAAACTCATGGGTTATGATTATGAAATCACTTATTAGAAGGGTAAGGACAATATTGTGGTTGATTCTCTATCTCACATATTTATAATCCAAGATTCTCTTTCAGCTATTTCCATACCTATTCCATATTGGTTGGATGTTGTATTACGGGGGTATGTCAATGAATCCTCATCATCTCAAATCATTTAATAGTTATCCACTAAATCCTCTGTTATACTACATTATTATTGGGATGATGGTTCTTTATGATATAAGGGTCATTTGGTGCCTCCCTAAAGAATAAATCTTCAATAGGTTTTATTCTATGAACTCTATGGTTTTCCATTCACATGGCACTCAAGGTTTCTCAAAACTTATGAACACACATGATGCAACTTCTTTTCGAAGGGAATGAAAAAGGCAATTCAATAGATGGTGGTTGAATGTGATACCTGCCAATGTAACAAGGGTGAAAAAACAATCATTCTTGGGTTGCTAAAACCCTTTCCCATCCCTACTAAGATTTGGATAGATATTTATAAGGATTTTATGGGCTCCCTAAATTTGGAGGAAAAATAGTGATCTTAGTTGTAGTTGATATCTTCTCCAAATATAGTCATTTTTATTCCCTCAACCATTCCTATACCACCTCCACAGTTGCACAAATTTTCTTGGACTATACTTTCTATCTTCATGGCATTCCTTCTTCTAGTGTCTTAGATCATGATGCAACTTTCACTAGCCATTTTTGGATAGAACTATTTTGATGCACTGGCACCCGATTGAAGATGGGTTCTGGGTATCATCCACAAATAGATGGCCAGATTGAAATTGTCAAAAAATGCTTGGAAAATTTCCTTCATTACTTCAGCTTAGATCAACAACATCAGTGGGATAAGTGGCTCCCTCTCACTGAATGGTGGTACAATACCTCTTACCATACTTTAACTAAAATGTCTCTATATGAAGCATTCTATGGTCAAGCACCACCAGTGTTCCTTTCATACACCCTAGTAGTTTACCAATTTATGTGATCAACATGCTTCTCCAAACTCAAAATTATATCTTTAGCACCTTGCAGGACAATATTCAGATGACAAAAAATAGAATGAAACAACAGGCTATTCAACACCATTCTGAGCGCACTTTTGAATTAGGTGATATGGTTTTTCTTCACCTTCATCCATATAATTAATCCTCCCTAAAACTCAAAGGGAATCATAATATAGCTCCCAAGTTCTATGGGCTATATAAGGTTTTCCATAAGATTGGGTTAGTTATTTATAAGTTGGAACTCCCACCTTCTTCTCAAATTTACCCATTATTTCATGTCTCTTGTTTGACTAAAGTTCTTGGCATAAACATCAGAGTATAGACTATTTTAATAGAACTTGATAATGAAGGATCCATATTTATTGAGTTGGATACAATCTTGGATAGGCACACATGTCAACTTTGCTCCTATTCCGTCATAGAGGTATTAATTCAATATCATGGAATACAACCAGAGGATGCAACATGGAAACCACTATTTTAGATTCATCACCAATTCCCATATCTTAAGCTTTGAAGACAAAGCCTTTTCTAAGAGGGAGGGGATGTTAGGAAAATACATTACCCCTTCTCTTTACTTTGTTAGTATATTAATTGATATGGCCACATATGCTCTGTAATCTGTCTTTTGAGTATTTTGTTTTATCCCATATTCATGGGAAGTAGTAGTTTCTTATATTAGACTTAGTATGTAAGTGTTGAGGCCAATGAAGGCATCCATGAATTTATTGTATTGAGCTTGCTCAAAGGAGGTGACCCCTTCAATGTGGTATGTGATCAATATAATCCTTTCGGTACTTCTACTAATTATAAAAATCTATTATTTCATGCATTTTCATTAGTTTGTTACAAGATGATCCTCTCAAGAATGAATGCAATATGATAATATATATCTGGTTGAGAAATGAAACACATATCAAAGTTATAGCCTTAGGTTTAGGGTAGGTTGAACTATTATCAAGACATATCAAAGATCCAAGAATAGAATGTTTGTAATCTAGTTTTCTATTAATGTTTTATCTTACAATTTTTTTAATGAAATGCATAACTTTTTTTTGACATTGTAACTTATTTTTTATTTATGCTACTAACAGTGTAGAGTTTAAAATATTGATAACTCAGTTTCTTTAGTATTGTCTTAAATTTTAAAAACTTGGCTTGACACAACCATTGATTTCAAACACTATCTTTAGTAAAAATATTCATCACCATCATAACTAATCTCTTCTTCTCACAGGGACTTAGTGCTCTGTGCCCTTATTTTTAAGATAGTGGACACAACTTGCATTAACAATTTTATAGGATATGTATTTTTCACACTATCTTTGGTTATATAATTTTATTTCACTTAAATGAAAATGACATTTCATTTAATATAAGTGTTTGTTGGCATATTAGTGGAAGAGATGTTAAAATTTAACAAGGGCGCCCTATGCCAAGTCTTTATAAAGATTGAAGTTGCTATATTTGGAAGTTTTTTTGATATTATTATGGAGTATCCAAATATTGACAAAAAAATTAGAAATGAATTTTAAAAGGATAGAATCACTTCATTATACAATAATGTGTTAGTACACTCAGCTTAGTTATAACATGTATTAACAAGACTTAAAGATTATTTATGCTAGTTTTTTTCACCTCTTTTGGTCATGTTTAGTTCTTGAATTTTGTATTGTACTTATATGAATTAATAAATAAGAATATACTTTAGAATATGAAGAGTGTGTTCTTGACTTTTGTTATATACTATTCCACTAGTCATTCACTTACAACATCATAAAAAATAACTAATATTTAACACAAATGAGTTATACATGTATGTACAAAAAACCTTAAAAAACCCATCCATGAATAGAATAAATAGTACACTAAACTAAGTATTCAAAATTGTTGGTAGATCTTGAAAACAAAGTCATTAATGGTTTCCCAAATTTAAATGGAACATTATTTCTAGCAAAGGAATTTTTAAGTAAAGTGATAATTATATAATACTTTCAATGAATTTATAGTATAATAATTAAAACACCATAAAATAAATTTAAAGTAATATGAAAATAATAAATGGTATGATAAATGAAGTATTCAAAATTGTTCACAAATCTTTAAAATAGAGTAGACATGGAACTTTTTATGATAACAAAGGAATATCTAAGTAAAGTGATAATTATAGGATAAAATTATAATTATATAATTCTTTCAATAAATTTCTAGTAGGATAATTAAAACACTATAAACTAAATGTTAATCAATATAGTGCTATTAACACTATTGTGTGCACTCCATGGGTATGCCATGAATAGTTTATTTAATTGCAATTCAAAGGAGAATTAACAATCAATTATATACATGTGAGTGGTATGGAAGTGTCTTTTACTTCATCAAAAGGGAGATATCCTAGACATATGCCATTCTCTAATCCGCATAATGAATTTCATCAACAATAATAGGAATAAAATTTGTATCATGAGAGTAGATGCTTGTATCTATTCTTAGAGTTCTAGATGGGGATGTGGAAACAGAATAATTAAACATATGCAAATATCATTGGTACTTGTTTAGATCAACTAATAACAACAGTCACATGAAATTTATTTTTACTCTCTTAATGAGGATTTGCACATTCATAATCCCCATGAGAAGTCTAATAATTCACTCAATTCATCAAATGAAATAATAGATAAATAAACATGATTAACAATGAAAGGTTGAAGGTGTTACACACATGGCTTCAAAGTTCAAGAAGAACCAGAAGTGGAAGGAAAAGTGATAGATAAACTATAGTTTTAGAAACATATATATTACATAGATGATAGGGGTTTGTACTACATCTTACATTACTAGTAGATTGTGGCCATCATAATGAACTCATCCCTCTTTTTGAGACAACAAGATGAGATCTTAGGCACTACAATTAGTCCATAATATTTTAAACATAAGTCTATTAACTATCTCACCATTAATAAACCAGGAGAGTCATCATGGGGGAGCCAAACCCTTGCCACATCAGGTTCATCTTGTAGAGAAAAAACTTTCCCTTTGCATTGATTAATCATCTTTGATTCCTTTGGACAAGATAGAAAAATAAGGTAAAATGTTGTATTCACAAGAAAGGATATTTTTTCATGTCAGTAGATCTAAATGATGCCAAGGTCTTTTGTTTATTTAGCAATCACCTCATCCTCATCTATAAATAAATAACCAAATTAATACTACCTTTAGTAATAATGATTCCACAATAAATATTTAGCATCATAAAAATATTTACAATTTTTCAATATTTTTTACATTGAAACTAAAATATGTATATTAAAATGTGTGTATGTGTGTATCTATTTTATATTAATTAAAGGAACATAAAAGGTATGCTAATATCACAATAAATTTACTTAGAAGGTCTCCATCAAATTTAGCAAAACTAATGCATTTGCCCCAAGAATGTTTGACTCAATATCTTTGATGATACCCCTAGATTTACATTTGATAATAAATTCCAATTCTTGCCTGAACATCTTCAACATGCCAAGGCTAATTGGGGATGGGCCTTCGGCAATGATCCCATGTAAGGGGGCTCATAAATTTTCTCAATATGTGCTCTAAAAAAAATTTAGAAATGAATTGTAATTTGGTCCCATGGTAGGTAAATTTCTAGGGTCCGTTACACTTTCTAAGGAGACATTAAATGAATATATTTGTTTATTTATACATTAAGGTAAAAATAGAATTATACTACTTACAAGTTTCCATTTGTAAAAAAATCTTAAAATGTTGACATGAACCTCAGAAACTACCAGCCCCTCCTTTTTCCACACTGTCAAATCCCCCCTTCACTAGAAAAAACATGCCTAATCGAGTTTTCTAGAAAATTTTATAACATTTCTTACTTTACTTTCTTCAAAATGTGCCTACTCATTGAAAATAGGATATGTAACCCCCTGCATGTGATCCTTGGTAGTGCGAACTTATACTCATTTTTTTCCCCTTGTGTAGGCATCCTAGGGTTTGCTTCTCATGTTGGATATCATGGTCAAGGTAGCTATATGGTTGCATCTGCCTTGAAAAATCAAGCACACATTTTTTTCCATAAACTAGCTGCAAAATCATAATTCATGACAATCATAATTCTATAGGCAACTCAATGCTTATTAAGATCTAACCCCAAAACGCACCTACATGAACTTTTTGCATATATATAATATAATTATCCAAAATGAAAGACTACATCACCACACTATATCCACACATAATATTGAGTCCCAAGGCACCGAAAAACCTTTAGTTGTTGGATTTTTTTTTTCAATATATTCTACGTTATTGCTAATGTCATCACATGTATGCATGAATGCAATGTAATACTAAAAACCCATATCTAAAAAGACCCTTTTGAGTGTGCATAGCATAAATTTTTTAGATCAAGGCATAAATTATAGATTAAATAGGGAAATATGTAAGTCCTATGATCAAAGTGTAGACCTTTTCTATGACCAAATTATAATCATCTTGCTCTGCATCCTTCTTTCTTATGAGCAGATATGAAGTCAATGAGAACTCTAGGAACTATGAACAACAACAATACTTACTATTTGGGTTGACAGATAAGAAGCCTAGTGACATCCTTTGTAGGCTCAACTGCAACAATCTTTATTTTGTAATGTGTATTTGGGCCATATTTGTTTAAAAATTATAGCCTTTGCAGTATTCATAGCCATCTAGGTAGACAATATTGTAAGGTATCATCGATGTGCATATATAAATAAATTACAAATACATTGGAAAAAAATGTAGAGATAGAAATGAAAAGGATAAGGTTATGAAAATACACTAAAAAAATCTTCGCATCAACTAGTTCATCTTTTAGTTTCAAGAAACCATTAACTATATAATATTTTACTTTTGGTATAAATAATAGAAAATGAGGATTGAATAGTTATAAAATAATTATAGGTTTAATAACTTAAGCCTTCAAACAATAAAACACTTTAAAAACCTAGGTAGGATTACTTCAGTTCAAAAAAAATCAACATGGTTGATTCCATATATAATGTTTTGTAAAATGATGACCTATGCGATCCATAATTTTAGTGACAAGTAAGTAAATCAACAATACCCACATGAATAAAACCTCTTAATTTATTCAATAACATGTTAAGTCATATTCTTCTTGTGATGGTGCATTTTTATGAATTTTAGCATATAAGCTTAGTGGTGAAGATTTGGAGGCATTTACGCTGACGACCTGATAGTGTAAGAATTTAAATTTTTGTACTTTCAAACTATACATCTTGACAACGAATTTATTTCCATACACTATTCATGACATCAATATTTTCCCCCTTAATAATATGTCCACATTCTCAACCAATGAAAACATAGGTAAATGGATTTTTTCATTTTTTAAAAATAAATACATAATTTAATTATTAAAAAATTATAATTATTTAAATACAAAAAAATAATTAATTTCAATTGATCAAGAAAACATAATCATGGTTAGATTAATGACAATAACAGGTTCAATGACAGACTGATCTAGTAGGTTGTCAATTGGAAAGACTCAAGGGACCTTGATTTCTACTATATGGGAGACTTTGTTCAATGGGATCAATCCAATTATTATGAATCATGTTCTTGTTATGGTAGTGTATGGCTCTCCTAAAAATGAGGCATTGGTACCTCCAATGTTTGCAAAGACATTGACAAGCCCTAACCTTTAGCTTAATGATGTAAATGCTGGGAAGAGATCCATAATGGTGGTGATTCTAGCCTTTAACATTTCTATGTTGAATGGATTTGGTGCCCAGGAGAATATATAGTTTACTAGGGAGAATATTTTTATGGTGGTAAGGGTTTTAAAAGGTATTATGTCCCTCTCTATAGATTTGCAATCCCCTTCTTGGGTTTTGAACTAGAACACTAGGGTTAAACATCCCTTTTATGCTACATATATGGCTAAGGTGAAGTAGGTAGATCATAGACTAATGGCTCCTACTAAATGTAACCCATTTATTTCCTTTGAAGGATAACAACTTCAAGATATTTTGGAAAGAGAATGAGATTTAATAAATTTTGAGATGATCTACTGGTTTTCCAACTTGAGGCCTTCTCTAGTAGATCTGAATGCCTAGATGAAGGAGAACTGGCTACCACTAATTGAAGGTAACCTGCAGATTTTTCCCTCTGCAAAAGGATATTTCATTTTTCTCTTTTATTTAGAAGAGGATAGGACTTTTATGTTTCAAGGACCATTTTGGTCTTGGAATCATTGTGTTCTTTCCTGCAAACCATGTTTTCCTTCATTTGACCCTCATTCTGAGGCTTTAAATGTCAAACTAATTTGGGTAAGGCTACCTTTTTTACCCTTACAATTTTGGACTCCTTTCTATTTTAAAGCTATTGGTGATTCATTGGGTAAATTCTTACATATGAATCCCAAGTCCATTAACCATACTATAGTTTCTCTAATTTTAGTTAATCTAGATTTTTCGTAGATCTTCATGAGTCCATTAATTTGAAGGTTCAAGATCAAACTTGGAAGCAATCTATCAATTTTGAGACACTATCTTTCCATTGTAGAAATTTCTTTCAAATAGGTCATCTTGCTTCTTTGTATAATTTTTCTAAGTGTGATACCATGATCTCCTAGTGGAAGAATGCTTTCCCTAATCATTTCACTACTATAAAGGATAACGAAAGTACTGATTTATAGTGAGATTCAGATAAAACTAATGAAGATATAGTTTTGGCCCAAAATGAAGTTGAACAGGTATCAACAGTCTTGCCCACCTTAGGGACAAAAAATAGTGATCACCAAATTGGCGGTGTGTTGAGGTTAACATACCCCCATTTCTAAAAATGGGGACCCTTGTTCAAAAGCATGTATATTTATGTTATGAATTAGACATTCAACTTTATCAGGAACCAGTGTTGAATATCTTATGTTAATCTAGTTTACATGGGTTTGTTAGCACATATCTTCATTTAACCTTGATCTTATTTGTTAACCTTGTATCTCTATGTTTTAGGTTGTAAGATTAATGGAGTCTATTTGAAATGGATAATGTCTGATCTTCACGATTTAATTTGATATTTTACTAGCCTATGGTCTATTGAAAAACAATTTGAATCAATGTCTAGTCATCTTAAAACCCTCATTTTGATTACCCTAGCTCAGGTTTTATTGAATCAAATTCAAATTTGAATGGGATCAATTTTACATGAAAAAACAATTTATATTTTAAAATTAGTTTAAGTTTTATCTTAGGTCCTAGTGGTTTTTATTAAATACCACTAAGACCTTAATATAAAACTTTATGTTAAGTCCTTTATGTCTTATGGTTCACATGGGATCTTTTATTATATTTTAAGCTTAACTTCAAATTTATACTAAGTTTTAAATTATATTTGTTAATACAACAAAACTTTAGGCTAAGGATTTATATATTTCCCAAGTATTAGGTAAGCTTTAATGCCCACAAGAATAAACCTGAAGGTAACAGATGGTGAGATCATGAAGGATTCAAAAGATATCAATGACCAATGGGAAAAGAGCATAATTTAATAAGTCAAGTGTTAGATCAATGATGTACATTAACTGGATCATCAAAGATACAAAAGAGAGCAAGGGTTTGAAATGTCAAAGGGTTATAAGATCAACATGAGGGTGAAAAATGATACCATCTAAATGGGCAGACTGAAGATCCAATGGAAAGCGTGAGTCAACATGTCAAAGCTACCAAGAATAAATGTGAGAGTGACAAGTGTCACGATCTTGGCTAATAATTTGGCACATCAATAGCCCATGATCAAGCTTATATAAAGGAAGAGATTGATGGTTCGCCACTAATTATGCATCCAAAGATCAATGACATGAATAAAGCTAAACATTTTGAAGACCTTACAAAGGAATGAAAAACTGATAGGTGTAAATATCTCGATAAGTATTCAAAGAATTAATGATCTACATTCAAGTGTACACCCAATAGATTGATGGATCATGTTGATCTATACAAATTAGATCCAATGATGTAAGATGGAGTTGAAAATTTAATAGGCCCAGATCTAATGAAAGGATGCCATGTGGTGCAAGGGCATTAAGTGATGGAGTATGTTCATCAATTGCATAGAGAGATCACATATTCGATAAGTGGCATGATCTCATAGGTCTTAATTGAGATATAATGGCTCACGATGAAAGCTAATACTAAAATAATCCAAAATAGATCAAGGATGTGAACTTGATGTAGTTTGAGAAAGGATGGGGTAAAGATACATGTCTAAAGGCAACAACAGTCATGTTTTGAGATCAAGTAAACAACTTGGCATGTGCATTACCACAATAGAATGACACATTGTATTATAGGATCCTATGGACCTGAAAGTGCTAGAATTATACTTGTCCCAGACCAATGAAGATTATAATTATGAAGAAACATGTCTTAGACATAATCTAGTCAGCGGATGAGAAGACTGAAATTCTAGAGGAGTCTCAAGGCAAATTAAGTTGACACAGTATATTAATTTAAATCAAAATACCTTGTAAATAATTTCAAATGAATATTCTATTTTGTAAAAACATGGGTAACATGTAACACACAGAGCTTTTTGGTTAGTCATATTGAAAAAATGTCATTGATATTAGAACATTCAAAAGGGATATTTGTCCATGGCACTTGAACTTTTGTAATTGGATTTGACTTACCGACATAATTCCTTACATTATACAAAATATGTATTTACATTTTTAAAAAGAGGTGCGAGTTTTTAGAGATAAAATTATTTTGTAAACTTGGAGTAAGCAATACAAACAAGGAATTCTACAAAGTTTGTCCAGCATTTATCTGTGTGTTTGTTATCAAGTTTTTCTCTCATTTATTTGGTTTAATTTATAAATTTTAATGGTTCTTATGAATTCTTTGTGTGTACCTTTGAATGCAGAGTTGTTAACTTGTGTCAGTGCTAGGTTAATTGAAAGTTGTTAGGTTCATTTCATTTTCTTTACTCTTCTTTCATTTGGGTTAATTTTGTTTGCTTACAAGAGTAAATATTTAAAGTGAATCTAGTTCTTATTTACATTATTTCATATTATCCTTAGATGTTTCTCTGAGTGTGATAGGATTTAAGATTATGCTAATTCATGTTATACATTGGTTAAGTGCATGTCTAGATGAACTCTAAATTTTATCATGATGTTTGGAATGAAGATCATCAACATTTCATCTTTGCCCTACCCTTCCTTTTGCTATTTTTAAAACCAATTCACTCTAGTTTAATTTTCATTGTAAACATCCATCTTAGATTAGTTCTTGATCATAATTCATTTGTCTTAGCATATTGTACTTCATAGTTTACATAGATCAATTATTTGTCCATGGTGGCTTGAAACCACCAAATTAATATAAATTTGTGAAACAGATCACTTTTTTTGCTTTTATTCCATCAATAGATAACAAGATTATCACAACTTGCAACTCATACAATGAATCTTGGAATTCAAAAATGAGAAGTGTTTCTTAAACACTCTAGACACTTGTGATACATATTCATGCATTAACAGGAGAGGCTTCGTAGTGAAGATTCAAATAGTGATTCATTGGCATAGTTACCATTGGATAAATTAGGAGCTTCATTGGAAATGTCCATTCCCATTCTTCCCGATGATGAAGGGGAATGGACAATAGTTGGTAACAAAAAAATATGTAGAAAGAATGTTTTATTTTCTCCTAACATGACCCTTAGATCATCAAAGAAAAATAGTTTTGAAAGGTCCTAGTCGCATCATTATTTTGCACAATGACTACGGTTTTGCAGTCTTTCTATTGTTGTTATAGTGTTGGTTTATTTTCTACTATTGTTATAGAGTTGGTTTATTACTAAATGTTTTTAGTAGGCAATCATATTCCTTATGGTTTTGAAGACCATGCCTATGTGTTATTGTATTGGGTAGGGGTCCCCTCCATAACCCACTTTTAACATTAATAAAAACATAAATTAGTCAAAATTAAAATAAATTCATTTCTTTAATATACCCTTATGACTAATAAGAAGCCATCCATCCATGTGTTTAAAACTTGTACATCTAATGTTTGGGTAAATATCTAATACAAATAGAGTGATATGACCTTGATAGGATATCTTGTTTATAAGAGGCAACACCAATGCATGAGACATGACTGATAAATAGTAAATATTGAAGTAATGATGAGATGACATTGAAATTTGAACACTAGACATTAAGATAAAGATGATAATGGGATTTGACTAAATTATGGAATTGATATTATATTGTGATAAATAAATAATTTGGTTAAAAAAAAAAGTAGTAAATAAATAAATAAAATATGGGAATCAGATTTATATGAACTGATGAGTTGAGCACTTTGGTGTAACTTAATTAATTTTGGATATTAATTTAAGATATTTAAGTATAAGTAAATGTCAATTATCATTTAAATGTTTATAAATGTAGGTATTAATGTTTTTATTTTTTATATATTTTAATTTTATTGAATCAATCAAAAAACTTAAAATATATAATTTTGATAGTTATATTTTTTTTTAATAAAATTCATCATATAAATATTTTTATATTCCTAAAAAATTATTTAAGAATATTATTTTATATTTAATATGGTTATAAATATATCTTATTTAAAAAATATAAATTTGAAGTAACAAAAAATTATAAATAAATTACAATTTAGTATTACAACTGAACTTTTTCCAATGTCCAATTAAATTAAATCATTTATTTTAACTTGTTAAACTCTCACATCAATATTAATTTCCCATTATTATTGTTATGATGTGTGTTTGTAATTGTGGTACTCATTATTATTATATTTTAAAATTAATTCATCATATTTTTAGTCCCTTCCCTGCAAGAAACTAGAGGAATCTATTGAAACAATAGTTTTTATCTAATGAAACAATAACATGCAAGAAGTTTTATGGATTCTAAAAAGTAATACTAAATATTAAAGAATATTCTATACATATTCTCATAAAATATTCTATTTACATTTATAAAACTATATAACTTAAAAATAAGTATACTTATACCTAATATTTAATCTATAATTTATAAAATATAATTTCAAATTTAGCTATTTTAGTTGCAGTTTCTTTGAGTCAGCAGCACTGGTCATGATTTTTTTTGCTTGTGTTGTATATACATCCACCTGATATTTTAATAACCGTCACGTTCTGGTTAGTTGTTTGTCGCGTGTGCGGACATGATGGACAAAGATCCAAATTTGACGCGTATCTTTAAAAAGTTTCTTTTTTAACTTGGCATATCGCCGGCATTGACATGAGTTTGAGTTGGTCGTTTTTCTTTTCTTTTTTCACTTTGTACATTTACAAAGACTTTTTGTTAAGATTTTTGCACGCTTCGTTTTGAACATTATTCATATTTCTTGTTATTATTTTTCTAAAAATGAACAGTTATTATTGTTTAAAGCGATCAAACTTTCACCAAGTTACTTCTAAACTAGTCCAACTGAATCATTATGTTAACAATTATTTTTATTTATTGATTAATTTTATTTTCAATATTATAATATAATAATTTTCAATTCTAACATTTTATCTATTTACAAAAATTTATTGTCAATTTTATTTCAAATTTTAATTTTATTTTATTCAACTTCCAAATAATATATGGAGAAATTTTTGGAAGTACACATAATATTCTGCAGCAAGAGTTTTTAATTAATTTATTTTATATTTATTAATATTACAAGTTCTATATTAATACAATAATTTTCTATGTATTTTATTATTATTTATTTTTAAATTAAAATAATTTTATTCTATAAATTAAATTTTTGTAAAGTTTTTATCAGAACAATTTTATTTATTGAATTAGCAAATTAAATATTTGATGTAAATAATTTCAATTATTTATATTTTTTTAATATATTTTTTTAATAAAAATAATTTTTCTTTAATTTAAATATTATTTGAATTTTTATTAACATTTTTCTAAAACATTTTTTTCTATAAAAATCATTCTTTTTTAATTTAAATATTATTTCAATTTTTTTCAAAGTGTATTTTTTGATTTTGTTTATTGTTTTCAATATATTTCTAACATGTATAGTTTATTATTATTATTATTATTATTATTATTATTATTATTATTATTATTATTATTATTATTATTATTATTATTATTATTATTAATTTAGATGTTCTAAAATTATTTAATGATATTAGTTTAGATGTTTTATTTTTAGCTTAAATTTTTTATTATTATAAAATTTAGTTGGTATTTCAATCCTTTTATTATTTATATAATAACATTATGTATATTTTATTTATCTTTATTCTTTATTTCACGTATTTATAATTATTTTCTTATATATTAATCAAAGTTGGACTCAATTATATACTATCTATTTATGATTTTTATCATATTTTATCATAAATAAATTTAAATATATGTTTTATATACATTTGTATATAGAATAATACAATGGCATACATATATTAAAAAATTCAACAATCAAAATTAATAACTAACACCTAAATATGCTGTCAAATTACTTAAATACATTTAACATTTATTTTTTAAACTATTTAATATTTATTTATTCAACAATTTTTTTAATATTTTTATTCTTGAATTCAATAACAATTTATGCTATGATGACAAGCAGTATAAATGTTAAAAATAACATCACCCAAAGTACACATCTTTCAATGTACAAAATCTAAATGATTAGTTATCTAATGTCCTCTAAATATTACTGTTAGATTAAATTAATATTATACTTCTAGTTCATATTTGTACAATTTTTTTTTAAATTTTATTAAAATAATTGTAACTAAAATTTACTATTTCTATTATATTACAATTCTATAAAATTACTTCTCAACTAAAATCATAAAAACTAACAGCTACATGGCTCTTATTAATTCGTAGAAACATACCAACATTTAATTTAAACTTTCATGTTTATACGTTTCAATACAGGGTTATATGGCATATGTGCCCATCCTACATCATCAAAGTTAGAGGAGCAAACGGACGTCTATTGCCGTTAGTACCTTACAGTGTGTAAGAAGATTATTTGTCGTGCATTTTTGCATTTTGGCTCCCGCAGTCACATTTTGAGTTATATTAAATAATAAAAAATATTTTTTATCATTAAAATAAAAGCTTTTTTACCCATGTTACCTTTTCCTTCAAAGGTTGTCGCTTACTCATCTATGGTGTTCGACAGGCACCCACTCATCTAAGTACATATTACAGATGTGCATGCGTCGGTGTTCAAACCACCATACAGCGATACGACAATCTATCCATATACAACCATACAACGATTTAATTTATTTATTTAACAAGCTTGATAAGGATATATTTAATAGGCTTGATAATGTACGGTGCGGGGAGGGGAACCGGGGGCGGGATCAAATTGAAAAGCCTTACCAAGGCTCCCAACTGTCGGTTGCAGAGTTTCGCACGTTGTGAAGCTTCTGGATGACAGTGGGGTTGAGGAGAACCTGTTGGGTTCTGTGTAGGTGGATGATGGATCCAAACTTGAATGGCTCTGTTGATAAGACAGAAACGTCCACCCGCGTTTCTAGTTTGCCACGCGATTTCCTGAATCCTGTCAGGGATAACTCTGATCATGGCGACCTGGCGCAACTATTCGTGATCTTTCCAATGATGGAGAGCATGGCTTACGGTCTGTGTTGGTTCCTCGGTCCCCTTGGCCCTTGCATAGGTTTTCTTCTCTTCAGTCTGCAAAGCGAGCGCCAGGATTGAATATTTTACGCTCAGCAAGAATATCTGCAACGTGGCCGCTGGTCAAAAAGCCTTCGCCAACTCTAGTAAAGCAACCATCTCAGGGAAAACGGGTGGCAGCTTGGATGGTTTGGCTTCGCCAAAAAAAAGTCTTCCAGTGGACCTTCGGTTGGAAAGGAGACTAGGTCGATTCAGAGACTGGTTTTCCCTTCTTGTTTGAATGTGGCTAACCCCTTCCATGAATGCACCGCTTATTGCAAGACCAGACTGGCCTCTGATTGGATAGATCCTAGATTGGTGCAATTTGATGCGAGTGACAGGGTACCCCCAACCCTTGCCTCGGATTCCTCCTCTCCTTACTTTATGTTGGGAGACCTATGAGTTTTCTTCTCGAATGAGATTATGGAACTAGATTTTTTCAATCAAGCCATTCAGCTTTTGAGCTTAGATCCGGGTAGCCGCTGCTTATTCGGTAAATGTGTGGGTTCCCTGTTTTCGATCTCTGATGTTGATGTTTGAGTAAAAACGGTGGGTTCTATGGAAACTCCTCCTTTCTCCTTGTTCAACTATGGTTTCTTTCAAGTTGTCTTCCACAACTCTATAAATTATGATATTGTTTGGTTTTCCAGACCTTAATTTGTTGGCGATTTTAGGATGTTTTCTTACGAATGGCATCATTTATTTGACCCTATAAAGGTTGAGGTGACTGCAGCTCCCTTTTGGATCAGGGTCTGCAATGTTCCTCTTATTATGAGAAAATATGAGCACATCAATATGCTATTTAACAATTTGGGATTTTTTGTGAAACTCAACAAGGTTTATGTGGGGAATGATTTGTTTCTAATCTTGTGATATTGTGGACCTCTTCAAATCTCTTTAGCATTTTGTTCATTTTTGCTCTTCCCAGAGTTTGTAGATTTAATTTCTCAATTATGAAGACCTTCCATTCATATGTTTTCACTACAACCTCATCGAACACCAATATTTTGGTTCTTCTTCTTCGATCGGCAAGGATTGTCCTCACTCTTGGTTGATTTGGAGGAAGAAAGAATGGGCTGCAAATTGGGGCTTCTTATGTCACAATCACGATATTTTTTACCAGTTGTTTGGATCTTCCCTTCCCCCTCCTTCCGCTAGCTCCCCCATGAGGGAGGTCTCCTTGTGGACATATTTAGTGCTAGTGATACCTTCCTCCTCTACTCTATTAGGTTCCTTTACTTCCCCCACTCCTTCAGTGGCATAACTCAAAGATCCTATGGTTTCTACTACTAAAAATAGAGGCCTAAGAATGGAGAGGAAAGGTTACGTTCAGACATGGAAGATATGGTGAAGGAAGGGAACCAATGGATGATAGAAGGTCTTCTTACCATCGTGGAAAAAAATTGGTCCTAGCCGCTGGTTTATCGTTGGTTCCTTAGCTCTTGAGTGAAAAGTTGATTTCCAACTTTAACACCTTGTTTTGACAGTGGTTGCTCCTATGGTTGGTTTTATTTCAGTGCTTTACCTTCTTCTTTGCTAACCTTGGGTGGTTTTGTGGAGGACTGTATTTTCTCTTTCTTTGAATGATTTCTTGTAAATGTTTTGGATGTCTTCTCTTTGTGGACTGCTACTAGTAGTAATTTGGTGTTTTGGTTTATTTTTATTACACTAATTATTTATCTGGTTTCTTTTTATATAGGTTGAATCATCTCATTACAACCCTCCTTTTTACCTTATCTAATAAAAAATAGACTTGATAATGTACAAGCTTGCAACGATCTAATTTAATTTATTTAATAGACTTGTTATTATAAATCTTGATACACATCCACTTAAATGCCTATAACATGTTGTCAAAGAGTAAAATTAACCTTCAACAAATTTGACCACCTGATTTTTAATCCACCTTAACACAAACATTAATAATTGCTCTATAAGTGTAAGTTATGGTGGAATAAATATAACTTTCTATTTTAATAAAGTTGGTTTTTGTAGAGTGAAATATTGTAAATTGGTCATTATATCTAATATTTTCTAGCTTGTTATTCAAAAAAATATCTCCTCCGATCATGCTCATGATTATAACAATATTTAATTATTATCAATTAGTATCTATAATGTAACTGCTATGTTAATGGTCTTTTCTCAATAAACATTTAAAAAAAAAGAACGCTGAGTGCATATTAACATTTTTAATAAGAGAATACTTTTCCATGATTTATTACTTTTGATTTCATAAAGACAACAAAATGGAGTGAGTGGATCATATGCATATAATATGCCTCCACTTTCATCTATTTATAAATACAAATTTAATGTGAGATTGAAAATAATTGTTTGTGTACTAAATGTTAGAGGATAAGAAACTTATATTGAAAATTTTAATAGGAAAAAAACAATAAACATTTTTACCACACATAATTTTATGAATTCCTTTTAGCACATGGTAGAGGGCACATGACACACAATGCATCAATTCCATTCTCAACACCACCTATATAGTCCTACCACAAAATACAAATGAATCTCTCTCTAATCAAGCATTATGGAACATGTCCCATGTTCGAAGTACATTGCATTTTAAATCTCTTGTATCACTTATTGTTAACTTTTTAATATATCTATGATATATACATTAACCATTAATACTTTTTCTCATTTAATGTTATTAGTTTTTGCATATTATTTACTTTTGTATTGAGTTTATATTATAAATTTATATATGCAAACTCAATTTTAAATAGTTTAAAATACAAATATGTGTTATTTAATGTATTATTTTTTGTTTCACCAAACTTACATTATAATTTTACATGTAAATTTGACTTTAAATAGTTTATAATACAAAAGCAAGGATTAATCGCTACGCAACCCTTGTTAATAAAAAACTAACATATTTATTAATATTACCTGTATACCATAAAAAACCATATCATATTAATAAAAAGATTAATATGCTCATTAAGTTTATGTTCTTTTTTAAAAATAGATCATCACAAAATAG
The DNA here is from genome assembly GCA_037957365.1 of Torreya grandis. Classification (NCBI taxonomy): domain Eukaryota; kingdom Viridiplantae; phylum Streptophyta; class Pinopsida; order Cupressales; family Taxaceae; genus Torreya; species Torreya grandis. The sequence goes on from JARHVA010003078.1 coordinate 1,696,351, forward strand.
AAGTCAAAACTATAATTTCTAAAATCTATCATAAATTTTATCACAAATATTTGCACAACATTTATGAACTCTATCAACGTAGATCAACAAAAATTATTTATATTTAAATTAAATATATGTAACAAATATAAAATTCTTGTAACACAATTTTCCAAATTAATAAAAAAAATTAATGAGACATATCAAACTCCCACTAATCCCATTTAAATGTATCTATTAAAATATAGGATAATTTTTATGATCATTATACTTAAATATGGAATGACACAATTCCAAAAGTAACGACAGTATAGTCATAACAATATAATGATCTAAACATACTATTTTATATACATAACAAGGTTTGATATTGTTTTAATTTTAGTTTTTATTAGTCCCCGTCAAAAAGCATGATATTATAGTTTTTATTTTAAATAATTACTTTCTTTGCTCTAGTTAATTATAAATTGTAAAGTTTTAGATGAAAAAATTAAAAATATTTTTAAAAATGTTATTATAAAATATTCTATTTTCTTATTTATGATTAAATATAAAAAAATTAATATTTTATATTAATTACACTACAAATTTTAAAAAGTAAATATAATATCAACTATATATACTTAAATGTAATGGTATTTTAATTAGTTAATATATATATATATATATATATATATATATATATATATATATATATATATATACTAATTTTGACTTCATATTAGAAAAAATAGATTTATATTTTCAATCCATAAATCAAATTATAAAAAAAATTATAAATATAGAATATATTGTGGGAAGACACTCTAGAAAGTTTTTCCCACCTCACCTATTCCATGTAAGTATATATATGTCGATGTATATGGTCTTAGGCATTGACGACAAATAATTAAAATGTATAATGTCCCATTATTATCCTATGAATATTGAGCTCCTTCATTAGTCTTAAATTTTATATCTCTAATGTTTATCCCAACAACTTATTCCAATGCCCCCAATAAATATATAAAATTAAATTTCCATCACAATACATAATAAATGTAAATAGTAATATTTATTAATTATTTAAATCAATTAAGAAGATAAATACATAAGACGATGTAAGTATATTTTTAATTAATTGCCATCAAAGATTTCTCATCTAAATTTGAAACTAGAAATATATTGTCACATCTATCAAAAAAATTCACTATGAAATTTGGATCAAATCTACAATTGACGTTAAGTGTGTCAGGGTCAATTATTTCACTATAAAAATTGTTTTTGACAAATGTTGGGAGAGGATGTTTCACCTAGTCAAGTGTAAAAACTAAAACTTGAAATATGGATTTTGTCTAACTAATTTCTCCCTTCATATATTTTTCATTCATATATAATAACTATACCCAGATTGATTATTTTAATAATCAATACATAGTAATGTTCATAAAGAGTAATTATTTCTCTTTTTAATATACACTCATTATTATATTAACCTATAATTTAGTCTCTTACAATTAAAATAAAAAAGGTAGGGGAAAACCACTCCACGACCTTTTTTATTTTTCAAATTTTAATCAAGAATTTGAATATTGGTGTTTTAATTTATTTTTGATAAAACACAATAAATTGCATTTGATTATAGTTGTAAAATTATAAAATATAAATATTTTAAATATGTAAAATAATAAACAACTATAATTTTGATTAAATGTTAAATATATAAAATTGTTATTTTTTAGAAAGTACTAAGAAGAGTTATAACTAACTTGCACACAAATTTATGTTTACTTATTATGACTGTTTGATAATGAAAATTGATGAAATATGATTGTATAGGTTTAAGAATATGCTCATGATTGGAAATAAATATGGGGTAAGTGCACAAAGATGAGGAGTAAAAAAGTGGATAGAATTTCATGAAATAAATTTTGTGTATGTGATTCTTAAGAACTGCATACGTGGTTCTATGACATAGGCTCAATACTACTAAGCTAGAACTGTGTACACAGTCAAACCCTGCAGTGTTGAAACAACAAAACCATGTACACATTTTTGTTGTTTTAAAACCAAATAAAAATTGATGTGATTCATTTGGCATCGATGCAAATTGTGAGCAAAGGATAGAAAAATAAAATATGCATGTGATTGAGACCAGGGAAATCCAAGTTCAATAGTGCAACACCAAAATAGAGGTATGCAACTATATTTTAGTGCATTTCAAACAAAATTAGTTAATTTTGTTGCATTTTTCTTAAAATTTTTTTTGTTTTAATTTTTATCACATGTAAAGGCAAGTGGCATTAAACAACAACCTCACCCTCCTATCCCTCCTAACCCACAAAACCCTCTTATCCCTCCTCCCTTGCAAAACCCTCCTAACCCTCCTATAGTTCTTCAAGCCTCCCATGGTAGTCAAAAGGATTTACCATCCCATATCATTGAAAATAAGATGGAAATTGAGAATATGATTAGGACATTGAGAGATCCCCATGCAAAAAATCCCCCACTAACTTTCTCTATCAAACACATTACATATATTATTAGGTGAAATTGACTCACTAATAGATTAAATTGGTAGGTGGGATGAGTATAGAAATAGATGTAGGGCATACTATTCTAACAAATTGTCTATAGCCACTACGAAAGATAAAAATATAACCAAAGCCCAAATTGTGCCCTATTAATTGATGTTAAAATTGGTGCACCACTAGATATGATGACAAAATATATTCCAATCCACTAGTGCACTCACAATTTCATCAAACATAATTTTTAGAACCAATGGTGGATGGTCTTTGATCACCTGTCTTGCAAAAATAATAATATCTCAATGTATTTAAAAAAAATTGTATTATGAGTTTGTGATGATTGAAGTTTTAAACTACTTTAGTTTATCGACATTGTTTAGTAGAGGAAAGGGCTCTACCGAGGATAAGCTAGGTACATGCCATGCCCTTAATTAGCTTATGAGAGTACATATAAAAAAACCACACCCTCCTAACATCGAACCCTCTATAGTTAAGGACACTATAGATCTTGATACTTTGCATGCACTTAGGGAACTTAATCACACTCTCATTGAACATACAAGACAAATTTATCATACTCATATTGGTGAGGGTGGATATGAAGAGGCTTTGTCTAGTGAAACTACTCACTGAGCTCATTATTACACATCATGTGGTGATTTATGCACTGGACCTGATGAGGAGGAGGATATGATTCAACCCACTCATGGTGTTATTTTTGTGTGCCTAGATGATATCAACCTCACTATATTTCAGCCATTGCATTTGATCTAGACACCTTGGCTACAACTTCTCAGGTATCTTTAATATTTTACTTATTGCAAAAAATTGTTAGTCTTATTAAGTTTTAAATATTTGTACAATTTAAAAACTTTTAGTTATTTTTCATATAGAAATCTCAATAATATATATGATTTTTTATGTTACAACAAGATGTTAGACGCCACAGGAGCATGTGTGTTGCTACTACTATGCCTATATATACCTATATGGAGGTGATTTTTAAGGATTAATTAATGTTATTGATGCAAATAGCCTACTTTAATCTACTAACTATGATTAATTTTGATTCAATTAGGCCTTTTTAGTGTCTACAAATCTAGTGTTATTCACACACACTTATATTCGAATATATATATATATATATATATATATATATATATATATATATATATATATATATATTGATGATGATGATGATGATGATGATGATGAATTGAATAATAATGATATTTTATTTATTCAGTTGATAACCATGTTAGACATTCCACCATTTATTTGGGAGGGAGAAAATGTAGGTGTTGATGCTATGATTTCATCTACACAGCAACTCACTGAGGTACATGAGAGTTATTGTAATGTTTAAGTATAAATATGGATGTGTATTTTATAATTGTTCTCTATAATTATGAAAATATTTGACACATGAAATAATTATCTATGCAATTTCCTCCGATGATGTATTCTGATTTTGTTGAAATGATTAGCAAGCATGACATGGTATAGTTGACAATTTAATTTTTTTAATTTTTTATTATATTTCAATGATTTAGTTATTTAACTTAAATGTTTATGATATAAATTTGAATTATTATTATATTTACACACACACACACACACACACACACACACACACACACACACACACACACACACACACACACACACACACACACACACACACACACACACACACACACACACACACACACACACACATGTTTACAGGGACCCAACCCTTTTGTTATCATGAGCATGTCACCAACTCATATTGGTGATCTATTTCACACTCTAATTTTCTAGTATGAACCTATCATTGGCCCTATTGAACACTAGTCCCAAATTGATCATGATTTTTAGCTTGCAGTGAATGCCCTAGTGAATAATTTTTGTACCATTTTAAAAACTTAACTTGTTAATTTTTAGTATATTTTTCTAGTACATGTAAATTTTCTAACAATATTTGCATATGAATAATTAGAGATACATGCAATTTTTGAGTGGAGGAATAGTCATAGCCATCCATATCTAACACCTTTAGTTGTGAGAAAGGCATCTAATGGAGAGGATTCTTCAACCCAGGAATAGAGAGATGTATTTTTATGATTAGAATCATGTCTTATGACATTTTTTTGTATACCTATATGGATTGATGTATAGTTTTTTCTAGCATTATATGCCTATATGACATTGACCCAAGATATTATATCAAGTGTTCACATTTTTTATGCCTTTATATGGCTTTTATGGATCTATTATATACATATATTGTTCAACATTTCACTTTTTAATTTTTTTTGGTGATTTTAGATTTTGGATTTTGTTGTAATTTATTAGATATTCTATTACATGTTCACATTATTATATGCCTTAAACTTTTGTTAAGCATTAAAAATACTTTGTAGTCTATTGAATGTTGTTGAAACATATGTGATGTAGGAGAATCATTGAAGGTATGATGAAAAGTTGGTGTCAAGAGTTATTATATTCTTAGGTAGTCAAATAAATCAATAAATTCCTTGATAAAGGTCCTATAAGTCAATTTTATAGGTTAGTTAAATGCTTTGGCAAGTTTTCCCATCAAAAGCAAGATTTAAAATTTTGAATGTATTTCTTGTAAATATGTGAAAAGATTGTAATTGTGAAAGTGTCATGTTGAGTTTTCATGGTCATATAATGTGTTTATGGTGTCTTCCAAGGTTGTTTTAGTGGTGTTTATCCCAAAAAGCAAACAAATTTAATCTAGCTAAAAGATTTCTCAAAATTGGACATTTACTATCTCGAGGATAGGTGGTTGAGTGAGAATATTGGGCCAAATTAGGCCATTCTAATCTTGGATTTATCCTAATAAATTATATAATATTTAAACAAACCAAGGAATAATGAATTTCAAGGCTATATAAATCATAAAGGGTCAAAAAATTCATGACTATGTTGTTCTTCATAGTCTACCAATACAAAAGAGGGGCTTATGTATAAAAAAGTTTGATTTTATTGCAAATAAAGGGATTTTTGTTACTTGAATTGTTCCAATCATATATTTTTATAATATTTAATGAGATAAAACTAAATTTGGAGTGATTTTTATCTTGAATCCAAGTTCCCATTGTTGAAACCTACCAAAACTATGTTTTTACACACCTAAGGTCCTTCACAGTCACCTATAACATGTGAGACAAGTTACATGAGATTAGTTGTAAGATTGGGAATGTTAGAGAAGGTTATTAAGACATTTTAAAATTTGTTATAAATATTAGAAATCCCCCAGACTTTATGAACAATATTTTAGTACCTATCAGACTCTTAGTTTTGTGAGAAACCTTAGAGTAAGGTTTTTATTACAAAGAACCCCATAAGTCAAATTTTAAATGATGAAAATACTTGAAACTTTATGATTAGTTTCTATAAAATGTTTGGGATCTAATCCAATCATTATTATATTTAAAGGATTCCTAAAATGCTATTATAACTAACTATGTTCTGGTATGCTTATAGATGACTAACGAGAAGGCTCAAAAAGGAGAAAATTTGATTGTTTTATTGGAAAAAACATATAGATAACCAAGGTGAAAAATAAACAATATAAAATTTAAGGTTAATACTAATCATGAATCCATACTCTAGGCCTAATATTTAAGCTTCATAGTTATACGGGAGCTATAAACTAGTACTAGAAATGCACAAAACCATATGCTAAAATAATAAAATAGGGGAGGGAAGAACTGAAGCATAAAAACACATAAATGCATATATCATATTTATTATAAAAATTATATTATAATATAATTATAATGCTTAAAATTTCAAATCTAAACCTATTATAAACTCTTAAAAAAACCCTCTATTTTGTCCTTCTTACATACTTGTTATTGGTTGCTCTAAAAATTTATTTTATCCTTATATCATGTTGACTATATACACTTCATTTGACTATTATTCTGAAGCTAATTGAACTATTGTTCACTCTCTTACAAATACTATTGTCTCACAAAATATTTCCTCTATTGTTCTACTTATATATTTTGCCTCTTCTATATTTTTCTTCTCCAGGATACACTTACTCTCTGCCTCTTAACTTTTCTGCAGGCTACTACTATACTATTTTATGCACTATTTTACATTATTATTTTGTCTCTTTTTTATCATCTTATTCTAACATCTCCACCTACAAACCAGCTTACCTTCAAGTTAAATGGCTCTGCAAAATTCAAAATTCAAAATTCAAATTGTTTTTCATTAACTGTTATTAGGTGAGTTTAAACATTGTTAAGAAGATCTTTGGAGCTGTCAAGTAGGTGGAAAGGGAAAGAATAAAATATTTAAACACTCAACCTTTATATTTACCTTCCTTCCATGTTCTGTAGAATGACTCTCAAATCCTAAAACATCTTTTTAACACATTCTTACCTCTCTATTTACATCTGGACTCATTTTGTGCATGTCTAGATCTTGACTGGTAAAATCTAGAGCTTCACTATTAAACTCCAGAGCTTTATTGTTGAAATATAGAGATTTGATTTTATACTCTATAGGTTCACTAATAAACTTTAGAGATTCACTATTGAACTCTAGGTCTTGGCTGATGTAATTCAAATCTTCACTAATGAACTCTAGAGCTTTAGTGTTAAACTTTAGATCTTGCGTATAACTAACTAGGGATAATGTTGCTACATCTATGACCCCTAATCTTCCTCTTAAACATATAAAACTATCCTTTGGTAAAGGATTAGTATATATATCAGCTCTAGAGCTTTGTTTTTGAAATCTAGAGATTTGATTTTATACTCTATAGGTTCACTAATAAACTTTAGAAATTCACTATTGAACTCTAGGTCTTGGCTGATGTAATTCAAATCTTCATTAATGAACTCTAAAGCTTCAGTGTTAAACTTTAGATATTACATATAACTAACTAGGGATAATGTTGCTACATCTATGACCCCTAATCTTCCTCTTAAACACATAAAACTATCCTTTGGTAAAGGCTTAGTATATATATCATCTAGATGTTGATTTGACTTATACAATTTTAGCTCTATCGTATGATTCTAACTAACTCTTGAATGAAGTGATACTTGATCGTAATGTGCTTGATCCTACCATGAAATATGGGGTTATTTGATAATGCTATGGAGGATATATTTTCACAATATACTATAGAATCTCCTTACTACTCACCATATAAATCTAAAAGTATACTTCTTAACCATATATTTAGCATGTTGTTGTATTGGTTTCTTATTTGCTCCTCTTTAGCTATATAAAATGAAATCATGGGTTATTTATTTGAAACCCAAGATATGGCTCCTAACCTAAGTTAAAATACATACCCCAAAGTGCTCTTTTGGTCATCAAGACTACTGGACTAATCCCTATTTATGTATCCCGCTAGATAAAACTCATTTACTAGTGCATACAAAACTCCATATATTTTTGTTCTATTCATGTACTTCAATATCCTCCTACTCGCTTGCCACTGTGTATCCTTTGGCATCTCCATGAATCTAGATATGAGGCTGACTACATATATGATATTTGACATTATTGAAATCACATATATTAGGCTTGCTTATAAGCTCTTGTACTATGTGACATCTATATTAATGATATAATAATCCTTTCATAACTTCAAACTTGTCTTAGTTGGTGTTTATATTGTCTTGTTGTCTAGCATCGTAAACCTCTCTAAAACATCCTTTGCATACTTAGATTGGTATATGAATATGCCACTATCCATTTTATTGACCTCTATACCAAGAAAATACCTTAATAAACCTAAAACAATCATTTTAAACTCCTTTTTGATGGTTATTATAAACTCTTTTATTGTCTGATTTACATTTTTAGTGAATATTATATCATCTAAATATAAAACATTAACGAAAATATCACATTTACTTACTTTGATGTAGAGTGTAGGCTCACTACCATTTTTTTAAAATCTATTTCTCAATAAGTATGAATCTATATGGATATACCATTCCATTTGTGTTTACTTGAGCCCATATAACACCTTTTTTAGCTGATATACCTTATTCTCATTCCCAAGAATCTCATATCCAGGTAAATGTTTTCTTGTAACATTCCATTCAAGAAAGCTAACTTGACATCCATTTGATGCAACTTTAATTTTTATTGAACAATTATGGATATGATTATGTAATATACAAAATTTTCCACCTCCACAATCTTATAATCCATGTGAATACTTTTTTTTGCAACATTTCTAGCTTCAAGCAACATTGACAAGAAACAATGTCAAAATGCAAGCCATAGTTGGATATCCCTCTCTATTACACCTTGTGGATGAAAAATGGAATTTAAACCATGTCATGGGTGAATATTATACTATAGGATCACATTATTAGCATCTGAGCATGCCTAATTAGGAGATGGAGTACTCATTTCGGCCTCAAGATGGCATTTCCTTAAATGCAAGATACAAGTCACATTTGGAAATCTCTATTTATGACACTTTTTGAATAAAAAATGTCATTGCCACCACATTATGGGTGGTGATTATCTTCTATGACTACATTATTGTCTTCTTATTATTCTTGTTAAGAGATGGAACATTTGTTTTGTGCTCAATATGGCATTTCCATATAATGCAAAATTGTTGTTTTTAGGAAAACTTTGGATAGGCATAAAATAAAAATTGTAAGTCATATCCATGAACCAAAAGAAATGTCACATTCCTATAAAATTATTATACTTTGGATTGATGAACTCATGGCATAGGTTTTAGTGATCAATCCTAAAATGCAACTTTTATGTAGTTAAGAGACATGTTTTTTCCTCCAATAGACCTTTATGCTTTTGGAACCTCTACTTCAAAATCCATCACTTCCAACACCTTGGAATGTGAAATTTACACATGTTACCACTACCAATGCCTCATAATCCATGTGAATACCCATTTTTCTATAATTATAGCCTCAACCAACATTGACAATAAATGTTGTCAATATGCAATCCATAGTTGGAGATCTCTCTCTCTAGGGCTCATGGCTGAAAATTGGTATCACCACCATGTCAGGGGTCATTATTATCCTCTAGGACCACATTATTGGCATTTTAATATGCCCAATTAAGAGATAGCATCTGTTCTAGCATCAAGATGACATTTCCCTATGAGGCAAAATTATTATTTTTAGGCAAACTTTGGACAGGTGTAATATGAAAATCATAAGTTTTATACATAATCCTAAAGAACCATCATAGTAATGTTTGATTCATATATTTTTTTTGCAATTTTAAAACAATTCCACTAAATAAAATAAAATATATTCAATTTTTTGTAAATAAACCTTAGGTTGTCCTATCATAGGGCAACAAGAAAAAAATGCATGATTTGAACAAAATAATGTTTCAAGACCTGAATCAAAATTTAAAAGTTCTATTTTTGGGTTATCCAAATTTTGTCTTTAATGACCAATGGCTGATCTTGTATGGATTTACTCAGACTTTAATGTTTCCTTAAATCTAGGTTCTTAGAATTGTGTTTTCAGGGTTACTAGAACTTGAAACATGATAACTACAAGGAATTAGATCAAAAAAAGTTAACAAACATATATATGCGTATAAACACACCTGATAATCACACAATATCATATATATTTATTCAAATATGTTTGAAAGGCTGGTTACAAGTTTGATACAACTTAAAAACCATCAACAACCATGTTGTTCAAACCAGTCACTCCAAAAACAAAGATATGTATGAAATAACAAGTAAATAACTTATCAAATATGGTTTAATCACACCTATAAAATCATGAGAAAGATTATGGAAACTTGATTTTATTCATTTATTTCTTGAAAACTACACACACACCCCTACAACTTCCTTACCACTATTCATCAATCCCACTAAGTTTCTCCTTGATTTTATGCTCTTCTAAGCCTCATCCAAGTTTGGTTAAAAATATTTCCATCACAACTGATGTATAATCTTAGGTTTAGTTAGTTATTTACCCTAAAAACCTCAAGACAACATTTTCCTAGATAAGGTAAAATAGTCAATTATCTATATGAACTGAAACTTTTCTTAGCTTCAAGAATATGGAATTCACTACTAACAATGCCAACCACATCAAGGTGGAAGTTAGTTTGGCACCAATAACCTAAAAAATATGTTAATATGTAATTAAATTGAAATTTATATCTAATACGTAAGAAACAAATAAATTTTGTTAAAAGTAAACACATTTGCATTTGAAAAGTCAACATACCCTGGGAGTTAAATCTAAGAAAGCACTAGGATCGACTATATTATTTATAGTAGCAAGAATTTATTAATGATTAAATTCACAAACCTTCCATATAGTCCTTTTTAATTTCCCACCATGATATCTTTACAATTGAACATTTGTTTCAAGAATTAAATTTGAATAGTGGAGTATATTCCTATGTACTTTGTAGTCTTTAAATAACCATACATTTTATTTTTTGATAGGATGGCATCTAATCCAAGTTATAGTAACTACCATAGACCCAATAGGATAGCGAATTTTTTCCCCATCTATGAGCACAAAACTCAATTTATGTTTTTCTTCTACACACTAACACAAGTAGTAATATGTCCCCTCATTTTTATCTTCATCTACAATAAATACATAAATATGCCATGCATTTTAAAACAAATCATAATTTAATAACATGATATGCTGATATATTTAACAAATTTAGTACATGTATGAAACACATGTTAGATATATGGACACCTGGTTTCACTAGATTAAATACATGGTCAAAGTCATGTGATAATGTCAACTCTGTAAGTTGTAATGTTGGTGGAACCTAATAATTGCCAATTAGAACTAGAGGCTTACAAATCCATTCATCCACCCATTCTTATGAATTGTACTTGTTCCAAATAAATTCAATGCATGTAAAATAAAAGCATGTCATGTGCCTTGTATGAACCATCTAAGAACCTATGTTTGAGCTATGAAATGAGTGTAACTCACTCGATCTTATTAATGTCATACAATCTTCATAGGTTGCCAATTGTTTATCCTCTATTATCCAAAAATATCTACATAATGTAATTTTTTTTTAGTACCATGGCCCATATTTTCATTACAACATTCAACTATGTTTTATACATTTATCAAATCAATGATCTATTCAAAATTCAACTCCTCTCTTGAAATTTCTCTTTTGACAAATGATCTTGCACCATCATGTTCCCCTTTTCCATGGCTTACTTCAATGAAATCCCAAACAAGTTATACGCTATTGGTCACATGTATTATGCTCAACTAGTAGAACATCCATGCATTCTTAGATTATGACACACAATTATCTGACCAAATATAATGTTGATTGAAAGAAATCTTCCTTTCACTCAACTTGCCATCAAACATTTAAAAACAACCTTGCACATACTCTACTTAATGTGTTGTTTGATCATCACCAAAATAAAAGTGGTACTCCCTTAATATTTTTTAATAATGTTATGTATTTTTAGGTGAATGCATGAATGCTATATCATAAAAAGGGAAACCTTTGCTAAATTATAGTATTGTGACTAAAACTCTCCTTATGATTGCAATGTGTAATTCTCTACAAATTCAACTACTAAAACAATAGTATCAAGTGGGAATGTGTCCTTAATTAACTTGAATTATTCATCTAGAGACTGATCTTTCTGTGTGTGCCTTTCATACTCATATATTATTTTCTCCCTAAATTTATCCATAAATTTGGAAATAGGTATTTGTTCTATAACAATATCATACTTTTTAGATTCCTTTCCATATTTTTATTAATATGTCATAGATTTATATTTACTAAAACCAACCAATTATTGTCCAATTTCATGTGTACTCTCCTCATAGGTATAATTTTTTAATTTTGTCAATCCACCACAAATGTTACAAGTTCCATCCAAACATACCCTATTATAAAAAAAATGTCCATCTCATCTTTCACAAAAATAAATGGAATAAATTTCCTTGATGATTTTGGTGAGGCTTCTATATCACACACCTATAAAATGTTGTAAGTATGAATAGTATAATGAACATGATAAAAAATATCATAATTTATAAAAAAATAAACATGTTTCCTAAAACAACAAGTAGTGTATGTGTGTGTGATTTATTTTCACATATAAGGGTTTGGCCATTTCAAAATATCTTTGACTAATATAAATATGTGGATATTTTTTGAAAAAATTAGATTATAATCACATTTGAGACATATCTAAAAAATGTTTAGTATGTGTTTCATGGTTACAAGAACCAACTATTCTTTTCACTACATCTCTAATATCAAGTGATACCCTTTTGTTATCTTTCCAAAAAAATTCAAGTAAATATTTTAAGGCATCAGCTATAGCCTTATCTTTTCATGGAAGTATACTAGATAATGGCCATAAGTCATTGTTATAGGCAACATCAAGTTTTATAGTCTCTCAATTACTTTTATTAGAGGTTTTTTTTTGTTTATGTGAAATGCTCAACTTGTTTGTATAATCAATCATTTATTATTTGTTTTAAAACTTACCAAATAAATTGTAATAATGCATCAGGTAGCGTTACCATATTTAGTGCATTTCTTCACACCTACTTGATGATATGCATTATGATAATTTTCAATAATATCCTTATTTACACCATAAATACTAGATGTTCTTAGTCCTATGGTGTGCATTATAGGTGTCATGCTATGCACTTTCATCAATGTAACAAACAATTATCATCTTTAGTTTTTGTTTAATTCTTGAAAGTTTAAGTCCCAAACATTTTCAGCTTTTCTTCTCATATGGTGCTCAAGAATTTTTTTAGACATTTATTTCAAAATGTTTTCATCAATTTAAATTAAATACTTGGGTCTTATTTTCCAAATCCTATGAGGTGTTCTTAGTGTTAAATTGGATTGATTTGATCTTTCCATATTATTTTCTTCATTACTAGTTTTTTCATTCGACAATGTTCCAATATTATTTTCTTGATTGTTACTTTCACCAATCTATGTTTCCATGTAATTTACATCATCATTCATACTATCATCATCACCAAAATTAAAAACCTTAAAATTTAAATGTGGACTTGCATTATAATTTGGTATACTATTAGAATTGACAATTGTACTTTAAACTTTTGGTATATTGTCATTATGGATATCATCATTATTTTTGATAATTAATTTATTGGGGATAGTAGACTTACTTGAATGAATATTTTAAATTTTTTGCCTTTGATTTTCTCTTTGCACTACTAATTCCTTTGACATTTTTCACTTTGAATTCTTATTTATATTATGAAATCCATCATCCATGATTGCACAAAGTTTTCAAAATTTGAGATTGGGGACAATAATCCAACTATTAAAAAATAGACCTACTTGATGTGTAGTACCAAGTCAGGACAATGATCAAATAATTAAAAAATAGACCTATACTCTTTAGTCAACCATGTGTAAACAAAGTTTTTTTACTTTTGAGCATAATATTAGTATTCAAATCAATAAAAATAGACTTGTAACAAGTGAAAAACAAAATATATTCATGGGAAATAACCCTCGATGTTAAAAAATGATGTTGACATTACATGTTTTTTCAAATAGTAATATCATAATTACGTACACAATATTAGTCATATGTGTATGCAATGGGAAATGCATCAGATCTAGAAATCAATCCTAACTTGGAGAAGATAAATATTACTTACACTTATGATTGAGGATATATGAGATAATCAAGGTCATGACCAATATGGATCTATTAGACCTGGATAAAGGATCTCTTACTATAAATAATATCACTATGGAGGGTTATAAAGCCTTCAATTAAGAAAAACTATGCAGTAACCCTAACTAAGTCTTATGTTTTCATATTCACTAAACTAATAAAAAGTAAATCAAAAGTCTAATCTAGTGCTCAGCAAATATTATGGCATAAAGTGGGGGTAATAAAAATGAAAATTAAGCATGCATAGAAGACATATACTCATGTAAATGTATACAAAATCCTAATGCATGGAAGAGAAGTAAAAATGCATATCTATCTATTATTACAAAGAAGAAAAAAAGTTAGAAATACTTACCTTCAAAGATGAAACCATCGAGCCTCAATATCTCCCTTAGCGAAGGTGCTTCAAAAGAGGTTATTTTGGTATGTAAGGATGACAAGGATAAATAAACTCTAGGATACACAACCTATCAATGCATCTAAAAGACTTCTCCACAAGATAAGATCTATATCTTCAAAGAAAATAAGAAACCCTAAGCTTACTCCTTAAGTAGAATGGTTGATAAGTAGATGGACAATATATCTTACTTCTTCTTCTCTTCTCTTAGAAATGGTGAAATGAATGTGTTTATATAAGTGGATATAACCCTAAAACCTTTAAAAATTATAGGCCAATAAGGTTGACCGATATCATAATTGATAAAAATAAACTAGGTCATAGACTGAGTCAGTGAGGTGCCGACCTAGACCCTAATGAGTTTTGTCAATAAGAATACAAGGTCGATGGGGCCACTTATGTAATATAAACTATCAAGAAGGGGTTTTAGGTTAGGGAAGGGATAATGAAGGTGGTAAAAGACTAGAGGAGGGTGAAAATAGGAGGCAAAGCTTAGGGGAATGGGTTTAGGAGATAAGTGTGTAGATAATAAGTGACAAATAGAGACAACAATCTTGTGATGCACTAATGGTCTACCCACCCCTTTCCTGTTGCAACCCTTAAGTCATGTACTTAGAAATATTGAGACTCGATGGGTTTTTGCAAGATATAAATCATCAATAATTGATAAAGTTTGAAAATATTATGTTTATACATATACCTTACTCGAATCTCATCATGTGTCACATAGGTGCAACATGTCATGGTGCTTTGGTAAAAGAACATAGCAACACACAATGTTAAATCTAAATAAAGTGTAGTAAGGAGTAAATAAGATAAATAAAAGTACAAAATTGAAAAATACATACGTTTACTTACCTTAATGTTGTAGATAAAGAAGGAGATGTAAAAAATGTGAAGGTATCCAAAAGTGAGGAACATTAGACAAACCTGTAGAGATTAGAGAAAAAGAGTGAAAATCAAATTTTTTGTAACATGTACATATAATAGTTTAGAAATATTCTCTATGACATAAATATTCTAAAACATTTTATGGTTTAGAAAAAGAGTCGGTAGAGACAAATATATGTGGAAAATAATAAATCTAATGATAAATATTTGATGGGTAAATAATTTTGGAATAATAAATATAAATAGGGTGAAAAATAATTCATTTGATATTATTTACTATTTTAAGAAAAATAGATCTTTTTTAGATCTAGTGAGGACATAAAGACCAAGAATGGTGAGGAGATGATAGCTGAGATGGGGAGGATGTATAGTGGCCACAACAAGTGTAAGATAGGTAAGAAACTTAAAATTTCTAAATTTTGAGTATTTTTATTTGAAATTTCATGAATTATATAAAATTGTCTTGTTGGCAAGTTCTAGACCCTAGAATGAATCCTAGGAAATTTTTAGGGACACTAGGGGTCAGATGAGGTATTGGGTAAGAAGGAGTCAGACTAATAAATGCCAAAGGCATTTATGGAAATCAATTAAAAATTCATTGCAAGGAACAAACAAGGTTGACCAAGTCAACTTAGTTTGTAGAAGACATGAAAAACTAGTAAGTTGACTTAGTAGTAAGTAGCCAACTTAGTTGGTTAGGTGAAAGGGATGACTTAGTACTAGTGGGTTGACTTAATTTTTGAGTAATTGTCTAACTTAATATTGCAAAGGATGAAAGGGGATGAATTAGTAATACTAAGCTAGATAGTTCCTGACTTAGTATTATAAAGGATAATTTAGTTAAAATTATAATAAGGTTGGTCTAGTATCCCTAACAAAGGATAAGGTCGATTTAGTTTTTAATAGGTCAATCTAGTAGAAAATAAATAACTAAATCAAACCAATTCAATTTTTTGAAATTTGTAAGAATGTATTCTGATTATGAATGACATGGAGATCTAAGACATCCTTTGTTGTTTTATATTTTACATAGGTCCTAAAGATTTTAGTGATTAATTAATGCCTCATGATTACTTGCTTTTCTAGATTATTTGATAGATGTGGATAGAGAAATATTGGTTACATTAGGCTTGGGAGGTATCATGGCTATGAGATGCATCCCATTGAGTGTTGATCATGTTATCATGTTCCTCAGAGCATGGGAACAATTTACCAACACATTTTGATGGGTGGTAGATGGGCATACTATAGAGATAGGTATCACACTAGAGGATGTTTGTGCATTACTTGGACTACCTATAAGAGGGACACTATTGATTATAGGGACACCAAATGATTTGGAGGAGAGATAAGCACTAGTCATGTGGGTGATGGGCTCATATAAGATCTATCTAGGGCTAAGGGTGAGACTATTCAATGTATATATTACACAAATTTTAGATATATGGAATGATATGATTAGACTTGTGACATCATAAGTGTTGTGTCATAATTCAAATAATAAGGAAGCATTGTATGTGATAGCCTTGTGCCAATCCATTTTGGATCAAAAGTGTTCTATGATTTTGGGTCTATCATCTGGGCCTATCTCATGAATGATATATATGGGATGTTGTATAGAGGTCAAAATACCTTGGGACCTATGGTATTGTTGAGTGCATAGATATATGAGAGGTTCTTGATGTATCGACCATCTGGGTTGCCCCATGTGTTTGATGATAGGTTATCTTGGGTTGTTAGATGGAGATAGGACTAGGTAGCATAGGTCATGTCCCACATGTTAGCACTATAGATAATCACATGAGGAGAGATTATGTGTCAACCCTAAACATATATTGATACTATTTGGCCTAGTTGGGTGATCACAGTGTGAAATTTAGCTTAAGTGAAAATCATAGGCCACTATACCTAGTGGGTAGAATCATAGCTAATGGCATGCTTGCCAAGATATTTTGGACTCCCAAACCTAGAAGATCCTATATTAGTACCTACATTTTTTTCATAATATGTGAGAGAGATGAGGGGGAGAAGAAGAGGAGGAACATCAATCGAAAGACCAAAGATTAGGCTATGACATATGAGATTATGGATTGGTCGAGCATGATAGTCGATAATCAAAGGAGGAGAGGGCATGGATGTGAATGTAGGGGTGAAAAAAGTACTAAAATAAGCACCAAAATTGGAGGAATATAGACCACCTCAAATACACCACTAATAGATATTCCATTGTTGAGATCAAACATAGATGTTGGTGGTTAACAGGATGAGCTGATAGTTAACTTAGGGTAGATCTAGTCAATAAAGGCACCACTGAGGAGAGGCCCATGACATGCATGGGTGGTGACTCTAGGCTTTGATTTGATAGGGAGGCAACCCACTTATGAGGTTCTTGGGGGACAGGATGATGGAGAGACCATTTTTAGTGGATAAGTATATGGTGGTTGGTGACACTAGGATAGGTAAGAAATGTTGAAATTTATTTAGCCTTTGAGATAAAATATTAGTTGTATATTATTATGGATAGATAGATTTTAAGATGTATATGTGATCTAATATCTATCTAGGTTTTGGTTTTTATAGACCCTGTAACATATGAGATCAGATGGGTATCCCTAGTCATGGTAGTGCACCATTGGATAGAGTGTTGGCACTATACAAACCCACCACACTATATGATCCTATGGCACCATCTTCCCCAACTCAAGAATGATGGTTTATGCTAGTGTGAGAGGATATGAGGTAGATATAGACATGCATAGATGGATTTTATCCACCGATAGGTGTGGGAGAAAAAGAGACATTCTTGTTAGGCCTTGGCTCAAGATAGATCTATACATGATCCATCTAGGATAGGTACATGCCCAAATGGCCAACCTACAAGGATAGGTAGTACAATTGAGATTATGGATTGACTCATTATAGTGTACTATGAAGGTTGGATGGTCTAAGGCATTTGTGGGTAGCATGGTTAGGCCATGAGATAGGCATGATGGAGCCCAGTCATAGAGCTAGAGTGATGTATTTTTGTACCATTGTATAAAAACACATGATATATAGAGAGATATTATTTTGATAGTTGGATGTTGATCTCATGAGTTATATTTTGATTCTGATTTTTGATGCATGGGTATATTTATTTATATCATATGTATTTTTGTTTTATTGTATATGCTATAGAAAATATATGTGGAGTGTTTTATTTTATAACATTATGTAGTACACATGCATGGTTAAAAAGAAATAGGCAAAAAGGATTTGGAGAAATATAATTAATAATAAATAAATGCACTACACACTATTTCATGATGGGAAATGTGTAATAAAAAAATATGACTAAGCATAATAAACCAAAAAGTGGTAAACAAGAGGACAAACAATGTTTTTAAACTGTAAAAAAAATTGGCACCAAATTATAATGAGTAAAATCATACTAAATCATGTTGGGAAGTATGAAAATAATGTAATAAAATAAAAAACACAAGAAATAAAAATGGTATAAAAACAAATCAATTAAGTCAATAAATAATACTAAATCATGTAGGGAATTATAAAAAAGAAAAAAAAATGGTAAAATGATCTTAAAATTAATCACGCTAATTTAAGTTGGTAAATATGAAAAACTTTAGAAAAATGGTTTGATTCTTACATGCAGTCAAAAAATAAGAAGATAAAAGTGAAATATTAATGAACTAAGAATAAAACATACTACATCAATATGGGAAGCATGTCAATGATGTGTAACTCATAATCAATCACCACTTATCTCAAATTTGACACATGTAATTTCGTTGTGACTTGGGTATTGGAAAATTTTGTGAGGAAAGTCAAGTCCTATCCATTCTTACACTACAAATCACAAAGGGAACACCAATGATGTGGAAATAAATTGAAAAGGGGATGTTTGTAATGGTAGTGTTAAAATTTGGTAATTTGTGAGGAAGGCCTAGTCTTATCCAAGGTCTTACATTGTAACTCATAAATGGAATCCCTAGAGGAGTGATCAGTGAACAAAGCAAAAGTTCTCAAGGGGAAATATTAGGATTTTAGGGAGTGAAAGAGGGAATGTAATAAAAATAACATAGATATTTTATGAGAAGACCTTAGGAAATATGAGGATCACTAAGGACATGGAAAGACACTAAGTGACTAGTGACCTTAAATATACAAAGGATACATGTTCATTATAGGCACAAATCTATGTAGGCAAATAAGTATGGTACTAAGATCAACTCATGTTGGTTGTTTTGAACAAGACAATTAAAATGGATGTACCTTCCCATAAAGTGTTCCCCATTATTTAGGACCCCTTATAGATCCTTTGGTTTACTATGAATATTGGGTAGTTACATGCGAAATTAAGTAGCATTAAAATATTACTTTATTCTCTTTTTCCAATCTACTAGCCTACCACACTCCAATGGACCTAGACTATAACATGAGGCCAAATATGGAGCTTTAAGTTTGATTAGAAAAAGAAGATGTTCTTAGAATCATTTCTTTTAGTGTGATTTAACTTTGTGAAAAAAAAATTGAATGTTACCTTTTGTATCATTGCCTTTTGTTAAATGATTTAGCTTTTGAGTTTTTATGGCTTTTAAGATTCCTCCTCCATATGTACTTGGAATTACCAATCATGAGAGATAAAGTGATACACACAAATGAGTTTTAGGTTTTATCTAAAGGAATATAAGAATCTAAATACATGACTGACTAGAACACTAAGTCATAACCATGAATTGGCATGTTATCTCAAGTCTAAACCATGTGTACGCTTAGTTTGTGAAACTAAATAAGGGGAATAAATGGAGATCCAAGGTATAATGATAAATGGAGATTATAATGAGATGATTTTTGT
Source organism: Torreya grandis (assembly GCA_037957365.1). Taxonomy (NCBI): domain Eukaryota; kingdom Viridiplantae; phylum Streptophyta; class Pinopsida; order Cupressales; family Taxaceae; genus Torreya; species Torreya grandis. The sequence goes on from JARHVA010003078.1 coordinate 1,716,684, forward strand.
ACTAACTTATCACATGGTAAATAAGGAATTACTAAAGGGAGCAAGGTTTGTATAACCAAGTCATAATAACAATTATCCATGTTTATAGAGATAAAATAGGAAACAATCATGAAAAAGAACAAGATAACCATAAAAAAGTAACTCATAAATAATAAGTATGTAATCATGAAAAATAATTTATAATAAAACATAATAAAAATAATGACATCATAAACAATGTGTAGTGTAAAATAAACGTCATCATGTAAGATATATAATAATTTGACACAATATCAAATGATATAAGATATATAAATGTAAAGTTGGAATACATGTCCAATCCAAAATGAAGAAAGAAATAAAAGAACACCATGATTATGTTCATAAATGCTGATATATTTATCCACACACATTATCCATAAAATTTGATAAGTCTTTATGAAGTTAAACTCAAACTACAACCAAAGTCTCATCGATCTTTAGGCAAAGTTGAGAAAATACTTCACATTGAATCTCTTTGATGGAAGATGTGGGAATGCCTAAATGATCATGATGATGAGTAATATCATATAGGGGATGCTTAGGAGAAATAATGTGAATAGGAACTATGACAGATGAAGGTCTTACTAGTGGCAAATGGACCATAGGTGAAGGATTCACCAGTGGAGAAGGGGGTACCCAGGAAGGAGGATCCACATGTGAGGGAATCATAGGTGGATAAATGGTAGGTGAAGAAGGTACCATAGGTGGTATAACCATAGGGGAATAAGGGGAATATATATTATGAGGGATACCTATCTTAGAAAGGGTAGTAGGTGAAGGAATAGTCATGAGGTGATCCTTGAATGCTGATATCAAATTCTACAAACTAAGTCAGCTGATTTGACCTAGTTTTGTAAAACCTTGTGTGTCGAAGAAGGATAAGATGACTGGTTTGACACATTAGCAAGTGGAAGAGGAAACTTATCTCATGCGATAAGTCCATGGCCTACCAAGAAAAAGCTTAAAGTATAGAGGAAATTTGACTATCATTCTCATCACTATAATAATGACAAGTGGGATGGTGATAGGGAGCTACACATAGTTTAAGGGAGGCATTTGCCTTTGGTCAAAACCTTGACATGTGTTTTGCATAAACTTAAGATTATATTTGAAATATATAAGGATTTTAATAAAATCAAGAGAGGTAATTTAAGTTCATAAACCCTCATCAATCAAGGCACAATTGACATGGATATCACCAATTTGGACACTTATAAAAAAGGGAGGATCATCCACATGAAGCAAAATCTCATTAGGGATCATAAAAGCAATGGGGAATTTGAAGGAAAGAGAAGTGTCCATTATTTCATCAATGTGTATGGACATATCCTTGTATTATTTTATAATGTTATCTTCTACTATGGATAAGGTGTCTTTATGTCTTGTTAGGTGAGGATGAGAGATGCTCATTTCAAGCAAGAGTTTCATAAGATGATTACAATGTAGAGAAGTCCACATAAGTTTGAGAAATAGGATTTGAGATGGGAGATTAGTAAGGTCTGTGATAGGACCCCATTCATCATAACCCATAAGAGGACTATTTGAAAGAGGTGCATAGTTTATAATATGTGAATTTATGTTGATAATATGTGGGAGGTTGAATTAGAGGACAAGTTTGTTGATTATCTTGATAAGATGGGGTAGTTGATGGAGGTTTGGTTTGAGATAAATTGGAAGAATTGTTAATAGAAGTTTGAGTATCATTGGTGATGAGTAAAGAGGTTAGAGGAATGGTAGAAATAGTATGAGAACTATTATCCAAGGGAGGTGTTGGAATTGGTTCATCAAAATATAGATCTTCTTACCCTAACTCTGTTAAGTGAGTTGGGTAAGTGTCTTGGATAACATGAAAAGTGTGAGACAATTAAGGAGTGTGGATGAGATGAAGATAAATGAAGGTAACCACCTATCACATATTAGTCATATTGACCACATTCAATTTAGGAGTGGGGTCTATAATACTATCAACATTATTGGTAGGATTAGGCTTATCTTTTTTGTCTTGGTGATTCAAAAGATGATCTTTATAGATGGCCAAATGAGCATTAGCTTGGTTCAAATCTTGAGATTTAGTCTATGTTTCATGGGATTTGAATGTAATGTCATAGGCTTGTTGATGTTTATGGATGATATAATCATTGTCAAAATTGGGACTATAAAGGAAATCCATAGCTAAATTACAAAGTTGCCTACAATTCTCATGAGAATGACCCTAACTAGCATGAAACCAACAAAATTTATTATGATCATATGAGTATTTCATGGGATGAGTGGGATCAAGTTATCATGGAAGAGGCTTTGGTATATGATTTTGTAATTTCATAAAGGATAAAGGTTTATGAACATTGATGTTATTTGTTGAAGATAAATAAGGATTAGTGATGTGGTTGGGAGGGGAAGCTTGTTCTAAAACCTAGTTGGAAAGAATAAATTGAATATTGTGAGTGGTATCATAAGAATGAATGACATCATTATTAGTAACATGATGATTTTTATTTTTGATTAACATGTGAGTACCCATATAAGGTTAGGATGGATCAAATTGATGCATGAGGAAATCTTGGTGCTAGGCTTGGTTAATGGATTCTTAAAAAGTGCATGGAAATAGAGTCCATACTCGAAATTCCAACTTGGAATAAAAAGCATTGGTAAATAGATGAAAAAGGTTATCATCTGCCATATTGTGTTTGCATTTGTTAGACAAAGTATTTCATCATTTGATGAAAGCTTATGCATTTTTTTTATCGCAAGTTGCTTACAATTAATAAAATGGGCCAAGGTATTTTCAAGAAGATCACTAGTTTGAAACTCTTAAACTAGAACATTGACTAAATCTTCCAAAATAGTGATATAATGAGATTTGAGTTAGTTATACCAATGTAAATCATCTCTAGATTGAGTTTTTACTCATATCTTGGTAGCGGCAAAAGTATTTAACTTGACCCATTATAATTGATGGTAAGGGTGATACCTCCTATATCAATGTTAGTAATTTGAGTTGTAATATGCTCATTTTGAATGTTCTTGATTTTTTTGTTAAAAATATGAGGTTGAAGGATAAGATTAACATGGAAATACCTAAGGGGAGGTGGGGGGACATTTAGTTATGCATTCCCCATGGAACCCGTTGAGGGTGATTTTGAAGATGGATGAGATAATTTTACATTTGCATCATTTGGTTAGCATTATTAGCTTGGAAAGAATTCATTTGAATAATATTTTGTAATAAAAGTTAATGGGTTTAAGTGGTGTTATTTTCATTGTGTGAATCATTAGATTTGGTAGTAGTGGCTTGGATTCCACTATGGGTGATATTAGTGGATTGAGAGGAATTGTTTGTAAGTGAGGTATTAGTAGCATGATTTGCTTGTGTGGTAAAAGATGTAATAGAAGAGGGATGAGAAGAAGAACCACTAGAGGAATGATTACCATGGGTAAAAAATGATGCACTAGTGGAATAATTGAGAAGGGTGGGTGTTATAAGAGGCCCACTAGATGTAGAACTTACCATGTTAGTAGAGATACTAGGCATGAAGGTGGAGGAAATCAGAGAGGAATATTTCATAGTATGAGAAGGGGTAAAAAGAGAAGGAAGAGGTTGAGAAGAAAAGAATTTATTGTCCCCAAATCCATGTGAGAATGTGGGAGAAGGTGAATGGGGATATTCAACTTGACCACTTATCATGAGATGTAAAATAGTAAAAGGATCTTTTCCTTGATGTTGAGGAAAATCATTGATGAAGAAGAGAATTTTTAGAGTATACTCTAATTTAGGTGGATATTATAAGGAGAATGGAGGGTTATGAACTGGAGATGAATGAGGAGGGGTCCCATAGTTTTTAGTGTGAGTGGACACATGCACATTACTTTCATGTAAAATAAGATCCATAAGTTGCGTATGGGATAACCTATTAGAGTTGGTAAATATCATCATATATATTAAATTCAACTCAATGTTGTCTTCAAATAGGAAGTTCATGATGAGGGAGAAAAATTAAGAGAGAAGAATCTAATGTAAAGTCAAAGAGGCATAAAGGATATAGACTTGACCAGGTTGACTATGTTTTTTAATCCAAGAGATAGATAAGTGTACATAGTCATACAAGTCGACTCGGTACTACAAACAAGGTATGAAATTGAGTTGATAAAGATACCAGGTTGACCAAGTCAACTTAGTATTATTACCTTGACTAGTAGAAAACAATACAAATTCCTATAAATCAACTTGATATTATAGTCTAGAAGATAAAGAAGGTAGAAAGGGATACACAATCATATAGGTCAAATATGCATTGTTGATAGGGTAAACATAGTTTTTAAGATATTTTACCAAATAGAATGACAGTGTGCTAAAATAGGCAAAAAAATGAAATATAAATGATGTAAGAAATGGAAGCAAACACACAAATAATTAGATCAATGTAAGTGATCCAATTGGGGAACACAACACAAAACCTAACACCAACACTAGTCAATGCAAGTTTTTAATATAAAACACACAATGATTAGAGAGCAAGCAGTTAACCAAAAAATAAATTCTAACTAAATGGTCATCTTGAGTGTTATTAGATTATTAGAAAGTGTTGTTTTAAATGTGATAGGGAAGCTTTCTAAAAATAAGGAACTAGACATCAATCTATGGATGGTTTTAGGATGTTTAGATTAAAAGGGATCTATGTTGGAAATTATACTAGCCTCGTATTGGAGCCTACCACCTCACTTAAAATCTTGCAGTGATAAGGGTGTTAAGTCCTTTGAAAATAAATACCATTAGCCACATATTTATACTTGGCTAGAAAACCAAGTTGGCTTCCCCCTTGGTGATGAAATCTAAGTAGGTAAGCCTTGGGAAGACAAATGTTAAATGTGTTTTGAATACTATGTGATTTGGTGGTGTGTGAAAAAGAACAAAATAGTTTAACTAAATAGTAATTTGAAAAATCACCTATTTAGACTATGTGAGTTACTCTAAGCATGTAGACAACTAAAAATGAAAGTTTGAATTAATTACTATCAAATAGTTTTTAATTCCCAAATTTAGAATGGTACAAAGTCAATTCAAACAATACTATATGAAAATAATATAGAACAAAGTCTATTGGGTCATTACTATTATACAGAAGTAAAAGTCTTTAAGAATAGAGTTGAATAGGTTAACTTAGTATTTTATATAGAAGATAGGCTACATAAATAAGTGGACTAGGTCAACTTAGTTTGTTGTAGGGTTGCAATTTTGAAGATTGCTAACTTGTACAAAACATAACTGAAATGAAGTATTAAAATGAGAGAGAGAGATAGAGAGGAACTCTGGTGGGTTGAAGGATGATTAGGATTTAAAATTTTATTTTGAAGTTCCTCAAGTTTTGATTTCAAATTCTATAAACTAAGTGAATTGGTTTAACCCAATTTCATCAAACCCTATGCTGAAGAAGGATAAGATGACCAGGTTGACCTGTTTGACCTAGCTGTTTGATCTAGATATTGATTGAGAGACTAAGCTGACCTATGCGATCTAGGTTGTTGGGGGTAATAAAAATGAAATGTAAACATGCATAGAAGAAATATACTCATGTCAATCTAAATATAATCCTAATTCATAGAAGAGAATTAAAAATGCATATATATATATATATATATATATATATATATATATATATATACACACTCTTACAAAGGAGGAACACAGTTAAGAATACTTAGCTTTAAAGACAAACCCATCGAGCCTCAATCTCTCCATTAGCCAATGTGATTTATAAAAGGATGTCATGTTATTTAAGGATGACAAAGATAAATCATATCTAGGATACATAACCTATCAATGCATCCAAAAGATTTCTCCACAAGACAAGATACATATCTCTAAAAAAATATGAAACCCTAAGCTTTCTTCTCAATTAGAATGGAGGACAATAAGATACATAATATATCTTATTATTATCTTCTCTTAATAATGGAAAAATGAATGTGTTTATATAGGTGGATCTCACCCTAAACCCTTTCAAAATTTTAGGCCAACAAGGTTAACTTGGTTGACCTAGTATCGTAATTGACAAAAATAAACTAGGTCATGGACTAGGTCAGCCAAGGGTTGACCTAGACCCTAATGAGTTTTGTAAATAAGAACACAAGGTTGATCAGGCCAACTATGTAATGTAAACCATCAAGAAGAGTTTTAACATTACGGAAGGGATAATGAAGGTGGTAAAAGACTAGAGGATGGTGAAAAATAGGAGGCAAAGCTTATGGGAATGGTTTTAGGAGACAAATATGTAGATAGAAAGTGGAGAAAAGGGAAAATAATACTGTGAAACACCAATAGCCTACCCAATCCTTTCTTAGTGCACCTCTTAAGGTGTGTACTCAGAGAGATTGAGACTCTATGGGTTATTACAGGGTAAAAAACATTTATAATTAATAAAGTTTGAAAATATTATGTGTATATAGTATGCAAAAACACCCATAAACCTAAACCCTTAACACTAAACCCTAAACCCTAATTTATAAACCCTAAGCCCTAAACACAAAGCCCTAAGTCATAAAACCTAAAACTAAATCTTGATAAACCTTAAACCATAAACCATAAACTCTCAAAACCCTAAATCAATCATTTGAGCCCTACTTACCATCATTTAGACTAAGAATTAGATTCACAACGATAAATTTGGCCTAATTCACAATAATAATTGCCTCAATTGACTAATTATCTCAATTTATGTTTATATAGGGGCTAATAGAACAAAAAAACATAATTTGTGCTTATAAATAGGTTAAAACAACTACAATTATCCTCAATTACTTTCATAGTTACACCCTAAATCCCACCCCTATATCATAAACTTTAAACCCTAAGCCCTAAACCCTACTCCCTATATCGTAAACCATAATCCCTAAACCCTAAACCCTATACCTTATACCATATACCCTATACCTTATACCCTAATAATAAACCCTGAGCCTTAAACCCTATACCCTAGATACACTAAGTTCCTTAATCCTTAATCCCTAAAGCTAAATCCCTAGAAAACCTAAACCATAAATCATAAAATTAAGTAAAACCTTAAACCAATAATTTTTACCCTAATTACCATCATTTATACAAATAATTAGGTTCATATGGATAAATTTGACCCAGATTACACCACTAACTACCCCAATTGACTAATTCACTAGATCTATGATGACAAGGGAGATAATGGAACCTAAAAACATAATTTATGCTCACAAATAGTTTCAAGTAACCCAAATTATCCTTATTTGCCTTTGTAGTTAGACCCTAAACCTTACACTCTATATTGTAAACCTTAAACCCTAAGCCCTAAACCATAAACCATGTGTTGTAATCAACATCCCCTTTTTCTTCTTGAAGAGAGGGGACCCACATTTTTTAGATTCTAGCCTTGTTTGTTGAGCCTTTATTCTATGTGATAGGGCAACTTCTTGATAAAATTTTCTTCTTAGTAGTTATACTAGAATAATTTAGCATTATATCATGGTATTTTGCATGTTTTATGAGATAACATTATTAATGCCTTTTCATAAATTTTTGAACTATACAGGTTTTCATGACTTTGTTTATTTGAAGGAAATCATTTCAAGAATCATTTATTGAGCTTTTTCTTTGGGTTTATTGTTCAGACATTTTGTTTGACAAGTTTGGTTTTTGGGTATTTTGTCTAAAAGATTTTTTGAAATTTTTTCATCAACACTTGTTCATTTAGGATTTTTTTCATTCAGAATTTTAGGTCTTTAAAACTTTTGTTCCAAATAAATTTGGTCTTTAGGGTTTTTGCCTTGGATATTTTGTCTGAAGTAATTATCTTGAAAATGACTTGTCTTTATCAAAAGTTTTATGCTTGGAATTTTTTTTTGAAAAATATATCTGACAAACTTTATATCTTTGGGATTTTTGTTGCATCCATTTTGTATGATAGATCCTAAGATCTTTATACATATGTTTTCAACTTTTTATTTCAAACATTTTATTTGATAGGAGTTAGGTCTTCAAGATTTTTCTTATAGGTATTTTGTAAAGATTGGCCCTAACACAAAACCTAAATACTGAGAGTGATAAACGAACTTTTTATACTTAGCCAAAAAAATCCAAAAAACTTCCTAATAGTATGCTAAAGTCACCTACCAACTAGAACAAATGAATTTTGAACTATGCAAAAATTATAAATTAGGTGAACATTAAACATTTATATCACACAAACTAGTAATCAATGATAAAATATATATACATGATGTGAAACCATTGAATCCTTAATTTACTACAAACAAAATTTCACCTAAAGTCTACTAATATCCTACACGATGGGAAGCCCTAGCTACTACCTGTGAGAATATTACGTGTAAAACCAATGATTAGTGGAAGCTAAATTATTGATAAAACATGTAGAACACATAGATTATGACTATAAGCACATCCAAATTTTTATGTAAAATAATAATGGCATATTTATCTAGACCATTTATGGGAGCAATGCCACCATTTCCATATTCAATCAAAGATTAAATAGAATTTATGGACATAGTCTTCATTGTTACTATATTCAATGATAAGTATGCAAATTATTTGAAGTTATGGGACATTGTTTACTCTATAGATGTATTTTCATTGGATGAAAACATCTCTCCCATTGAATGACTATTCATTAAGGATTTCCTAGCCATAAAAAGGCAAGGATTATATTTTATTACCACTAAGCTAGAGGTGATGCCATGCATATACCTCCTTCATGACTTGTTCTTCATAGGAAAGGTCACAGAAGATGATTTTCTATACCATACTATTAATCCTATATTTTTGGATTACATTATGAGATCTAATTTCCAGATATATTTTTCATTGTCCACACTTGATGCTTACTTTGACAAGCACATGCTATTATAATGGAATCAATAGAATATAATGGAGAAGGTATTGTCTTCATATATTCTCCCCAATGATACCATAACTTTCAAAGGGAATAATCCAAAGGGTCCTACTCTCATCAATAAGTTTAGGATGGGAGTGTGGATAGGTTAGCACTACTAAACATACTTTACAACATACCCAACATTCATTTTCTCCATTAGGATTGGGTGCCATTGTTACATATGATGTTAACAAATGATGATATGCTTGCATTCGGGGAGATCATAAGATTCCGTTTTAGAGAGAAGGTCATCCACAAAGTTAAGAAACCCACTCTTATAGGCCATTTTTAAATGATGTCATATTTGTTGGATGTAGTTATGGGGATAGTTTACAAAGTTTTTGGTGAGTTATGGATCCTAGACACCAATTGCATTAAAAATAGAATCTATGACCATTTTTAATTCATGCACATATATTATTATATGGATAATATGGTGAATATTTTTGAGTATTTATATCCTCAATTTTGGTAGGCTATCCATGGTTTGTCAATGCCTAGAATCAGATCTAGTATTGTAAAGACACTTTCCACAAGAGGTGATTACTTATTATATCTAGACTTCAATATCATTATGATATAGTAAAATAAGGTTCATCCCATATGCATTATAATGTATGTTATAAACAATTGTCTAGGTAATAAATTGCTTTCCAATTATGGTGGAACATATAAGAGGACTTGTCCAGGGTGAACAAAATATCATACTTTGGCCACCACATATTTATTGGATGAATGGTGTATATAATGAGAAAACATTTTGTAGAGGTTAGGGGAATTAGGAAAAACTATCACTTCCCCACACTTCCTCATAGGGATTGGGATCCACATTGAACTATTCAAAACCATATATAGGGTTTTAATATCCCTTACAGCCATGAGCCTTACCGTTATGAATTTTTTTTTTAAATACAAAAAGTAACAAGGAAGTATTAGAAAGATCCAAATACATTGGTCTGAAGGAGGATTAATTGAGAATGATATAACAAGATACTGTAATCTTTGTAAGGGAAGTAGACACTATAAAGTCCCTTTATGTAGGATGGATCTATTCAAAATTCTAGAAGGGCTAGTTTATATAATAATCAAAAGACCAAGGAGGATCCTCATCATAAGGACTCCCTTTGATGTTAAAAGATATAAGAATGAACCTAGGGTAACTAAACCTAACCCCAGGGGAGTACAAGATAGAGACCTCACTATTTTGGAATATGATGAGGAATATCATGCATAGGAAGAACTAATAGCTAGCATAGTTCAAATGCCTACATTTATTCTCCAAGCATAACTTTATACATCTACAGGGTTAGCAACAGATGAAGAAGATTTTATAGGCTAGCAAGACTTCTTCACACAACCAAAGACCACCATTGTCTATATAAGGAAGCCTATGACTCCTACATGTAGTCCTATAGTCAAACAATCTCAAGGATTTCCTACAAGGTCCCAACAAGTAGAGGTGGAAAAATAAGTAGAAGTCAACTTGGAAGAAGATGAAGAGGATGAGCTATAATTAACTAAATCTTTGAGCCTTGAATTTGATAAATAAGAAGCACAAGTAATAGATACATCCACAAGTACCTAGTCTCTTGAGACTATTTTTGTATCTTTTAATTTTGTTCCTATGTTTGGTATTGTCTCTATTTATTCATTATTGAGAAACCCCAAGGTGGAAGTTCCCACTTCCACTGTTGATCCATTTTCCCTAATTTTTTTTATACAATTCCCCTTACTCACCCCTAAGGTTGATAAGGAATTCCCTACTATTTCTTTTACCACCACCATCGATCCACTTTCCACCCCCATGCCATCCACTTCCATTATGGATATACATATAATATTACTTATAACACTACCACTATAAGATCCTTAAAAAATATGAAGGCATCTAGGAAAAGAAAAATAGCCATGGCCACTCCAAAAATTCATGTCCAATCCACTCAAATCACCAATCCCATACTATCAATCACTTCATATGAATAAACTATTATGATAAGTTAGAGTAAAGGTAAGAGGCCCAAGCCATAAATAGTCACAGTCCACCCACTCCCTCAATTTGGAGGAGTGGATTGGTCTAAAATAATCTAGCCCTCCTTACCTAACACCCTTATTAAAGCATCCAAGAAATAGCAAGTAGCTGAGGAAACTAAGGAATAGGTTATAGTCGCAACCTCAAAAGATATAGATGTCAATTAGTTGACCCTTCTTCCCTAGGCTATGGATTTAAGGATTATGACCTCATATATGCAAAATTTCAAAACCATTGAGCTCCCTTCTATCACCACCTTATTTGACAAACTATCTGGGAGAATACAAAGTATGAAGAAGAGGAAACTAGAAGATGGTAAAGGTTGGGAATTAATTCTTGAGGAAAGACAAGAGGTTTCTCCCACACTAAATATATAATAGGTAGCTGAGGCAATCCCCCTAAGTTAGAAACCTTAAAAATCTAGCTAAAGCACACAAATATGGCATGGTGTCTAGCTATGAGGGCACAAAAATTACCATACAAGAGCTAGAGGCTGAGGTAAAATAGTTGAAGGAACAAGACAAGACTATCCATATACTGGTAGGCACTAAGGCTAGGGTCTAAGAAGTATCCTCTAGATGTTTAATTATTCCCACACATTAATAATAATAATGAATTATTTAATTATTTAAAGAATGATGGAAATAAATTAAAGATAATAATTGTATACATAGGTAATAAGTCTTATATCCATTTAGACCTCATGACACCACTTGAAACATCCAACACCCTCAAATTGGTAGTCTTTAAGAAAGAGGAAGCATAAGAATTGATGACATCATTTTGGGATTTACTCCCCAAATATCAAGAGCACGAAGTTCTTATTCTTCAAATTGTGAATGATCTAATATTATCCAAGGTGAAGGACACTATAGGAAACTTGATCAATAAGATCAATTTTGATCAGATCATATAGGAGGCCACAAATAATTTCAATCAAATTTTGTAGGGCCTAATATTAGTGGACATAGATACTGAATTGAGATTCACCAAGAAGAAGGTCACTGAAGTATAAATTTTCAAGATAAACTTTTAGGTAACCAAGTTAGAACATGCAAGGATCCTGAGCCAAGTTAACAAGATACACAAGCCACCTCTACTAAATTTAGACATCATTCAACAACAACATGATGTTTCTCACAATTTTTACCTAGAAATTGAAGCAAAAAAGAAACACATTCAAGTTGTTACTTCTAGTGCCACATCGACATCAACAATTTCCATGTCTACCACCTTAGCCACAAAACCAACTAAGGTTCATGCACATATTCAGACAATGCAACATTGAAAGTCTAGGATTTTATAGATTGATATTTTTGTAATGGTGTATATATATCTTATATATTTGTATTTTTCTTGTAGTTTGAGCTATAATTATAAATTTATGTCTTAAAGGAAAAACTTTCTACTTTACCTAATATTTTTTTAATTGATTTGATTTGTTATAGGTGAGAAAAATTCATCTATAAAAAGGGATATTTAAAAAATTACAAGGACATTTTTCATTAAGGTTGTGGTCCAATGGAAGCATATATCAAAAATATTTTTTGGTCGATTATTTTGTTGACATTTGGTAATACTATACTACATTTTTGCATACTGAATAGCCACTTCCCTTTTTAAAAAAAATTATATGTATATTGTCAAAGATGTCATTGAAGGCATATTGAGGACTTTCAAGCACAAACTCATAATTTATGGATAGGGAGAGGGCCATCAAGAAAATTATGAAGGAAACAAGAAAACAACTACCATAGGGCTTGAATTTTATGAGTCTAAAATAGTGACCACCTAGCCATCTTTTTCCCATTCCTATCTACCTTGAGATTAGTTATAAAGACAAAGTTGCATGGTATTGTAAAGGATAAATTAGACTAAATGACAAATTTAAGTAAACTCTATATGATTTCAACAATAGTTACAAATTAAATTCTAACTATCACATGTAATGAATTTTTCATGAACTTGGAGGATGAGGTGACCCCTTCCCCAAGTCTATTTAAGCAATTATAATCCATAGTTTGTATTTCTTTAGAGAATTTTGAATATATAGGAGTAAACCAATTTAGGATATCCACTCATGTGTTTCATATTTTATTTCCACTCTTTGTGTAATTAGATTTTTTTTCTTTGGTTGTATGATTCATAATCCTTAGTGTGCAAAAGCTACAAATGGGTTCTTGATTGTCTTGATTAATAAACTAATCTTAGATGTGCATTGAATGATTGGTAAAAATCATTTGTTAAATATACTTAAGTTGATTGATTCATAATTCTAAGTGTGGAGAAATACTTTATTTTGATGTAGTTTTATGTGTGTGTGCAATAGCTATCTCAGATACCTCACTAAGCTAGAACTATAATCTCTTGATTAAGAGTGTGTAATAGCTAACCTAAAAGGACTAACCTTTGACTAAGGCCCATGAGTCTCCTATATCAATATCCCCTTAGACTTCTTAGCCATGTCTGATTATGTGTGTGAAACAACTACTAGAAACATGCACAAGTTTTGAAAATAACTTGTCCACTTATAAACCAACTAGGGAAGTGATTCTTGAAGACCAAAAAGAATTTTTTTCTACCTTACTCTTCCCTCCTTTAGTTATTTTTTTTTGTGAACTACCCACCTTAGATTATCAACCAACCATCCATCTAAATTGTGTAGATTCTCACTTCCTTTTAAGAGACCACACCTCCATCCAAAACCCTTATCAACAACCTGCATTCTCTACTAGATATTCCATTAACATGTTGTTAAGACTGCATATGTATAATGCATGCCCTAGATTGGAATTAATCTCCATTGAGATCCTAAAATGTTAGAGGATACCTCATTATGAGATTCTTGTGGTTAAAACCCTCATCAACATACTCTTTCTAGAGTTATAAGGTGGGCATGAACCTCTGATACAAGAGGTTAGATTATATATAGAGTTATACTGGAGTCACCTAGGAGAGTGACTAGATCTATTTCCTAGGATGGCCTTCTATTCTCACCCTTGACAAATCATTGGAGACCTAAAATTGTACTAACTGTCCTTAATAAAACTAGGACTCCTTTTATAGTAAGGAACCCTTTGCTATTAATAATATAATGGCTCAACTACCCTAGTTATTTGGATATACTATTTATATGCTAAGAGATATGTATGATTTACCCAAAAATCCTAAAAAGTACCTACCATCCTTTTCTCCTTCAAGAGCAAGGATAATATAGGAACATATTAAATATTTTAAAGTTTCTTTGAGATTAATGAATGTTATCAATGAGGATATTGCCTGTAGGTTATTCCATTTTAAATTAATGGATGATGCTTATGATTGGTATTTGAATCTAATAAAAAAATTTATCACTTCTTGGGATGCATGCTAAGCATATTTTCTTGCATAATTTTGATAGGTAACCAGTCCTAGTTTGATATATCACCATTTCAATAGCATGTAGAGGGAGATTAATGAACTAATCTGAGCTTTCAATGTAAGGTTTCAAAATATGTACACATGGTTAGGCCCAAGGTACAAACCAGAAGTTGCATTAGCATTAGAGTTGTACAAGAATGCCCTAGACCCAATCACTACCATGTTCTTATGAAGAGCAATTGCTGATAACAACTTAGCATTAGCATATGATGAGGCCATCAATATTGATAGGTAGCTCAATCCCTAGGTTCCTAGAGTACCTAAATTTAATAATGGCTTCCTAACATTGATTCTAGTTCCATACACAAAGAAAATATTCCTATATTCAGTCATAACCAACTCTATACTCTGAGTCTACTGACACAGGTAACATAACCGAACTAAAATTTCTTGAACAATCATGCACAAGGTAGTGGTTATCAACATAATAAATAATTGGACACATATTTTTTTTTCTACAAGGCATTGAATGTAAAAATATGGAGATGGATTATATTCACAATATAGTCCAAAAGCTAAGCAATGACTTTCTTAGTATGCAAAGAAATATGTATAATACTAATGCCCCAAGTGGTAACCAAAATAATGGATTTTGTAGGTATAATATACCATTCAATAGGCCTATAAAAACATGGATTAGCCTAAAAATCTTCTAGATATCAACATGGTAGAGAGAGATCTACCCAATTGGTGCATAGTTCATAATACTTCGCAACACAGTGAGCTTCATTACATTGAATTTTATGTAGCATTTGAAATATTTTAGAGAGGAGTGGTAAGATAGGACTAGATGCATAATCCACTAAAATCCCACTAGGATCCTATCTCTTCAAGCACTACTATGTTATTTGATACTCATGAGTTTCCATTTCTATGTAAAGATAATGTGGCAAAAAACAACATAGTTGAAGTCCATGCTTTCTAGTAGTTCTAGAGAGGTGGGTACAATATAAGGAATAAGTAGCCACTCACAATGTCTATTACTCTAAATAAAATAATAATTCCACTCAATATTAAAGCTAATAACAATCCACCTCCTCCAAGAGGGAATGATCGACCTCAGAAAAAGGAAGAACCAAGCAAAGGAGGATATAACATTTTTGAAGACATGAAAAAGATCAAAACAAATATAACTCTTCATGATTTAGCCCAGATAACTGACCAAAAGGAGTTTTTATAGAAGCCTATTATTGGGAAGACTGTTGTGGAAATAATTAAAACATCTACAAATAAATTAAAAGTTGATGACACCAATGTCATCTATAAAATCAATCTAGAAGTTCTTCCCTTTTTGCTGACTATCAGAGCATCTGGTAAGAATATTCATAACTATTTAGTTGATTTTGGAGCCTTTTCAATTGTTATGCCTACTTTTATATGTCAAATTCTTGGTTTGACTCCAAGCCCTTTAAATAAAATAGTTTCTCAACTGGATAAAATAGTGGTACCAGTATTTGGAGAATTGACCAATGTGTGTATTGAATTAGCATCTAAACCAAAAGTATAGATGACCATTGATTTCCTCATAGTCGACATATCAAAAGGCTATGGATTGTTTCTAATTAGAGATTAGTCCAAAATACTCAATGGATATATTTCTATAAACTTCTCTCATATCTGGATACCATGGAGGGGCATTGAAAATCAAATTTGGATTGATAGAGAACCAAGAAAGAAGTATCATATCACTAAATATAATGTCAAGAATGAAGAGGTAAAGTATGAATATCCTAACCTAGATATTTACACTTTCACTATGAAGAATCATGTACAAAATCAAGAACTTGAAGGTTATAATAAGAGACGGACTTTACACTTTGATGGTGCTAGATCTAAGAAAGGATCAGGCATGGGAATTGAGATGATTGATCAATAGGGAAAAAAATTCTTACCAACTTCTATATTGTAATTCCTATTCACTAATAATAGGACTAAGTATGAGGATTTAAATCCAGGATTACAATTTTCACTCAAGAATAATGTGAAACATATGTTAGTATTTGGTGACTCAAAGCTAGTATTCAACTAGGTTAGAAACAAATGTTAGTGCAAGTTATCTTATTTGAGAAGGTACAAACAAAGAACATGAGACCTGATTGAAATCTTTGAAGATTTTAACATAGTATCCATTTCTAGAGAGAAAAATCAAGATGTCTATTCACCGGCTACTGGTGTTTTTAATTTAGAACCTCTCAAAGAATGCAAGGTAAAAGGATTCTCTATTAAATTAGTTCATTTCCCTTATGTTCCTAATAATATAGAAAAGTTACATGTCCTTGATGATGACACACAAATTATTTAGTTTTTAACTAATTCATGGGAATTTGAGTCCTAAATCATCTATGATAAATATTTTAATCACATCTATCAAGATGAATTATATAAGAAGGTATTATCTAGCTCAAAGAGAATCGTATTCTAGTTGGGTTGGTCTCCTTAGAAAGACAATTTGACATAGACCCTTAAGCTCAGTATCTTAGGTAGCCTAAGGTCAATGAATCTGACTTAAACAGGGAAAATCTAGAATGTGAACATAGCCCATGCTATGTTAACATTGGTCTCAGTTGCACCCTAGAAGAAAGATAATGAGTGAAGGATTTAGTCACTTGATACAGAGATGTCATTGCTTGGACTTATGAATATTTGAAGGTTTATGAACCCCATGTCATTACTCATAAATTAATTTGAAACTAGATCACAAGCCATTCAGTCAGAGGCAAAGGTGATACAATCCTATTCTAGAGCCTCTCATTTAAATAAAAGTGGAGAAGTTACTAAGTGCAAAAATAATATTCCCAATCAGACATTCTAACTGGATGGCTAATTTGGTTCCACTCAGAAATAAGAATGGTGAGATCAGACTATGTCTTAATTTTAGGAACTTGAACAAAGCTTATGAAAAATACAATTATCCTCTGCCTTCTTTGGATGAGGTGATATAGATATTAAGTGGTCCTAAAATGATGCCCTTCTTGGATGGATTTTCAAGCTATAATTATGTACTAATACAATCCAAGGATAGGATGAAGATTACATTTACTATGAAGTGGGGGACTTATGTGTATAAGATGATGTTGTTTGGAATGATAAACACAAGAGCTACCTTTTAATGTGCCATAGACCATGCATTCAAAGGATTAATAGGAAAATGAATAATCATCTACATTGATGATATTACCATGTTTTGAAAGAATAGGAATGACCACATAGGCCATGTCTAGTCAATATTTAAGAGGTGCAGAAGGTTTGGTATCTCACTTAACCTAAAAGAGAGAATATTTGGAGCGACTGAAGGTAAAATCTTGGGGCACATCATCACCAAGGATGTGATCATAATTCATCTAGATAGAATTCAAGGAATTTCTAAGATTTCAGCACTAAACATCAAGAAGGATCTCAAATTATTCTTTGGGAAGATTAAATTCATAAAGAATTTTATCTCAAAATTTGTAGAGATTGTTAGACCTTTGAATGCAATGCTCAAGAAAGATGCCAAAATAGAATAAATAGCTAAAGCTAGAAAATATTTCCAAGGCATGAAAGATGCAGTATCTTAGGCCCCAATGCTATTTAGTCTAAATTTCATGACATATTTTTACTTGTAATCATTCATTTTAAAACATGAAATTATTGTTTTTATACATTAGAAAAAATATGAGACTGAGTATCCAATTGCATTTATGAGCACAAATATGAAAGATGTAGAACTTAGGTAATCCATGATTAATAATACCATTACCATTGTGCCTAATCCTAATCTCAAGTTCACATTAATAAAAAATAAACTAAAAGAACATCGAGGCAAATGAATGGCAAAACTGTAAGAATTTGACATAAAAATCAAGCCTGCAAAGATCATTCGGGTTCAAGGCATCATTCAGACCATGACTGAACTTGATCCACATATCATTGTTGAAGAGGTATATAAATATCATGTATCTAAAGGAGAAAGGTATACTGACATAATAAAATACTTAATTATAGGTACCTGCTCTCTAGAACTCAATAGAGAGAAAAGGAGAGCTTTGAGGCTCAAAAATTCTCATTACATGATCAAGAAGGGAGTCATCTATAGATGAAACTATGAATACATTTATCTTAGGTGTGTATCTATAGAGGAAGTTAAAGATATTCTGGAGAAATTACATTAGAAGATAGCCAATGGCCATCTATCTAACAATACCATAACTCATAAGATCTTAAGAATGGACTAATGTTGGCCAATAGTTTTCAAGGATGCTCATGCTCATGTAATAACATGATATGAATGCCAATCTTTAGCCAAAAGGGAAGTACATGAAACAATTACTTTAAAACCTATTATTAAAGGAAGGATATTTTCCCAATGGGGTTTAGACTTCATTGGTGTCATTAACATAAATTCGTACTCACTTCTATAAACTATTATACTAAATGGAATGAATCCATAACCAAAAATAATTGTTGAGCACAAGATGTGATTCACTTCTTAGAGGAACACATCACAACTAGATTTGGTACCCATATTTCTGTAGTTTATGACAATCTACAAAATTTCATATCAAAAAAATTCATTGAATGGACACATGACAACTAGATCACTATCAAGACATCCTCTAACCATTACCCCCAAGGAAATGGACTAACAAAATCAACAATAATAACCTGATATATGAAATTAATAAATTAGTTGGGGACAAGCCCAAGGACTAGCACAATCTATTAAATTATGCTCTTTGGGTAGACCGAACAAGATAAAAGCAAACCCTTAAAGCTTTACCCTATCTGTTGGTATATAGATGTAGACCAATATTTCCAATTATGTTAAAGATACCAACTTATCAATTCATTTAGGGCTACATGGATCCAAGTGATAAATCATAATATTGACTGTTAGACATAATAGAAGTGGAAGATTCAAGGACTAAAGCCTTACATACCTTCAATAAACACTAGGACATAGTCAAGAGATGGTTTGATAAGAGATCAAAGATCAAAGCATTTAGGATTTTAGATCTGGTACTAATTTGGGATAAATCCCATGAAAATAAAGGACAAAATGACAAATTTTTCCCACTATGGATTAGACCATATTAATTTCAGAGATCCTGGGCAAAAATGCATTCCATCTAAAGGACTTGCAGCATAATGAACTTACATATCCAGTCAATGGGCGGGTTTTGAAGCACTAGTTCATGGTAGTACCACTTGAAGGTTCCATTTATTAATAAATTAGCATGGTAGAGGTAAGATTATATTATATTTCCTACTTTCTTAGATTATATTTTTTGCTTTCTTAGATTAGTTTTATTTCTTTCTAGATTAGTTATTGTATTGCTTCCTATGATAGTCTGAATTTTATTTTGCTCTGATGTAACAAAGATGAAATCCAAACCAAATAAGCTTATACTTAAATAAACCAATAAAAAAAGGTAGGAAAATTGAAAAAAAGTTACAAGTTTGGACCTGTTCACAAGTTGGGTATTTTTTCTATGTTTAGAGTCTCTAAGATGTAGGTGAGTAATCATGAACCATGTTGAATCATGTCATAATTAAATACTTTTACTAGGTATTTGGAAGTTTCTCTCAAGTACTTCATATGAATTTAGAAATTTTTCTTATTTAAATGGATTAAGCACACTTATTACATTAAATATTTTTTGGAAATGATAATTCTTGATATAGATGTAACTGGCAAGGACATTTTGGTAATAATTAGTTTTATAACTATAGTAGCTCATTGGGGTCCTAACTCTCCTATTTCCATTCAAATAAAAGAAAAGAGAAAAAAAATGAACCAATGAGTTCAAAATAGAAATCAATCGAAAAGAATACTTAAGTAAAATTAAAAGGCTCACATGATGAAATAAGGTCAATTTACCATGCATCATGATCAATAAATTGAAGGAAAAGGAAAAAAGGGAGCCCAAGGTATATCTATCAGGGAAATGGATGCTTAGCTGGCAAAAAGTAATGAGCTTTTACAAAAAATAGAATGAAAACTATAGATCCATTAAGCCTTTGAAAAACTCATCACAATAAGGGTTAAATGAAGTTCATATTCAACATACTCAAATCTAAGGATAAGAAGGAAAGTATGTTATGTGAATCTGTTTAGGAGTCTATTTCATATTTATAATTTTAGTATTTTTTTTGTGACATGGTTTATGTCTGGTTTATGATTTACTAACCAAATTTCTAGGTTCTTGAATACTTGGGAGTATTTCCCCTATAAGTCTCCATTTTTTGTACCCAACATCCCCTTTTTCTTCTTGAAGAGAGTGGACCCACTTTTTTTAGATTTTGGCCTTATTTGTTGAGCCTTTCTTCTATGTTTCAGGGTAAATTATTGAGCAAAATTGATTCTTAGTATTTATACTTAGAAGAATTTAGCATTATAGTGTGGTATTTTGTATATATTATGAGTTAACTTTATTAATGCATTTTCATGAGTTTTTGAATGATACAAGTTTTTAGGACTTTGTTTATTTGGAGAAAAGAATTTAAAGAATTATTTATCAAGATTTTTGATTAGGATTTTCATTTGGACATTTGTCTGACATGTTTTTTATTCAAGGTTTTTATTTTAGGTATTTTATCTAGGAGATTTTTTGGCATTTGTTCATTGGTACTTGTTCATTTAGGATTTTATTCATTTGGACTTTTAGGTCTTTGGGACTTTCTTTTTGAATAGATTTAGTCTTTGGGTTTTTTCCTATGGACATTTTTTTTGAAGCAATTATCCTAAAAAAGACATGTCTTTATCAGAAGTTTTATGCTTTGGAATTTTTGTTTAGACATTTTGTCTGATAGAATTTACATCCTTGCACTTTTTGTAATGGAAATTTTATCTGATAGATTGTAATATCTTTATACATATGTTTCATACTTTTTTATCTAATGAGAATTAGGTCTTTGGGATTTTTGTTACGGGTCTTTTGTAAAGACTAGTCCTAACATAAAACTCAAATACCCAAATTCTGAGAGAGATAAAATAAACTTGTATACTTAGCCAAATAAATCCAAAATACTTCCTAATAATATGCTAAAGTTACCCACCAACTGGAAATAATAAATTTTGAGCTATGCATAAAACACAAAACAAGTAAATGTTGAACATTTATATGACATAAATTAGTAATCAATGATAAAAGCTATATACGTGATGTGCAGCCATTGAATCCTTCATTACTTATAAACAAAGTTGTACCCAAAGTCTACTACTATCCTACACATTGAGAAGCCCTAGCTACTACCTACGAGAATATTGTGTGGAAAAATAGTGCCTAGGGTAAGCTAAATTGTTCATAAAACATGCATAACACATAGATAATGAATGTAAGCACATCCAAATTGCATTTAAGATAATAATGACATATTCATCTATACCATTTAATGGAGCAACACCACCATCACCATATTCAATCAAAGATTCAACATAATTTATGGACACAGTCTTTGAGGTTACTATATTAGACAACATGTACATGAATTATTTAGAGTTATGGGACAGTTTTGACTCTATGGATGTATTTTCATTAGATGAAAACATATCTCCCTTTGAATGATTATTTATCAATGGTTTTTTGTCCCTAAAAAGGCAAGGATTACATTTTGTTGCTACCAAACTAGAGGTGATGCCATGCATTGACCTCCTTCGTGACTTGATCTTCATAATAAAAGTCATGAAAGATGCTTTCTTGCACCATATTGACAATCCTATAATTTTGGCTTGTATCATGGGAGCTAGTTTCTAGAGATATTTGTTATTTTCCACACCTGACACTTAATTTGATAAACATAGGCTAGTACAATAGAATCAAGAGAACACAATGGAGAAGGTATTGTCTTCATGGATTCTCCCCAATGAGACCATCATATTCAAATGTAATAATCCAAAGGATCATAATCCCATGAATAAGTTTAAGATGGGAGTGTGGATAGGTATCTCACTACTGTACACACTTTATGGCATGCCCAACATTCATTTTCTCTATTTGGATTGGGTGTTGTTGTTGCATATGATGTTAACTAGTGATGCTACATTTTTATTGGGGGAGATCATAATCTTCTATTTGATAGAGAATGTCATCTACAAGGATAAACAACCCTTTTTTTCAAGCCATTTTTACATGATGTTGCATATGTTGGATGCAGTTATGGGGATAGTTTAAAAAGTTCTTTGTGAGTTATGGATCCCAGCCACCAATTGCATTAAAAATAGAATTTGTGACCATTTTCAATTCATGCATGTCTATAATAATAATAATATGGTGAATATTTTTTAGGATGTTTATCCTCAAGTTTGTTAGGCTATCCATAATTTGCCAATACCTAGAATTGAATCTAGTATTGTGAAGACACTTTCCACAACAGGTGATTACTTCTTATATCTAGACTTCATTATTATTATGATCTAGGGAAACAAGGTCCATCCCCTATACCTTGCAAGGTATGTTCATGATTTTTTGGTTGAGTAATAAATTTCTTTCCAATTACAGTCAAACATAGAAGAAGACTTGTCTAGGGTGAAAAAAAGCTCATACTTTAGCCACCACATAGTAATATATTCAATGGTGTATACAATGAGAAAATATTTTAGAGAGGTTGGGGGTAAGAGGAAAAGATATCACTTTCCCACACTTACACATAGGGATTGGGGTCTATATGGAGCTATTCAAAACCATATATAGGGTTTCAATATCTCTTACAACCATGAGCCTTACCCTTATGACTTTTTGTTTTTAAATGTACAAAATGATGAGGATGTCTTGGAAAGAGCAAAATTTATTGGTATAAAGGAGGATCACTTGAGAATGATCCAACAAGATCCTATAATATATGAAAGTGAATTGGACATTAAAAAGTCCCTTTATTCAGGATGGACCCATTCAGACTTTTGTAAGGGCTAGTTTATAGAACAATAAAAAACCAAGGAGGCTCTTTATCACAAAGACTCCATTTAATGTTAAAGTTTAAAAAAAAGGAATTTTAGGTATCTAAACATAACCCTAGGGGAGCATAATATGGAGACCCCATTAATTTAGATTCTGATGAGGAAGAGAGAGAACAAGAAGAACCAATAACTAGCACAGTTCAAATGCCTACAACTATTCCCCAGGCACAAGTTTCTACATCTATAGGGGTAACAACAGATGAAGTAGCTACACTAGGCCATCAAGGCTCCTCAACATAGCCAAAGACCACCATTTTTTATACAAGGAATACTAAGACTCTTATAGGTAATCATATAGTGGAACAATCTTAAGGCTTTCCTATAGGGCCCCAAAAAGTAGAGGTGGAAGAATAAGTAGAAGTTGACTTGGAAGAAGATGAAGAGGATTATGATGAAGAGGCTAAGATAGAAGTAGCTAAATCTTTGAGCCTTAAATCTAATAAAAGAGAAGAACTAGTAGTGGAGACATCCCTAGGTACCCATTCCATTGTGATTATTTCTTTATCTTCTACTTTTGCTCCTATGTTTGGTACTATTTATATTTCTTCAGTGTTGAGAACCCCCAAGGTGGAATTTCCCAATTCCACCATCGATCTATTTGAAAACACTTCTTTTATACAAATCCCTTTACTCACCCCTAAGTTTGAGAAAGAATTCCCTGCTATTGCTTCTACCACCACCATAAATCCACTTTCCACCTTCATGCCATCCACTTCTATCATGGCTACCTTTAATATTCCTTCTGGCATTGCCATTTTTAGATCACTAAAAAAGAAGGCATCTAGGAAGATAAAAATAACCATGGCCACCCCATATATTCACTTCCAATCCACCCAAATCACCCTTCCTGTGCCATCAACCACTTCATCTAAATAAACTACTATGATAAGTTCAAGCAAAGGTAAGAGGACCAAGCCACAAATAGTCATAGTCCATCCACTCCCTCAATTTGGAAGAGTGGATTGGTCTAAAATCATATGGCCCTCCTTACTTGACACCCTTATTAAAGCATCTAAGAAAAAATAGGTAGTTGAGGAGGTTGAGGAGGAGGTTGTAGTCATAAAATCAAAAGAGATATATGTCAATCAGTTGACCCTTACTCCCTGGGCTATGGATTTAAGGACTAAGACCTCACATATGTCTAGTTTCAAAATCACTTAGCTTCCTTCTATCAACACCTTATTTGACAAACCATCTAGGAGAATACATAGGGTGTAAAAGAGGAAGATAAAAGATGACAAAGGCAAGTAATTTATTCTTGTTGAGAGACAAGAGGTATTCTCCCTCATTAAAGATAAAACATAGAGTCAGGGCAATCCCCCTATGTTGAAATCTTTAAAGTTCTAACTGAAGCACACAAGGATGTCATTGTGGTTATCCATGAGAGTATTGAAATGGCTAGACAAGATTTAGAGGCTGAGGTAGAATAGTTGAAATAATAAGCTAATATTATCCACATACTGACAAACACTGATCTTGAGGTCTAAGAAGCATCCTCTAGATGTTATAATTCACTAAAAGCTTTGGAATTCATGTAGGATGAATTAGCCCCACACATTAATAAGACTAATGAATTTTTTAATTATTTAAATAATGATGGGAATAAATTGAAGATGATAATTATATACATAGGTAATAAGGCTTATATCCATTTAGACCTCATGACACCTCTAGAAGCATCTAACACCCTCAACTTGGTAGTCATCAGGACAAAAGAAGAATGAGAATGATTGATAGTAGTTGGGGCTTTACTCCCTAAATATTAAGAGCATGAGGCTCTTATTCTTCAAATTTTTAATGATCTAAAATTATCCAAGTTAAAGGACACTATAGGGAAATTGATTAGTAAGATCAATTTTGATCAACGCATATAGGAAGCCATAGATAACATGAAGTAGTCTACATGGCCTATCATTACAGGACATAGAGGTTGAATTGAGCTTCACCCAAAAGGTCACTAAGGTAGAATTTTTCAAGATAAACTTTTAGGTGACCAAGTTAGAACATGAAAGGCTCCTGGGCCAAATTAACAAGATACACAGGTTTCCTCTACTAAATTTAGACATCATTTGGCAATAACATGATGTTTCTCACAAGTTTTACCTAGAGATTGAATCAAAAAAGAAGCAAGATCAAGTTGCTAATTCTAGTTACAAATTGACCTCAACAGTTTCCATGTCTACCACCTTGGCCACAAAACCAACTAAGGTTCATGCAACTATTCAGATAATGTAGCCTTAAAAATCTAGGATTTTATGTATGGATATTTTTGTAATGGTGCATATGTATTTTATGTATTTGTAGTTTCCTTTTAGTTCAATCTATATCTTTAAATTTACCTCTTGTTTTGTATAGTTATAACTTAAATTATAACTATCACATGTAATGAAATTTTCATGAACTTGGAGGAGGAGGAGACCCCTTCCCCAAATCTATTTAAATTGTAATCCATATTTTTTATTTGTTAAAGAGTTTTGAATATATAGGAGCAAATAAATTTTGGTTGTCCACTCATGTGTTTACATATTTTCTTTCCACTATTTGTTTAATTATATTTTATGTCTTTAGTTGTATGATTCATAATCATGAGTGTGCAAAAGCTATGAATGGGTTCTTGATTGTCTTAATTAATGTACTAATCTTAGATGTACAACAACTATTGAATGATTGGTAAAAACATTAGCTAAAGATAGTTGAGTTGATTGATTAATAATTATGATAGTATAGAAGTGATTTATTTTGATTTTGTTTTTTGTGTATGTGCAATAACTACCTCATATAACTCACTAAACTTGAGCCATAATCACTTGATTAATAGTGTGAAATAACTACCCTAAAAGATACAACCTTTGACTAAGGCTCATGAGTTTCCTATATTAGTATTCCCTTAGACTTCTTAGCCATGTTTGAATGTGTGTGTGGAACAGTTTATAGCAATAAACATTGGTTTTGAAATCAAATTATCCACTTAGAAACTAGCTAGAGAAGTGATTCCTAAAGACTACAAAGCCTTCTTTTTTGCCTTACCCTTCCCTCATTTTTAAAGTTTTTTTAACCTACCCACCTTAGATTAGAAACCAACCATCCATCCAACTCATGTAGATTCTCAATTCCTTTTAAGAGACCACACCTCCATCTAAAAACCTTTTCAATAACTTGCATGCCTTACCATATATTCCATCAACAGGTTGTTAAGACTACATACTTGTAACTCATGCTTTAGAGTGGATTTCATCTCCATTGAGATCCTAAAATGTTAGAGGCTACCTCATTATGAGATTGGTATGATTTAAACCCTCATAAAAATTGTAAACCCTATACCTTATACCCTAAATTATAAACCCAAATCCCTATACCCTAGATACACTAAGTTCTTTAATTCCTAACCCTTAAAATCAAAGCCCTAAAAACCCTAAAACATAAATTGTAAACTTAATTAAAATCCTAAAACAATCATTTAATCCATAATTACCATAATTTAGACTAATAATTAGGTTTGTAAAGATACATTTAGCCTAAATTGCACCACTAATTATCCTAATTGACTAATTCACTCGATCTATGATGACATAGGGGATAATGGAACCCAAAAACATAATTTGTGCTCATAAATAGGTTTAAGAAAATCAAATTATCTTTAATTACATTTGTGGTTGGACCTTAAACCCTAAACCTTATACCCTAATTGTAAACCATATACACTAAACCCTAATCCCTAAACCTTATACCATAAACCTTAAACCTTAAACCCTAATCCCTAAACCCAAATCCATATAAACCCTAAACTAATCATTTGAGCCCTAATTACCATCATTTATACTAATACTTAGGTTCATGGGATAAATTTATCCTAAATCACACCACTAACTACCCCAATTGACTAATTCACTTGATTTATGATGACATGGGTACTAATAGAACCCAAAGACATATTTGTGCTCACAAATAGGTTTAATAAACTTAAATTATCCTCAATTACCTTGGTCATTTGACATTAAAACCTACAACATAAATCTTAAACATTAAACCCTATACCCTAAATTGTAAACCCTAAATATTAAACTCTAAGCCCTAAATCCTA
The DNA here is from genome assembly GCA_037957365.1 of Torreya grandis. Lineage (NCBI taxonomy): Eukaryota > Viridiplantae > Streptophyta > Pinopsida > Cupressales > Taxaceae > Torreya > Torreya grandis. Next base: position 1,744,088 of record JARHVA010003078.1, read on the forward strand.
TACCCTAGATACACTAAGTTTATTAATCCATAATCCCTAATATTGAAACCATATAGAGCCTAAAACATAAATTATAAACTCAAGTAAAACACTAAACCAATCATTTAAGCCTTAATTACCATCATTTAGATTAATAATTAGGTTCATAGGGATAAATTTGATCCAATTCACATTACTAACTACCCTAATCAACTAATTTGTTCCATCTATGATGACATGAAGGGTTAGTCAAACCTAAAAACACATTATGTGATTATAAATAGGTTCAATAAACTTAAACTATCCTCAATTACCTTCATAATTAGATCTTAAACCCTGTAACACCCTATACCCTAAACCATAAACCTTAAGCCTTAAACCAAAAACCCTAAACCTTATACCCAAAATTTTAAATTGTAAACCATAAACCCTAATGCCTAATCCTTGTAACCTAAAAACTATACCATATGCATCATAAACCTTATACCCTAATCCATACTCCCTAAGCCCTATAAACCCTAAATCATAAATTATAAACTCTTATAACCCTAAAAATCATTTAAGCTCTAACTACCATCATTTAGAATAAGAATTAATTTATAGGAATTAATTTGGCCCAAAACACAACATTAATTGATCTAATTGACTAATTTGATCAATATATGATGACATGGATGTCAATCAAAGCTAAAAAAATATTCTATGCTCAAAAATAGGTTTAGTCAACTCGAATTATCCTCATTTAGCTTTGTATTTGAACTATAAACCCTAAAACCTAAATTGTACATCCTAAGATATAAATATTAAGTCATAGACCTTTAACCCTGTACCCTAAACCCTAAACCTTGAAACCTAATCTATAAAACATAAACCATATATAAAATCTAAACCCTAAATCGTAAACTCTTAAAACCCTCAACCAATCATTTGAACCCCAATTACAATTCAACTTAGACTAAAAATTAAATTTAGATGGATCAATTTGGTCCAAATCACACCACTCACCACCACAATTTAGTATTTCTCTCAATGTGTGATGACATGGGGGCTAATCAAACCAAAAAACACATTTTATAGTCATAAATAGGTTTAAGAAGGTCAAATTATCATGAATTACTTTTATGATCAGACCCTAAACCCTAAATTTTAAACCTTATACACTAAACCAATTGATTTAGGCTTAATTAACATCTTTTAGAGTAATAATTAGCTTTATAGGGATAATTTTTGGCCAAATCACATCACTTATTACCCATATTGATTAATTAGCTCAATCTATGATGATGTGGGGTCCAATTGAACCTAAAATCACATTATATAGTCATAAAAAGTTTAAAGGATCTCAATTTATCCCTAATTGCATTTGAAATTAAACCTTATACCCTATAAACTAAACTAAGGCTATATACCATAAGCCCTAAATGTCAAACACAAAACTTGAATCGTAAACTCTAAATCTATAACCAATCGATTTGACCCCACCTAACATCCTTTAGAGTAATAATTATGTCCATTTAGGGACAAATTCATCACAAATCACATTACTTATTGGCCCAATAAATATATTGGCTCAATTTGTGATGAAGTTAGGGCTAATTATGCCTAAAATCATATTTTGTAGTCACCAATAAATTTAAATAGCTCAAATTATTCTAATTTCATTTGTAATTAAATAATAAACCCTAAACCCTATACCTTATACCTTAAACCCTAAACCCTAAATTATAAATAATAAATCCTAAACCTTAAACCAATTGATTTATCCCCAATTAACATCCTTGAGAGTAACATTTAGGTTCACATGGCTCACTTTGACCCAAATCTCATGAATCATTGGCCTAATTGACTAATTGGTTCAATTTATGATGACATAGGGGTTCATTGATCCCAAAAACATAGTTTTTAATCAAAAATAGGTTTAAGAGATCAATTTATCCCTAGTTTCCTTCATTATTGGACCTCATATACCCTAAAACATAAACCATGTGTTGTAATACCTAAACCCTAAGCCTTGGACCCTAAACCATAAATTATAAATTATTAAAACTCTAAACTAATAATTTTATCCCCAATAAAAAAACACTTATACTAATAAAATAAGGTTCACATTAATTCATTTTACATGCATGTTAAAATCACATTATTATGTGCATGTGATACTAATACGTACATGGTTTTATATTTCACATTTCAAACACATGCCTGAAGGCTCAGGAATGGTTTAGATTCCAGAGCCTGAGGCATGGACCTAAAAAAACATAGTCTATTGTGTATTCCTAGCTAAAAACAACAAAATAAAACTTTGACCATGCTAAACACTATGAATTTGATCAATTTTTTTCTTTAAAATATTACTAAAACATCAAGTACACTCTCCTCTTTCTAAAGATATAATTTTTTAATATTTTTATTACATTAAGGTTGTTATTTATATTTATTTCTAAGTATGTGTTTTTTAGAATTATATATTACAATTATACATGTTCACATTTGTTTTTTGTATCTTTTAGTTCACTGATTTAAACTGAAAAAATTATATGGTTTCAAACTAGACCTAATTATATACACATTCAAAAAAAAATTATTTTTAGATATATTTTGAGGTAGTTGGGGGGGGTCTACACAATAGTATATATATTACAGATCATATTTCAAGGTCTTTTAACTTGATAAATTAGTATAAAATTAAATATTCGTTAATTCACTTAAAAATATATAGGTTTCAAAGTAGACGATCTTATCTAACTTTCTAGCAAAGGGTTTTAAAAAAAACTAAATGATGCTAAACAAATGATGGGCTACACAAAAAGCTATCTACTTTGATTTTTAAAAAAAAATAGTAATACATCTTCAAATTTCTAATGTTTGATCTAATTATACTTGATGATTTCAAAAAAAATTAATAGTTTATAAACTAGACTCAAAATGCTACATTCTATGCTCCTATGCCATATTCAAATTTAAAGTTTAGGTGTCTCAAATAATCCATACAAGTTGAGTTTTATTATTTTTCAAGAAAAACATGTTTGCTTAAGACCCTCTTTTCAGATATTAGTTACATGCACTTTCCCTATGGATAGGTCTGTTGTAAGTGGAAAAATATGCAATGTGTTTAAGTTTATTGAGTATAGACTTATCCTAATTGGCTAAGATAAATGAATGAAAACAAAAGGTAGAGAACATAAAATTATAGAAATGATAGATCAAAGGTAGAAGAAGGGAATATTTTTGGACACAAGTGTTGTAAGTGGATGGAAATGTAGTGTGTTTGAGTTTATTAACTGTAAACTTGTCTTAGTTGATTGTGACATAAAAATCATCATTGTTCTCTCTACACTTATCTATTGAATAATATGAGATATTGTAACTTATGTTATGTCGTGTATAAATTATTGTTTAGATTATTTTATCTTTAAAACCCTAAAAGCACTTGGATAGATAGAAAAATTCAAAAAAAAAAAGAGTTTGTAATGGGTTGACCTGACTTCAATCATCCCCTTGACGATTTACTACTACCTATATATTTAATATTCCAAGGAGGGAAATCAATCTTATGTAGTTCTCCCATTTATAATGAATGTGAAGTTGTGCTCATTTTCTTATATATGACTTCTTTAGAATACTTTTTATTTGACTTATAGTCACTCTTTGTGAGTGATCTTGAATTTTAAAAGAGTAACACATATTTACTCAATGTTTAGAAGTGTAAAATATTGAACCAAGTGAATAGAAAGTGTGATTCAAGTGTCAGGTAATGAATAAATCTTGACATGTATTTATAGGTGAATATTTTGATATTTTACTTTAGCAATCCATATAAAATATGTAGGAAGACCCAAAAGGATGTTTTAAATTTCAAAAACTAGTTGTTATTTGATTCATGATGTGGTCGGCCTAAGTGGACAAGATCATAGTGCGCCCTTCTCCTCCTATCATGAAATTGTCCAAAAATATGAACATTTGTCCTAAATTAGAGATGGTTTGAGAGTGATTTCAAGTGTCTTAAGAATTTTAAATTGTTATTTATGTGTATTAGATCATGACAAATGGAGGTTCAAAACACACACACACACACACACACACACACACACACACACACACACACACACACACACACACACACACACACACACACACACACACACACACACACAGACAAAGGCTTAGTGGAATGGTAAATAAAAGTCATGTTATTCTGAATAAGTCATATAGTTTGGACTATGTTAAAAATTAGAATTGTCAATTACATATGACATATTGATGTGTTTACATTTTTCCACTTTTCCTATTAATAAAATTTATAGATTAAAGGAGAAATAATTGAACCTGAGTGTGTACAATAGACTTTATTTTTGAGAAAATACTTCAATTGTCTATGACACTCAATTTATCAAACCCTACAACAAATCATGAAGTAATTAGTTATGCATTTTGAAAGTTGAAAATTTAATATTTAAAAACTGAGAAACTAAAAAGAGAGCAAGGGAGAAATACACCTATATATAGGTAAACCCAAATTCCCCTGTAACTTTTAACTAATGATGAAGAGATATTCCCCCTTATTGAAGCATTTGGATATTTTTAAAAAATGACAATAAAAGTGATCTATTCCTAATTTTGAATAATTAATCAATATCTTGAGTTTTAAATATGCATTATTGAAACCTTCATGAATGGGATAAGTTTCCAATCTATTAATCCAAAAATGTGGAACTATTATGGGTTAACTAGATGTGATTCCAAAGTTGTTGAGTGTCACTAGTCTTGAATATACATCACATATAATATATTTGACTCACACAGATGCAAATGGATCTAGATTCAATCCGTTGAGTGTCACTAGTCTTGAACATAAATCACCTGTAATAGATTTGACTCACATGGATGTAGATGTATCTAGATTAGATTTTAATGAATGGAGGATAATGAAGAGTGGATGTAATAAATAAAGATATATCTACAACTTATCTAAATTAATAAATTAAATATTGGAAAAGGTTACAATAATACTTATATTGATAGCATGACCAAATTGGATACACTAAACCTAACCAAGAGATCTCTTATCACAGAAAACCAAAGGAGAGGGTTCCAAAGCCTCTAGAAAAATGAAATTGTGCAATAATCCTAGATAGGAATAAGTAAATAAAAAATGAAATTAGTGCTCAACAAATCTTATGGTACAAATGGGGATGTTTAAACAAAAAAAAAGAATCAAGTGATCATGGTAGGTAAATCAGAACCTAGATCATGAAAAGCCAATAAAACCCTATATCTATAGTAAATTTATGTATATAGGTAATCTAATTAAGGAGTTGTACATTCAACAGATATTAATTTATACAATATATATATATATATATATATATATATATATATATATATATATATATAATGAGATAGAAAGAGTTAATAATATTTACCATTGGGTGAACTTATCAAGTTTTAATCTCTCTCTTGGCCAATATTAATTTTTAAGAGGTTGTTGTGTATTTCTAATAAAAATCTTTACAAGATTCTACATGTTATGCAAGGTGATCAATATTCTATTTTGAAACATACTCATAATATAAAATTATGTCATCACATTATTCATAATATGCTCCAAAATCATTAAATTTATTTCAACATGTGATTTTGAGGTCTTTCTATGGCCAATCTTATCTTTTATAGTTATTTATCCTTTTTGGTTTGCTCAATCATTTATTCCTTAGCCTATCATTATTTATAAATATTTGACTTGTATGATAGTATACTATTAATTACCTGATGATCTAACCTCTTATATCTATACCCTTTTTACATACAATCAATAATTTTCAATACTTCAACAAATATGAAATTGCACCATTCAGATACACTAACATTAAACCCTTGTTTTCAGACTAAAAATATGTCTGTCACTTTAAATTTAATATACTTACCTATTATAAAATCCTTTAATTAGATCAATAGATCATACAAGGCTCAATATTTTATTTCACACATTTACCATTTATAACACAAAATATTTAAATCACTTATTAAATCTCAAACACTCTCAACATAATTTCCCAATTTGAATCATGATTTTTTTTTTATCATTTTTCTTTACCCTATCGAGTGCTCCAATATTTATTCAAGCTCTACCTACAGATGGATCCCATATAAAATTATTATATTTTCATAATCAAAACAAAATTTTATTATCTTTTATTATTCTAGGAATAATTTTATCCTAAGATGCCTCTATTAAATTATCAAACTTTCAAAGGACATCTCATACAATTGTTAACACAACCAAATTATGGAAATTAATATCAAGAAATAATCATAATATCTAAAGCCATATGATGAAACATAATAAATTAGATGGGATTTTTTCATCCTCATTTACCTAAAAAATAACATGGTAGCATCATTTTCTTTAATTACATTGAGTTCTTCTTGTTCTAGATAGTCTTTTTTTTAATCATTTTCTAAGAACTGCCTAACTATATTTTATTCATAACTCACTCAATACTTACCCAACTGACTCAAAATTAGATTCTTTAGAATATTCAACTCAATACTATCCTATTATCCAAATTTCATAATTTTTCATTGATTAACTTTCAAAATATGATTAATTTACTAGATGTGCCCTAGTTTAGTCCTATCACAACGTGAGAGCTTTTTTGAATTCTACCTCAATTCTATAAAATGTAGTATTTAAGATTGCATATGAAAAATTATGTGAATAATTAAATTAATTCTCAATAATTTGATAGTGATTTGTTAAAAAATTACACAAACTTTAAAATATCTAATCACCATTGCAAAATTTCACCATATCCATTCACCAGAAGATTTCTACAAAATTTTAAACACCTCTATGAGTTTAATAATAATAGATATAAATTATTTTGTAATACTTTAACATTGAAACACATAACTACAACCCAAAATTTAATTAATCATTTTCACTATTTATGAATAAATTGATAAATCCATTGTCCATAGGTCTTAATAGTTGAACATATCAAAACAAATTATAAGACAAATTTTTACACAACTATTACAAACATATCTAACGAAATTTAAGAATTTAAAATTGAGATAAATGTTGTATTAAAACCTTATTTCCATATATAATATTCTCAACACCTTTCTTAACCTTTTCTTATCCACTTTCAATCATCATGCTTGTTGAAATATGTAAATAAATCTAATTCTAGATAACTGTGTGTATAAAAGATTAAACCAAGTCTGTAACTTATAATTTTTTTGATCTTCAAAAACACTAAAAATACAATTAATGAATCACAACTTGTCAAAAAATTTAAGATATCAGATATATATTTTGGAGCCAAAATCTATGAATAGCTACAAAATTAACTCAAACCTTTGAGTTTTTCAATAGTAAATTATCACTCAATATCCTTGTCTCATCAATTAGAATTATTATTTAGATTCATTAAAAACCTATGTACTAAAGGTAATTTTTTAAAAATAAATAATTATATTCTAAAAAAACATACCAGAAACACCAAATAATATTTCTCTATTTATCTCTTTATACATTGTTATTTACAAAAACACAGGCTGAGAAGGCCTTCTCTACTTCTCCTTCACCACTCTTCTCTTTTATTCTACTTATATATCTATTTATTTGCATTATTATGCTCCTTATATCTTATAATTTTTAGTCTTAAGCCTTCATATTTATATTTGTATTATTTAAGACCAATAGTCTCTCTCCTTAAATTATCTTTGAACAAGGCTAATCTTAGACTTCCCTATGTAACTATGCCTTTCAATGGCAAAATAGATAAATTCAACATGGATGATTGTTTATAATAAATTTTTAACTTTTACAAACATAATTTGATTATTTAAATATTGTATTAAAAATAAAGGTTTATTGACTTATATGAAATTTTATTTACAAAATGTATAATGATGAGTTGATGCTCCTGCATCAAACTCCTAGGCTTGAAATATTTCATGAGCTCCTGCTCATGAGTTTCTAGATGTTTCCCTATTTCTACAAATATTTTTATTTATTTTATCCAATTATCCACTCATACATGTGGACACACTCTTGACTACCACAATTGTACTTCTTATTATTCTTCATAACCTTTTCCATCCATACTATTCATTGTTCTTCCTTCAGCTTCTCTTCCATCTTCTTCTTTTCATGTTTAGTCTCTTGAATGAGGGTATCAAATTCTATTTTTTTTCAATATCTTTCTAGAGTTTTCTTCTAAATTAACTATGTATCTTGGTCTATACCTACACATACACAACCCAATGAAATATTAGACATCAAATTTTTAGACCTTGAGGTCTCTCTCCATCTTTATTGCTTTCACACTTGTTGTTCAAGTATGCCATTTGACTTGTTAGATGAAACTCATTATTGAGACATTATTGTCTCATGCCAATGGCCTATCTCTTCAATTTATATTTTAAGACAACCTTTGTCCTTTCTTCAAATATGACATTCTCTAAAATTTCCATCTCTACCTGCAACTGACCTAAACTCTCATAGAAAAATTCCTTATCTTGTTGCTCTACTAGCAAATTTATTTCACATGCAACCTACTCAAGATATTCATTAGTAACTAACATGTTTTGATTACTATCAACCAAATCACTATTATCCAAATAAAAACCTTTACAATTTACCTTTCTCATTACATTAAATTTTTATTTTTATTCTTCCATTACTTGGCCTTCTTCAAGAACTGAGGCTTTATCATCTTTCATACTCATGAGCCTACTTTTAGACTCCAAATATTCATCATGTACCAATTCAAGTGTTTTTCCTTAATGATTCATGAGTATATTTGAATCAAGGGCTTTATCAACATAATAAACTTTTCTCCTTGCAAACAAAACATACAAAGCAATTTTAAATACAAAAGAATTTGGCCACTTAGCCCCTTGAGGGCTACCTATTATTCTCTAATTTGCCATTCCCTCTTAAGTTATTTATCCTTGAGATTTTTCTCTTGCTTACATTGCATTCTAATTTTTTTTCTTAAGGTTGTCCTCATCTTTAGCCTTTGTCTCCTCTCTCTTATTTGCTAGATTGGCCATTTTACCTTTTTTTTTTTTTTATCAATAACCCATTCCATGGGTTCTTCATGTTGTCAATCATAAGTTTTACTAGTGTTATTATTTTCTCTACTTCATTCATTTCTCTTAAGAAATCTTCCTCTTGTTTCTTCCATCTCATTTCTCTATCTTTTTTCTTCTTAAGCTGGTCTTTTGCCTTAGGTAACTCTCTAATAAATATTCTCATCATCTGTACTCTCTTGAGAAAGTGTATTGTACTTTTCTACATATTTCTTATCTCACCCAAGTCTTTTTCACCTTTGTTTTTTTACAATTATCCAAGTTCCCTCTACCTTGGATATCTTTACAAGAGCAATCTATATGTTCTTCTATTTCTTAATCTTCACAATATCTTCACTATATTTCCAAGCCTCACTTTGATTTTGACCTTCTTCTTAAGTTTTCCTTGGATTTAAGCTAGCTTGAACAAATTCCATGTAACTTTTATCACTTTAATAAATGCTACAACTCATTAACAACCATGCTCAACTAACATAAGCTCAAGGAAATACCAAACTCATCCACACATCTGAGTAGAAATCACTTGTTCAGCATACCAATTTACAATAAAAAATGATTTAATATGATAAATCACTAAATGTTTTTTACCCAAGAGCTCTTGCTAATATTTGATACCAAAAATGATAGAATCTTTACAAGATTCTACATGTTATGCAAAGTGATCAACCTTATTTTTTTGGAACATACTCATAATATAAAATTCTTTCATCACATTATTAAAAATATGCTCCAAAATCATTTAAATTTATTTCAACATCTTATTTTTAGGTCTTTCTATGGCCAATTTTATATTTTATAATTATTTATCCTTTTTGGTTTGGTCACTCATTTATTCCTTACCCTATCATTATTTCAAAAACTTTGACTTGTATGGAATTATACTATTAATTCCTTGAACATGTAACCTCTGCTATGTATACCCTTTTTACATACAATCAACAATTTTCAAGACTTCAACAAATGTGAAATTGCACCATTCAGATACATTGACCTTAATCCATTGTTTTCAAGATAAAAATAAGTATGTCACTTAAAATTCAATATACTTGCTTATAATCAAACCTTTACCCTTTCTAACACAAAATATTTCAATCCCTTATTAAATATCAAACACTCTAAACATAAGCTTGCAATTTGAATCATGACATTTTTTTAATCATTTTTCTTTACCCTATTGAGCCCTCCAGTATTTATTTAAACTCTGCCTAAAAATGGATCCAAATGAGCCTTATTATCTTTCCACAATAAAAAAAATGTTATTATATTATATTATTTTTGATAGACTTTTCTCCCAAGATGACTCTATTCCATTATTGAACATTCAAAGGACATCTCATACAATTATTAACACAACCAAATTTTGGAAATTAATATCAAGAAATAATCAGACCTTTTAAATCCCTATGATGCAATGTAATAAATTAGATGGGGTTTTTTAATCCTCCTTTACCATCAAAAATAACATGGTAGTATCATTTTTTTATTATATTGACTTCTTCTTGTTCCAAACAGGCCTCTTTTTTTTTATCATTTTTTAAGAACTGTCTAACTATATTCTATCCATAACTCACTCAAAACTAACCCAATCGACTTAAAATTAGATTCATTGGATTCTTGACTTCAATGTTGTCCTACTATCAAAATTTTAAAAACATCATTTAGATAACTTTCAAAATATGATCAATTTACTAGACGTTCTCTAGTTTAGTCCTGTCAAAACCTAAGAGATTTTCTTAATTCCACCTCAATTCTAGAAATGTATACTCTAAGATTGCATCTTCTAAATTTTTTGCATCATTAAATTCATTCTCAATAATTTGATAGATATTTTTTACAAACTTACACAAACTTTAAAATATTTGATCACCATTTCAACATTTCACCATATCCATCCACCATAAAATTTCTATAGAATTTCAAATACCTCCACGAGTTTAATAATAATAGATATAAATTATTTTGTAATTTTTAACATTTAACCACACAAATACATCCCATAACTTTAATTAATCATTGTAACTAATTAGGAATAAATAGAGAACTCCATTGTCCATCGTTCCCAATAGTTGAACATATCAAAATGAATTATAAGACAAATTTTTACACAACTAATAAGGATATATCTAATAGAATTAATAATTCCTAATTGAGGTCAACATTATCTTAAAACCTTATTTCCATATAGAAGATGATCAACACCTTTATTAACCTTTTCTTATCCACTTTCAAGCATCATGCATTTTGAAATATGTAAATAAATCTCATTCTAGATGACTATGTGTATAAAATATTAACCTAGATTTGTAAATTATAATTGTTTTGATCTTAAAACACACTAAAAGTATAATTAAGGAATAAAAACTTGTCAAAAAATTTAATAAGACATCATATATATCTCTTGGGGCTAAAATTTATAAATAGTTACAAAAGTAACTCAAATCTTTGAGTTTTTCAATAGCAAATTATCACTTAGTATCCTTTCCTTGTCTCATCAATCATAATTATTATTTAGATTCATTAAAAAACTATGTAATAAAGGTCATTTTTTAAAAATAAATACTTATCTTATACAAAACATACTTACAACACCAAATAAACTTCCTCTATTTATTGCTTTATATAGTGTTATTTACAAAACAATAGGCCAAGAAGGCCTTCTCCACTTCTCCTTCACTACTCTTCTCTTCTATTCTACTTATATATCTATTTATGTTAATTATTAGGATTCATATATCTTATCCTTTTCAAAATATTAAGCCTTCATATTTAGATTGATCTTATTTAAGATCAATATTCTCTCTCCTTAACTTTATCTTTGAGGAATGCCAATCTTAGACTTCTCCTACGTAACTATGCCTTTTAATGGAAAAATAGATAAATTCAACATGGATGACTATTTATAATACATTTTTAACTTTTAAAAACTTGACTCTTTACATCACTTTTTACCTTCAAAACCAAGGCTTATTATCTTATATGAATTTTCATTTACAAAATGTATAATGATGAGTTGATTCTCCTACATCAATTTCTAAGGATCACCCTATAGAAATAAAATATAGGATAAAAAATAATACTTCGCATCCAAGAATTCACCATAAGATATGTTATCTTCCCTCTAAGGCAAACTGTAAGTAATACTCCTCCAAATGTAGATTTAATAGAATTGTGAATTGTAATCGTGTGGAAATAAACATTCCTCTCTTTATTGGATTGAAATAAGCCTCATATTTATATCAATGGATAAAATTTAACCCTTATATAAATTTAGTCAATGAGGTTGGCCAAAACAACCTAATTATAATAACAAAGTTACTATTAGGCCGTGAACTAGGTTGACGAGGCTGACCTAGTTCCATATTACATGCTTAATCATTATAACATGGTTAACCCAAGATGAATTATTATAAAAATAGGGTTCTTGCTTATTTTGGGACTTTTAAAATGGATAATTGCTTAAGGAAGTGATAAATGAGGTTTTAGTTTCTTGGATAGTTTGATATGCAGGAAGTGTAATGAGTTTAGGTAATGATAAAGTTGATCAACAATATTACAAAGCACCAACAGTCTACCCACCCCTTTTTTGATAAAAACTTTAAGGCATACACTCAAAGAGATTGAAATTCAATAGGTTCCTACAAGAGAGAAAGTGTTAATAAATGATAATTTTAAAAATAATATGTGTATACATATGGCCCTCTCAAAGCTCACCACATGTCACGAAAGTGTAATATGGGATGGTGCTTCGAGAAAGAACATACCAATGCACATAAAAAAGTTAATTAAAAATGAAGTACAAAAATAAATGTTAAAAGTAAATAAAATTAGCTGAAAGTATCATACACATACCTCAGCTTACTATATGAAAATATCATAGTCTCAGTCATGGAGGATGAAATACTTGTATTTAATAAATACCAGGGTTATAAGACTAAAAATAAAAGCAATGTGTGAGTACGTAGGATGAGCAAAGTAATAATGAATAGGGTTTCTTGAATTTGATTTTTTTTGTTATTATGAAATGTAAAAGAAGAGTGGGAAACATATGATGTCCTAATGGATAATATGATGTAGATATGGGCATCACAAGATGTCCCAAAGTTAGAAGTGACATGTAGATGGACATTTTAAGATGCCCCAACATGTGATATATAGTGAGGTGAAATTGAATAGTTAGAATAATTTATATTAGGATTGCCTATGTAATTTAAAATAAGTATAGGTGTTGATATGTTTGATTTTGAGTATGTTTAAATTGACATCATATTTATGAGAGATATGAAGAGGTCTATATAGAAAAGGAGGACCATTTATGATGTGATTTGGAGTAGGAATTTGAACTAGGTGATCCTTGGGATTATGTGACCTCAGAGGTTGAGATTTGATGTATGAAAACACCCATTTTAAATTATGCATGCTATTTATTCTTTGCTTATTGGTGAAGGAACAAGGATAAAATGTGGTTTGGAAAACATTAGTGGATGAAGTGGAGGTATGAAATATTTTTTATTGATATTTAGGTAGGTGATGTTGATGTGATTGTGATTATTCAGATTAGGCCTATGAGACATTAATTTAATATTGATAACATTGTTGCATACGATAATTAATATTGAAATATGGAACAAGAAAGAAAGTAAGGAAGAATCAGTGAAGATCACACAAGTCTCATGAGATTGACCTATATTATCAAGGCAATAACAAATGTTATAGATATTATACCATTTTTGAGGAGGTTTATAAGGATCAAAGCTCATGGGTTTAGAAGGTGGAAATTTATTCTTAAGTTCTTATAGACTCAAGGGAGGGTGGGTTGAGTTAAATTTGGTTAAATTAGATTCTCTCTTTTGAGGTGGGAGAGGCTTGGATGAATCAATTTTATGATAAAATGATTGGAAATATTATTTAATAGTTTATTTAGGTTATTCAAATTGAGTCATAAGAAAATATTTCCTTTTTGATTGGTCGAAGGCTTCTTCTAAAGTTTTAGGGGAAAAGCCAAAAATTTGTATTGAAGAGGAGTTTTAAGAGTGGTGACAAATAGTTTTAAAATATTATCATCACTTATGCTATGGTCTACTTTTTGAGATAAATATTTATGTTTTTTGATGAAAGTTTGAGTAGATTCATTATGAAGTTAATTGACATTGATTAATTGACTAAGGTACATTTTATAAAGGTCATTATGTTGAAATTATTTGATGATAACATTGACTAAATCTTCTAGTTGTGAGAAGAAATTTTGATGGAGTTGATTATAGCATTCTAAAGAATCTCCTAGTGAATTTTTTTACAAGAATTTAGCAGTAATAAAAGTGTTAATTTGAACCCATTCTTTATAGAGATTCCCAAACCTTTTAAGAATAATAGTAGGATATTTAATTCCATCATATATGATAATTAGGGAGATGTGTCCAGTGTCTATATATACAATAAGTGGGGATAAAGGTTCATTTTGAATATGTTAATAGATTTTTTATGCATGAGAGGTTGAGGGATGATATGCCCATTATCATCTCTAAGAGGAAGATGGACAAATTATGATTTGGTTAAGTTATGATGACTTGTGGTGGTCGACTAGTAATTTGTAATATCTAGGATTGTATTTACATCATTTGATTATTATGAGTGTTTTCTATATTAGTCATTTGTTAAAGTATTTTATCAAGGAGTTGACTAGTATCAATGAGAGGAGTAGGATTGTTGGGTGGAATTATATTTACAAAATTAATAAAATGAATATTATGATGAGTGACTTCAATTGTATTACATTTTGGTTTCTTTGAGGATGTGAAATTTAGGTTATATGATGTAGTAGTTGTTTAGGATTAGGAATGAATGAAGGAATGAATTCAATATTTTCATTTGAAGCTATAATATAAGTGGGCTTATGATCTAAATCCTTGACTATCAATGTTACTGATTGATTGGAAATTGAAAATAAGACATAATTATGAAATAAAACTAAGTCGACCACTATTGAACTATGGAAAAAATAGAATAAAATAAGATAAGTTAGTCACCTATTAAATTAATTAATCTACCTTTTAAATTAGGACATAAACAAACCAAAATAAACTAGGTTGATCACCTACTGAATTAAGTCATCCATCTATTGAATTAGGGAAAAAATAAGACAAAACAAACTATGCCAACCACCTATTGAACTAAGTCATCCAACTAATGAAATGGGGTAAAAACAGACCAAAAAACCCAATCAACTATCTAATGAACTAGGGGAAAAAATAGGCCAAAATAAACTAGGTCAAATACCTATTGAACTAAGTTTACCACCTAATGGGTTGGTAGTTTGAAATGCTAATAGATCGGCCATAACCATTCTCTTCCTTATAGGAGCATTTTTTCAAATATCTTGTAGGTGAATATCATTACAAAGTTCATCCTATATTATAGGTGTATTTTATTACCTATTGACATCCTTACTAGATTGGAATTCTTCTCTTCATCCTCTATGTAATTCTTTTTCATGTGCATTTTTTTGTGACTTAGCATCTTACAATGAACTTAGTCTCTTTATTTTTATTGTTGACACATTTATGTTTTATTTCTTGCCACCTCTTAGTTTCATATGCATCTTCATTTTTTTTGGATCACTTTATTTCCATGATCTTGTATTTCTCCTAAAGTTTTGGTAGTGTTAGTTTTCTTGATCTTCATATTGTTGTTTTGATTTATTCTACTATTTTTAAATATCATGCTAAATGATTCAATATTTAGTTTTATAATAAAAAACTATCAATCGAAAGATCTCAAGGTTAACTTAATTTAATTTCCATTTCTCTCTTTAATTTTTTAACAAAAAATATTGGTAATGAGATATTTTTTCTTTGATCACTTAATTCCAATAGAAAAAACCAAGCAAATATTCTCATTTAGTTTGATTTTTCAATTCACACTTACACTACAATGTTTTGTTCATCACATATTATTAGCTCATCCTTTACAAAAATATCATTAGATCAATAAGTGAATATCTATTATAACTTAAATACAGACATTACTATAAGTCAATACAACTGTATAATTCATTTTGATCTAAAGAGGCTCTTTATATATATATAGCCTCTTTAGATCAAAATGAAAATGAATTATATATATATATATATATATGTATATATATATATATATATGTATACATATATATATGTATATGTATATATATATGTATATATATATACATACATATGTATATATATACATACATATGTATATATATACATACATATGTATATATATACATACATATGTATATATATACATACATATATATATATATATATATATATATATATATATATATATATATATACATATATATATAGCCTCTTTAGATCAAAATGAAAATGAATTACATATATATATATATATATATATATATATATATATATATATATATATATATATATATATATATATATATATATATTCACTTTGGCATTTTTTTCCAAAGTTCTTTTTTAGTTGATCTTATCCTTTTTGTATCAACTTGGTAAGTTTTTTTTAAAATTCTTTATCTTTTTTATTAGGCTACCACTTCTTACTTATATCTCCTTTGAATTTTGGCTTAGTCTTTGTTTTGACCTTCTTGTCCCTCTTCCGCACCTCCTTTGTCTAAGTGATTTTTTTACTATTCATTTTTGGGAATTGGGTGAGGTTTCAAGGAACAATGACTCAATTCTTTCCCAAATTTTATTTCACATCTACCAATTACCGCTTATGGAAATCATATATGCAATATATTTTCACTTTCAAATATTTGATACATGTAGTAGATGACACATACCCCAAAATTGATACAAAGACTACCTTTATTGATGTTGAAGAGAAATGACAAGTGAAAAATGATGAGGCTTTAGGATTGATTGGCATGGCCATGACCTATGAATTGCATGTACATATTGATAGTTTTTTCTTGCATCTATTGTTTGATCTAAGATTTAATGTATTTATGATGTCATTATTGAATCCCATAAAATCTTAATTCAATATCAATTGTCTGATTTAAAGTACAATGACTTTAAAATTATGGACGATTTATTGATTAAAGTTAATCCTTTGCATTCTCAATTAGATGATTTAGATGTTAAATTTTCATATTTGAATTTGATTCATATTATCATGAAAAAGTGTTTGCATTGACCTTTTTAATATTTTATTACTAATGTTCATTCACAACCAGCTTTTCCTATTTTATCTACTTTATTAATGTTTGAATTATTTTATGCTTTGTTGCATCAAGAAAAATAAAATTTCATTCAATTTGGTAGTATTAAGACTCATTAACATGATTTTGCTTTCAAAAACCAATATAATAATAGCAAATAACATACTAAGTCCAAGAATACACATGATATGAAAGATTAGAAATCTAACTCCAAACCTAAGAAAAATTTAGAGTGTAATTATTGTGATAAAAAAACTCATGATAAAAATCACTTATTTAAAAAAATGTGATATCAAAATTAGAAAGCTTAAGGTCAAATACAATAATATCACTAATAATAATAAGACTCCAATCAAACAAAAGACTAATAATAGAGTTGCTTTTACTTATGATTTATGTGCTTTTCTAATTGAATAGATTGTTGATTTTGGTGCTAATCAATATATGAAATATAATTCTTAGTTGTTTACGTATTTATAACCATATATTTATGACAATCATTTAAGTCTTAGAAATCATGTTTCTTGCAATGTTGAAGCCATAGGAATTATTAAAATCCCTAATGCTAAATTGCATAAGTCTTAACTATTCTTGATTTGAAATTGAATTTGCTTTTCATATATTAATTATGCAAAAAATACTATAAAGTAGAATTGATTAATGAAATTTGTTATATTAAATCCACTTATTAATATTTTTAAGTAGTTGCTAATACTTTTTTAGACAATGATAATTTTTTCAAATTTACTAGATTTTCTTCTTCTTTTTCTCATGATTTGACTATTTCTAATGATGTTAAATTGTGGCATGAAACATTAGGACATATCAATTACTAAATTATTTCACTTATGAACAAACTTAATATGGTATAAGTTTTTCCTAACATTTCTTCTAACACTTCTACTTGTATTGGTTGTATGGTTAGTAAAATTCATCAGGAGTCTTTTCCTAAAATCACTCTTGGCATGATAATGAAAAAATTCATTTAATTCATAGTGGTATTTTAGGCCTTATAAAAATGATAAGAATTAGAGCAAAGCTGAAAAAATTCAATTTATGCAACAAAATACACAAATAAATAATTTCAACACAATAATATATTTCACACTTCTATTCTCTCTAAATCCATAAATCATCCAAGATATTACACACATATATAGGAAATGTATTTCCTATAACATCTCCACAATATTCCCTCCTAAAATCCCTCTAATTAATCACATGATATATTTTTATAACAATATAAAAAATATATCTTAATATTATTATACAACAATATTTTGATTAACCTATAACTATTTACCTCATGATAAATACATCAAATTCACATAAAATATAAAAGATGTTCCTAACATTCTTCTTGATAGTTTTTACATGGTGCAAAAACATTCACACTCTTATCTATAGTATGTTCACCTTTTGTAGCATGCCAAACTATGTGGCTCATGACCTTGATACAAAGAGAGCCTTACTCTTCCCATGGTTTTACAGGTTTACCACAAACCTTGACATGAATAAAATAAATATAAATGTATGCCACTGCATACTCTTAAGTCTACATACTACGGACATAATCTTGTTTCAAATGACCACTATTATGCAAAGTAATGCATCTCATCTTTACTTTACATGACTGTAACAAACTCTGAACTGACTTATCAAGATCTATGAACTGACTTACATTGGTGCTTTCTATTTTTTACAATGTCTTCACATCAAGGAATAATATTTTTAGTTTGCATACAAATTATATTATATGATTAGATATTATTATTTTGTTCTTTATTTCTAGACACACACAGTAGAAAAATATGAAAAGTACACACATACAAGTCACCAAAACATTTGTGCAACCTAATAATTGGTGACTAGAAAGAGGTCATTGAAAGACCTTGACCCTCTATGTATCTTCCATCATCCATTATGTCATTGCTTATTCAGATGATATCTCAATGAAAATAATGATTTTTTTGAGGGAAATCCCCCAAAATATAGATATGTTCACCAAATGTTTGGTACACCCAAAAATGCATCCGTGTATGATTTTGACTTTTGATATTTTTGAAAATGACTCTTTTTTATGAATTTTGACTCATAACATGACTATGGACCCAAAACAAAATATTGACACTTTCATTATAAAAGACTATACTTTTGATGATAAACATTATAACCAAAGTGACTATGACAATAAGCCACTAATAACATATAAATAATGTTATAAATACTACTAATATTACACATTTGACACTAAAAAATAAATGAACCCATTCTAAATAAATATTGACTCATATTTCTAAAAGACCCTTAAACAAAACTAAATGAATATTATGAAAAGATTTTGACACAACAATATGCTTTATATTAAATACAAAGAAATAATTCAATCTAGACTAAAGACCAAACTATGATTTAATGACCACCTAAAAAATATAAAAAATAAAAAATAAAAAACAACACTATAAATATAATGACTTGACACTAATATCTACTAAAACCAAAAGATATAAAATTATATCTTTGACCAAAGGCAAAACATAAACTTAGATAAAATGACTTGGATACTTAAATCGACACAACACTAGTAAAATTAGCACTAGGAATTAAATATATATAAATTGGATATGATCTAACTGATATAGATGCATTGACAAAGATAAGCACAGGTCATTTGTGGGTAGGTAACATGTAGCAGTTGATGTCTCATCCACTTGTTCAATCTCCAAACACAACTTCTATGGTTATATTTAGCTGTATGTATTTTATTGAAACTAATTATCATGATGCTTATGTATGCAGTGGATATAACTAGTTTGCATAATTCATGTGATGTCACATAGATCTTAATATACTAACCAATATGTCAATGTAGGCTTGGACATTGATAAATACAAACTGGACTATGCAAAGATAGTCGATATAAAAGGCAATATCAGAATGGTTGTATGGATCTTTGTGTGGAGTGATAACTAAGATGACTCTAATGTAGAACCACTTTAGAATATTAAATCTATAGGTTGAACCTAAAGCAAAAATATGATGTGTCCAAGGAATGATGTAATGAAAAATTACGGTCTAATTTTTACAAATAATAATGCATATGGACTGTTAGAACAATGGTTACATCTAATTTCATTTGAGTCTTATCTACACATAGCTACAACCATTTTGCTATGAATCAACTCTCTAAAACTGAACATATATATTAAACTTATAATTTACATAGATGATTTCATCAAAAAAAATTCTCATAAGCTAGGGAAATCAAGAACTAGTAATTATTTTACCCCATATAATGTCTTAGGATTTCATAGCCACTCTAATACTGCTGATAAAAATTGGAGCAGAGCTAAATAGACTCAATTCATGCAACACAATAATATATTTCGCACTTCTATTATCTCTAAATCCATAAATCATCTAGGATATTACACACATATATAGGAAATGTATTTCTTATAACTTCTCCCCAATATTCTCTCATGAAATCCCTCTAATTAAGCACATGATTTATTTTTATAAAAATATAAATAGTATATCTTAATATATAAATTCTGACTAATAATCATAATATTTTTATACAAAATATTATGATTAACCTATAACTATTTACCTCATGGTAAATACATAAAATTTACATAAATGTAAAATCTTTTACTAACAACAAAATTCTTATATTAATGGAGTTAATCATACTTTAACTTTTGTTGATGATTTCACTAGATGAGTTTCGATTTATTTTTTGAAAAATAAAGATCAATTTTTAGACACTTTTATTGAGTTTCATGCCTTTGTTTAAAAATAATCTCATTATTTTTTATGAATATTATGCATTGATAATGGTACTAAATATGTTAACAATGACTTTCTTTCATATTTTAAGTAACATGGAATTAAGCATGAAAAAACTGTTTCCTACACACCTAAGTAAAATGGTGTTGCTGAATGTAAACATAGGACTATCACTGAAATAGCTAGGTGTATGTTGCATGCTAAAAATATGAATTATAAATTTTGGTCTGAATCCATGTATTGTGTTATCAATCTCATTAATATGACTCCCACTAAAGTTGTTTTAAATATTACTCCTGAAAAAACATGAAGTGGTAGAAAACCTAATTTAAAGCATTTACATGTTTTTAGTTGGGATGAATTTATTCATATTGTAATTGAAATATTTAATAAGTTAGATGATAAATTAGACAATTTTATATTTTTTTTCATGATGAATCATCTAGGTATTATATGGTGTATTATCCCCAAACTAACAAAATCAAGATTAAAAGGGATGTTAACATTGCTGAAAACGGTGTACTTGATTGTGCTTCCAATTCAGATTCTCTTGATATAATTTTTAATTATTTTCCTTTTGAACTATTTATGATCATAATTTTTTTTTTCATATTTTTTTTCCCTGAAATTCCTCCTCCTAATCTTTCTCCACCTAAATCTATGCCTAAGTGGGCCAAAACTATTGTTGATAATTTTGTAACCATTATTTAAAGTTGTTTATGTGTAGGTTTTTAATAAGAATCCATTCATGGATTAAACTTAAAAAAATGTATTAAAAAAATCATATAAAATTTATCAATCCAAAATCATTCTCAAGAACAAATCATAAGTCGAAATTTGGATAGAGGTTCCTTTTATTCCTCTAACTAGTTATTCTACAAGCTAGTGAAAGTAATTTTCAAATGCTCAGTATAAAAAGGGGAAGAAGAGTTGATTACAAAGGTATTAGTTGTATTTTTTCCCCCTATACCATAAATATTATATGAATTATTTTCAATTTAAATGGGATTAACCTTATTAACAATCATTAAGAAAAATAAGTGCTCTAAAACCTTTTTTAAATACCAATGACTCAGTTTTAAGTAGTATGTTTATATTTTTAAATTATTAGTTGAAAAATAAATTTGATATGATATATTATGGATAATATAAAAAAATTTTACACATTCATTTATCAAAATTTTAAGAAAAATAATGGATAAACATAAAGGTACAAGCATTAGGGTCTTCAACAAGCTAGATAGATAGTCAAAAAAGGCAAATTTTGAGTGGTTTAAGTATTTATTTAAGAACATATAATTATTATAATGATAATATGGGCAATTAAATTTCATATTAAAAATATAAATTATTTATTTAGGCATCATAAAAATCAATAAATTATTAAAACACAAACCTACATGCATTCAAAAATGAAATTGGGCAAACTAGTCAACACCAAAAGGTGCATATTGAGTTTTTTAAAATTTAAACTCTTGAAATTTTACATGGAGGTATATTTTTATGTAATTAAATATTTAAAATTATTTTAAATTCCATATTATACCTGATTATATATAAAATTCTAATAGATAGGTCTAATCGTGAAGGGAATGAAGGTTTCTTCACTTTCTTGTTCACAAATAGAGTTAGAAATGAGTGTTTTAGGTCCCTCCAATAGAAAAAAATGATTTGAGAGTGTGAATAATTAATATATATGTATAAAAAAAACTATAATTAAATTAAAACAAATTAAAAATAGGCTCAGCTCATTGAAAAACATCTCTAGGGCATCTTCAGGGTAGCAAACAAACACTTTTTTGTAAATTTTTCTTTGGGAGTTTGGTGAAAAATTTTAGAGATTTTGAAAAATTTACAGGTCTAAACCATTTATACCTATCTAAAAATCATAGGATTATTTTTTTCAGTCTTGGAATACATTTTATACCCCTAATTCAAATTAGGGTTTCTTGAGAAAAAGAGAGCATATCAGAGCATTAAATGGTATTTTTTAGAGTTATACATGGAGTTTAAAGCTGAAATTTTATTTTAAAATATACTACACCATAGTGATGATATTAAAATCATATTTTTACTCATTATATATTTTATTTATGAATA
Organism: Torreya grandis; assembly: GCA_037957365.1. Taxonomy (NCBI): domain Eukaryota; kingdom Viridiplantae; phylum Streptophyta; class Pinopsida; order Cupressales; family Taxaceae; genus Torreya; species Torreya grandis. The sequence goes on from JARHVA010003078.1 coordinate 1,767,249, forward strand.
TCCATCAAGTTTTTGTATCTCACAGTGCATTCAAGAAACTTGCCAAAGTTGCACATGATAGGCATATAAAAGAAGAACCAGTTTGAAGAGATGATATGGTCATCATAAAGTGAAATTATAAATAATATTTAATTTTTAATTTAACATAAAAATTTACCCCTATCTAACTATGTTGCACCTTTTTTGGCTAAATTTAGTAAGTTCAAATCAACAACAAGAATCTTTAGTTAGCCCTAGAAAAGTCAAGTTCAAAACATGGAAAAGTGGAAAAGTTGAATTTGAGTTTTGGTGAGTATTTCAAGACATATTTTCATTAAAAATAATAATTATAGCATCATAATTTAATCCCTCTCTTACTATCCCTCCCCCTCTAGGATAAAATAAGAAAAGTCAATAAATCCAAATTACATACAATATAAATCATGTTGAACTCCAGGTGTGAAGTCAAGATAAGTATAGTCAACTCATGATGAAAATGAAGATAATTGAAGTCTAAGTTTAAGATGAATTAAATAACAAGAGGATATAATTGGAATATAAAAAATATTTAACTAAAGAAGATCAAAAATTGCATTCAAGATCACATGGAGTTAACTTAGGATTCAAGATGCATGAATAACCATTTGACTTGTTAACTCTCCCTCTCTCCCATATCACAAAATTTTAAAATAAATAAGGTTTAAAATACAATATGTTATGTTGAAATTTTTTGGAATTAAAATTGGATTTGAATTTTAGGTTGAAGTTGGAGTTACAATGGAGTTTACTTGACTAGCATGTGGAACTCTTTCCTATTTTTAGAATTGATTGTATTCTCTCTCTTTTCATCTTATCTATGTATTATATTTTGGAGAATTATGAAGAATATTATGTATTTGGATTACTTTAAATATACCAAAATTTAAACTACCTCACATTTTAAGCAATAAATAATTGATTTTTCCTCCATCTTCAAATTGTTCACGAAATGTGTTCTGAAATCATTGATAGAACTTAGTGAATGATTATTTTTCCTATGTTTACATCTGAATATCTCACCTATATGTAGAAAATTAACATTATTTCAGGTCATATAAAGTGTATAAGTCTTATTTCTACTTAATTTTAAAGTGAATTCAATCATTTTTCATTCCTTCCAAACTAGTGTAGGTGTCTATCAAGACCTCTATGTGCAATACTTATGCAAGGGTCATTATATAAAGATGAAATAAATATGTGTAAGTTATTTGTATTATAAAGTTTATATTTTATATTCATAATTGACTTTAACATTGGCACATCATCCTAATTTTTAGTTTTCAATTCCATTTTTAATTTTCACATTGCTCCTTCTATCGTTTTCCTTGTCAAGAAAGCAAATAATTAGATAGTTTAGATAGAATTAAGTGAGTGTACTAAAAGTAACCAAATATTTATCTAGATATTATCTCTAATTATAATTTCTAACACCTTGGATATTTTATATTTTATCAACAAAAATGAGACCATGTACACATTCTCAGCAAGGGTGCACTTCTAAGTGATAAAAATTTCTTGCACACCCAATAGGACATACATTGAAGATGAAAAAAGACATTTACAGTAGCAAGAAGCATCAGTTTCATGTCTTAAGTCACTAAAAATTAACATGAATATAACAAGGAATTATATATTTATTCCTTTAAATAATGAAATCCCTTTCAATTTCGCCCAATATGATGATAATACAACCTCAACCCTCAAAAGTCTACCATATTTCATAGGTGAAGATCAAACTACACCATAGAGGATATAAAAGATGTGGTAAAATTGTGTTCATTCATCCATATTACCCAATATAATTTTTACATTTATTTACTTGATGTATATTTCAAATAAAAGGTATTGCAATGGTATAGGAACCTTCCCTTGAACTCCATAGCCTCTTGAGATGATTCAGTGAACCATTCTATAGACAATTTGAAGATAAATCAGATCATCTATCCCTTGTTGAGTATATTAATATGATTAAGAAAATGCCACATGAATTTACGACTTATCTAAATTTTATATTTCATAAAACATGAAACATAATCCCTCCCATGATAAGGAAATCTCTTGAACATACTTTCCTATACTTTTTTGAGAGCTTTGAATTTTGATATTTCAGTTATGATTTAGTCCATGAGTGATAGGACACTCCCAGATGTCTATGATGTTGTCATTAATGCTAAAAATATTCTAAATCAAGTTGATAAACTTGTACCTAGGCCTTTAATATCAAAATTTCAAGAATTACAACTTATTCTACCTCTTAAAGATCCATTAATATGCTAAATTCTAACCCTTCAAAATCAAGATCAAACTCCTCATAATCACTCTAGTGGGCTTGATAAATTCAAAAATATGATACAATATTTTAGTAATGAGTTAATTAAGTTGAAAAGGGAACAATATCAATCCAATAAACCTCCATATCAATCTCAAGAAGCCATTATGCCAGTTAAACCATATGTTGCAATTAATCCTAATGCTCCTTTCTCAACCAAGGTCCTTGTTCCAGTACAAAATAATTTGATACAAGATTCAAGTTGGTAGCCTTATAACATTAATTATGTGAAAAATCAAAATTTAGTAGCACATAATATTAAAATTCTTCAAATAACACAAGAGGAAGCAAATCATGGACAAGTATGACTAGATGCAATCTTGGTGAATTTTCAAGTTGATGATCATGTGGTAGTAAATAAGATTGGTGAGCATAAAAATAAAAAATAAAAAATAAAAAATTATTGTATAAATTATAATATCTTAGAGAAGGGATATAAGTGAGCCCTAGGAGGTAAGTCATGCTTCAAATTTTCATAATATGGTTTCTAAAAGTACTAATGATGAAATTGTTACTCCTTTAGCTCTAACAAATCAACATGTTGAAGCAAGCAAGATTCACCAAATGCCTCAAGTTCAAGAGAAATAAGTAATTATCTATATTATTATGCCACCAAATGGAATATATTTCCCTCTGATCATCTTTTTTTTGAAGGAGTACCTATTGTATGGAAGGCAAAAGAAGAACGTACAGGTAAAAAGTAAAATTTATCAAAAGAGGATGATCAAGATTTGTTTAGGTCAAATAAGCTTCAATTTGGCATAGAAAATAATTAAATTATAGTAGTAAGTCAGCCTAAATATTTATATAATGAAGATGTTCCAGAAGATATGGAAGCATCTAGTGACATTGTAGCATTAGTTTTATAAGGTAACAGTCTTAGACATGAGCTAAATAAATATACAAAATAAGATGTAGTGACTCATAATGAACATAAATAAGATGCATGTGAGGAATAAAAATGTTTTTATGACTTATGATATCATTAATTTGAGTTGATTCAGGAATTAAATAATCTTTGTAGGCCTACATCTCCTTGTGAAGATATTGATAAAGTGATTATGAAGGTAAATCAAAATATGGTTATATTGGAAAGATTTATTAGTTTGAAAGAAAAATATGAGGTGATTATTAAACTACATGATGAGGTTGTTTATATTATATATATGTTGAATTTAGTTGATTCACTTGGAGATAAGATAAAGAGGTTGATAAGGAGGAAAAACACTGATCCAACTAGAATGACACTCACACAATAACTTGTTAGTCATCTTCATCAACCACATGGAAAGGGCATAAGAGGTTTTTAATTTGATTTAGGTATATTTTGAGTGATTTTAAAAATTAATGTTATATTTAATTTTCCTCCAACTTCTATTATGCATAAGTTTTGTTAGTAGTTTTATTTTCAATTCCTCTAAGTGTTATCTTGCACATATTTTAATTGTAGTTATTCTAGTTTTCAATTCACTAAGTACTTATGTAAAAGTGTTTTAATTTATTAAATAATACATTTTAATTTTCATATTTTTTGATATTTTTACTACTCCATATCCCAATATATATAGCTACTAGTTTTGGATGTTTATCAAGCAAACATCCCAACAAAGTCATCAAGAATGTTGAAATTTTTTGACCATTGGTCAAAGTTGCTTATGTGCAAGTTTTAAAAAATAATATATTCATGGAGTAAAGTTAAAAAAATATATTAAAAATATCATAAAAAATATCATAAAAAATCTATCACTCCAAAATCATTCTCAGGAACAAATCACAGGTCCAAATTTTGACAAAGGTTTCTTTTATTCCTCTAACTAGTTATTCTGCAAATTAGTGAAGGCAATTTTCAAATACTCAGTACACAAAGGTGAAGAAGATTTGGTTAAAAAGGTATTAATAGGTTATTTTTCTAATATTACCTCAATATATTTTATATTAGCTTAAATTTATGAACAATAATTTAGAAGAACAGGTGCTTTAAAACCCTTCATAAACCCTACTGGCTCAATTTTAAGCAGTATATTTATATTTTTGAGTTATTTATTGAAAAATGAATGTGATATAATATTTTATGTGAAATATAATATATTTATACGCATTAATTAATCAAAATATTAATTAAAATAATTAAGAAAGGTAAAGGTACAAGCATCAGGGTTTTCAACAAGTAAGAGAGACAATAAAAAGGCAAGTTTTGAGTGGTTTACGTGATTGTTTGAGCACATAAAATTATTGAAATGATAATAAGTTTTATCATAATTAATAATTAAAAAATAATTAGGTCTTTAGGACTCATAAAACTCAATAAAATGGAAAAACACAAAATTGTAGGCGTTCAAAAATAAAATTGGACAAGCTAGTCAACACCAAAAAGTGCATATTTTGAGTTTTTTTTCAATAAAAACTCTTAAAAATTTATATGGGGGTATATTTTGATGTAATTTAATGTATAAAATTATTTTAAATTCATTAATATACCTAAGGAGATATAAAATTATAATGTACAGGTCTGATCATGAAGGGAATAAAGGTTTCTTCACTTTTTTGCTCACAAATGGAGTTGGAAATGGGTGTTTCAAGTCCTTAAAATGGAAAAAATTTATTTAATAGGATGAATAATTAATTTAAAAATATAAATAAACTATAATTAAATTAAAACTAGTTCAAAATAGGTTCAGTTCATTGAAAATCATAGCTAGGTCATCCTTAGGGCAATAAACAGGCACCTTTTTATAAATTCTATTAGGGATTTTGGTGAATAATTTTGGATATTTTAAATATTTTACAGGTATAAAATATTGATAAATATATAAAAATAATAGGAGTGTTTTTTTAGTCCTAAAACTCATTTTAGATCCTCTAATTTAAATCAGGGTTTCTTGAGAACAAGAGAACATAAAATGGTATTTCTTAGAGTTGTACATGGAGTTTAGAGATGAAATTTTGTTTTACAGTATATTACACCATGATGATTGTTTTAAAATAATATTTTTTATATTTATATATTTTAATTATGAATATATATCAATTTTTTGGCTCTCATAGTGCATTCAAGAAGATTGTCAAAGTTGCACAAAATAGGTATATGGAAGAAGAACCGATTTGAAGAGATACTATGGTTATCATCAATTTTAAACTTAAAAATAATATTTAATGGATAATTAAAAATCCAAATTATACCATATACAACTATGAATCCACATTTTGGGCCAAATTTAGCAAGTTCAAGTCAACAACAAGAATCTTTAGTTAGCTCTAGAAAATTGGAGTTCAAAACATGCAAAACTAAAGAAGTTGAGCTCAAGTTTTGTTAAATATTTTAGGGTCTTTTTTTATGAAAAATACTCATTATAACATAATAATTAAATACATATCTTACAATTCCCTATTTTTGGTTGCATTTACAAAAGTCAAAAAAGTCAAATTACATGCAAGATAACTCAAGTTGAACTCTGGGTGTGAAGTCAAGATAAGTTTAGTCAACTCAAAATACAAGTGAAATTAAATGAATTATAAATTTAATATTCATGAAATAATAATATAATACAACTGAAAGATCAAAAAGAGTTAACTAAAGAAGATCAAAAGTTGCATCCAAGATAACAGGGAGTTAATTTAGGATTCAAGATGCATGAAAAGCCATTTGACTTATCAACTCTCCCTCTCCCACCTATAATGAAATTTTAAAAGAAATAAAGTTTAAAATATAATATGTTACATTTTAATTTTGTTTAATTAAAATTCTATTTGAAGTTGGAGTTACAATGGAGTTAATTTGGCTAACATATGTAGATCTTTCCTATTTTTGGAGCTGATTGTACTCTCTCTTCTTCTTCTCTCATATATATATTATATTTAAGAGAAGGATGAATAATATTATTAATTTATATTAATAAAAATATTCCAAAATTTATACTACCTCACCTTTGAAGTAATAAAAAACTAATTTTTTCTCCATCTTCAAGTTGTTCAAGAAGTGTGTTCCTAATTCATTGATAAAAATTAGTGAATAATTATTTTTCCTATGTTTATATCTAAATATATAACCTTTATGAAAAAAATTAATATTATTTTAGTTAATATATAGTGTCTAATCTTTATTTTATACCTAATCTATAATTTAATTCAACTATTGTTCATTCCTTCCAAGATAGTGTAGGTGTTTGTCAAGACCTATGTGTGAAACACTTGTGCAAGTGTCATTGTATAAAAATGAAGTGAATGTGTGAAAGTTTATATTATTTAGTGTATCTGGTATAGGAATAATAGAATTTAACATTTTTTAATCACCTTAATTTTTAGTTTTCAATTCTATTTTCTGTTTTAGCATTGTTCCTTCCACCCTTTTCTTAGTAAAAAAACACATACTTAGATAGTTTAGATAGAATCAGGTGAGTATAACAAAGAGAACCAACCCTTAATATATATATTATCTATAATTATAAGGTATAAAAATTTGGAGAGTTTATATTGTATCAATAGAGGTGAGAATATGCACACATTCTCAACAAGGGTGCACTTCTGAGTGATAACAACTACTATAGAAGACTCTAGAGTTAATGTTGATCTTAATGATACTCGTAGAAATAAGAAATAATTTTGTAATTATGATTTGATATCTAAACTTATGAAAAATAAGTATCCTCAAACTCTAAAACAAGATCAGTATCACCCTCATTAGGAACAACCAATGTATGATGAATACAACTATTTGATTTCTAATAACACTTGGGACTTAGTTCCACTCTCTAAAGGGCATCATTTGGTAAGTTTTAAATGGTTATTTAAAATTAAATTCAATTTTTATAATCAAATTTAATAATATAAATCTATATTAATTGCTATAGGTTTTTCTCAAATTGAAGGAATTGACTATAATGAAACTTTTACTCTTATTGCTAAGATTCCCACCATTAAAGTTATTTGAGTTTTAGCTTCTCACATGCATTGGAATATTTATCAAATGAATGTTAAGAGTGGATTTTAAATGGTGACTTGCATGAAGAAATTTACATGTTTTAACCCCATGATTTATTAATCAAGGTAATGAACATCTTGTATGCAAGTTAAACAAAACTACTTATGATTTAAAACAATCTCCTAGAGAATGGTACTCTAAAATTTATCAATTTTTATACCTCAAAGATTTAATCATAGTTCTAATGATCCTAATATTTTTTTCAAAATTACTCCAACTGGAATAGTTATCATTATTTTATATGTTGATGACTTAATCATAACTAGTAGTAATAGTTGAATAGTTTCTTACACTAAAAATACTTTGAAGAATACCTTTGAAATAATTGATTTGGGCCTCTTACATATCTTTTAGGCATTCAAGTTTGGAAATAAAATGATAACATCTCTATTTATCAATATAAATATGCATATGATTTACTATCTAGGTTTAATATGTTAAATTTTAAAGTTGTTGCTACTCCTTGTGAACTTGGTATTAAATTACATAATGACACAGAAATAAAAATTGTTGATTCAACTCTATATAGAGAATTAGTTGGTAGTTTAAATTATCTTATTCATACTAATTTTGGTATTACCTTTTCTATTGGATTGGTTTCTTTCTTTATTTCTAAACCTCAAGCTACTAATTTTAAAGCTTATAAAATAATGATTAGTTATATTAAAGGTACTCTAACTTTTGACATCAAGTATATCTTGAATAGAAATTTTTATTTGGCAAGTTATTTAGATTCTAATTAGGATGGTGATCCTAACGATCATTGATCCACAAGTGGTTATTACTTCTCTTTGGGTTCTAGCATCATTTCATGGAATACTAAAAATAAAATTATTGTATCTTTACCTTCCACAAAAATTGAGTATAAAACTTATAATAATTTTTCAAAGGAACTTATTTGGATTATAAGACTTCTTGAAGATTTGGACCACCCACAAAATTCATCTACTCTGATTTTTGGTGATAATCAAAGTGCCACTACCCTAAAAAAAATTGGTTTTCCATGCAAGGTCCAAACACATTGAGATTCAAAATCACTTTGAACGTGAACTTATTGAAGATAATAAAATTCTTCTCTCTTTGTTGAGGTATGTTTCATTGATGTGTTTGTGGCTTTAAACTTATCATTGATGTCAAAGGAAGTGAACATTGATGTCCCATAGGTGTTTTTTAGAAGAGACATGTCTTGTAATAAGATGAGAAGTATTATCTAATCATGTTATATAAGAGGTTTAGCATGATAATATGTTCTTGAATGAATCTACAGTGGTAGGTATGTCTCAAAGAGGTATGGCACCTAGTAAGTTTGTTTGATAAACTAGCTTATCAACATAAACATAGCTTGTGCTTGTAAAGACATGATGGTGATAAGATTGAAGCTGTTAAATAAAGTATTAGATCATATTAAAATATGTTATACAATGTGTATAAGTTAAAGAAGCTTTCAAGGTCAGTTATATAGGCTTAGGCCTTGCATGTGAGACCTAGTGTGAAGCTACATGCCTGGTAGCTTATTGAGAAGAGCAATGTGATACTTATATGAAGAAGGTTTATAGCTTGTGATCATGGTATGGATGTATATTAATTGTGTATAATTTTTTAAAAATAATTCAAGATGTTTCAAAGTGTGTTAAAGTACAAATCATAGTTGGTAGTTTAAAAACTTAATGTACATAGAAACCTAATATGGCCAAATGAAGGGACAAGATGAGTTTCCAAGGTAATATATCACATGTGATAATTTATATAGGTGTAATAGGTTGTATAAGGGGTGTTGAAAATTTTTGAAGTCCTAAATTGAAGGAGAATACAATAAAATTTGTCTGAAGGTCTTTTGTGTATATAAAATGAAGGTTTCCAAGCCTGAGAATGAACTATTGATGCTCATTGGCACATGTAAACATTGAATTATGTCCTAATAATTTTGTGAGAGATGTAAAATTTTCATAATAAGTATTTAAAATCATTATTTATTTATTTATTTTAGGGCCAATATTATGTTGAACAAACATTAAGAATGTTAACTAGTTTAAAACCCTCTCAAAACCCTTTTAATGACTCGATTGGAGAAAACTTGTTATAAAGTGCCAATAATGGATTGTAAAGTAAAGTTTTATTTTTTATAATGTATATTAATCCTATATTAATCCCAATTTTCTATTAGTTTTTAAAGGAAATGAGCAAAAGGTATAGAAAAGTACTTGTTTCTAAAGAATTTGATGTTACAAGAAGGGTTGACTTAGTCAACTCATGCAAGTTGATGGAGGTTGACGGTAAAGACATATTATTAATTTATATGGTGTTATTTTGGAAATAAATATTCTATATTTAAATAATTTTTGTCATGTAATATGAACTATCACTAATCTACCAGAGTGAAAACAATGAAGGAAACCAGGCTTGTGTGAGAAAGATTGTAGGGATAATTCTAGGTGTTTTGGGATGAATCATGAATAAAAATATTTGGGTTATTTTTTTGATACATTTAAATCATGTTAATTTTGATTTTAAGTGTTTATTATACCCTTATATAAAAAATAAAATGATCACAAGATGACCTATTTACATGAGAGGCCAGTGGAAGAGTGAGGTCTAAAGTTTGATAAGTTGGATCTATATTTTCCATTTGACCTATACATATTTGTGATTGGAGATATTATTATAATTAATAAGGATAATATAAATTAATTATATGTTGTTGGTTTTTTTCCATATAGGTGTGAGAAGTAATGTTCACCATGACTATGTTTTGAGTCAAGATGACTACTCCAAGTATGCTAGGTGAGATGAAGAGTTTGAGACTATAAGAAAAAAGTTAGTGAAAAAAATTTAATTTTTTAGGATTTTTTAAATATTTAATAACTATAAAACCATGATATAATTTTTAAGTCACTCTAATGTATTGATATGTGGAACCCAAAATGGCTTAGCAGACCATATATGCACAATGTAAGATAGAGATGAGAATTTGGTCTATAAGAACAATAGTTGAAAATAGAGTTTGATATATATCCATTTAGGAGTGATATATAAGACTAAAATAAACTATTAATATATAATATAAGCATTTAAATTTTCCTTTCAAGTATAATAGATGAAATTATATATGACTGTGTTTTTGTGCTACAAGTAGTTTATGAGTGGTCATCTTAAAGAGATGAGTTTAAAGTAATTTTGACAAAAATTATGAATCCATTTATTATGAATATGTAATTGAGGTATATTAGGTAAATATATATATTTTTTTATTTTCATGAGAATTCCCTATGCAGGTTTTGATGGTTAAAATGTTTGACTGTTTTGAGCTTTCTGGTAGAACTGAGTGACCCTATTGCAGAGGTATTTTTAGGTTCTTGGAGCTTGAGTGAAGGTCTAAAATGGAAATTTTGAGAATTTTTATGTAATTAATGATATATTTATGTTAATTTTTAATATGGTTACTTGGTAAATTTGATTGTGTGCTTTAGTTTCATGAGATAGACGTTTCTATGTTTATAAGCGCTAATGGCAAGTAGGCCTAATAACATGGATCAAGTGGTGAATTGGAATTCCAAATGGTATGGAAATATGTAGGAGTGATAAACGGTAACGGTATATTTGAGATGTATTATAGTTTTTTAATGTTTTTTAATTATAAAAATATATTCCAAATAATTAAAGTGTAACGTTTGTCTTGAAGTACACCTAATTACTTTAGGTCTCTATTAGGCCTAAAGAAGGATTTGGACCTTAAGGTAAATGGATGACCAAAGCGATGGATTTTTAAAATTTTTAATATGTGATATGACCTGTTAAAATTATAATAAAAGTGTGATAAGGATATTGGCTGACCTATATGGGTGAAAGGAATAGTATGGCATAAAGGCAAGGCCTAATTGGGCTATTAGTGCTAGTTAGAAAATAGAGAAGATACAAGCGAAGGAGAGAGCCTTTGAAAAATAAGGATAATGTCATTAAGTAAAATCATAGGAGAATATGATCATGTATGCATATCTAACCAGGTTTATGTAGGTGGATACATAGGTCAGTGGATCTAATGAGCCTAGAATAGGCATGATTGAGCGAGTAAGCCCAAGAAGCTATATGAGTGAGAGTGAAGAGGAAAGAGTGAAAAAAAAGGAAGTAAGAATTATTTTAATATTATAAATAGGTGTTATAAAATTATTAAATTTAAAGGTAGTTTATTTTGTGTTTGGTTGCTTAGGGGTTTGGAGCCTCCTTGCAAGATATAGCTTGCAAAAGACTAGTTGGGTGGGTGCTCAACTAGTAAGGGTTTGATCTCCTTGTGAATTGGGTACTTAAATAAACTTTATATCCTTAAATTATATGATATTAGACCATGTGAATGAATCAATGGTTTTTATCCCCCAAGAGGGTTTCCCACATATATCTTCTGTTCTCCTGTGATATGATTTTATGGTTGTTTATATATGCATTGATCTTTATGTGAATGAATGCTCTTGGATTGATGAATGAAATTGAATATCATTGTTAAAAAATTGATTAAACCCCCATATTAGTATATAATTCAAAAAATTGGTATTATATATGGACCTTTTGAGGATGATTAGTAACCTACAGGTGATCTTAAGTAGCACAAAGTATGATGAGGACAATGTTCATCTTATTTATAGTAATGGTGTTTAAAAAATTATCTAAAGAGTTGAAAGGATGTAAAAGGTACCATTTGGAAGATAAAAATAAATATACAAAATTTAGTTTAAATATGAAACCAAATATTGACATTATATGAAGACACTAAAGACATATTCATAAGTACAGGTCAAGGTATTTCAAGGTGGTTTACTTGGTCAGATAACATAGTAGAAGGAAGATGTTGTTTGGTTTAGATTTTAAATTAAATTGAGATTAATTTTTTTTTTTCCTTTATATAATATTATATAAATTTATCTATGTCATTACAAAGAGATATGAAATTGTGCATGTGTGCAAGAAAAGCTCTATGAAAGTTGACTATCTCTCAAGGTCTTCTGAATGGTAGACTAATGTGACTTGCTGAGTTGAATGGTGACCTTAGACTCTCAAAGAGATTGAAAAAATTATTTTAAATATGTTATTAATGTCATGGAGATACTTTATATGCTCTCAGGATGGTTAGTTTGGCCCTATATGTGAAGAAGGATCTCAAGACATGAAATTCACTAACATGAGGGTTCAAGTCATTCTTAGTGTACAAATCCTAAAGTGTGTGATATTGAATCAATTGAGTATGTTATTATCTATGAAATATAAATGAATATAAGGTTAATTATGTGCAATTATTACCTCAGTTGTTAAGATTCTAGTATTGAGTTCTTGAGTAGTGTCTAAGAAGCTAAATCAAAATAGGGGTGTGAAAGAGTTGATGATTGGTCCTCAAGACCAATGTCTTCCTTGTAAAGTTGTTGTATTTGAGTTGTAAATACTAGATAAGTTAAAAGAGTGATTTTTTCATCCTATATGTGACTTGAGATTAAGCATCAAAGTTTTGTAGGTGATGTTTTCCTATAGCATGTCAAGACGCTAGTGACTTGAATGAAGAAAATTACTATAGTTTTCTTCAAGGTTGTATCATGAGTCGAAATATTATAAAAATGTCATGATGAACTCATTAGGTAATAAGAGGATAATTTTAATTGTTTTAAGTTCCATGAATATGTTCAGTGGCATGAAGGTGATTGAAGTTCTATGTGTTTCCTAATAGGGTATTGACTGTGTGTGGACAATGTTTAAAGAGTTGTTCTTTGAAGAAGTTTCTTGAGAAGATTTGGTGTCCTTTATGCATGGAGATGAACTTTAGGTCATATTTTATCAATTTATATGTTTTTTGGTCCCTATTTTCATATCATAAAGGAGTCCAAAGAGTATCAAAATATTTTCAAAGTGAATGATGTCTCAAAGAACCATTTTGACTGTATGATAGCCAATAAGGTGTCTTGTAATGGTTTGAGCCATGATGGCTTGTGAGGATTGAAGTGAATTTGTGTGTTGGTATGAGGACCATAGGTGAGTTTATTTATCATGTTTCAAAGGTGATCATGTATATTTAATATTCTCAAGAATACTTTGTTAAGTGAGAGAGAGAGAGAGATAGTCCTATTTGTATTAGGTCTCCATGAGACCTAATAAGGGTATGAGAGCTAATAAATATTTATAAGTGAAAGTGAATGGTTTGTGGATACCTATGCATGGAGAAGACTAATATAAAATGGAAACAAAGTATATGACAAGGATTATATGATGAGATGACTTGATTAAATTATTGACCTATGAAGTCTTCTTAAAGGTAAGAAAATATGTTATGTGTTTGTTATAACAAGTTGGTATATAGTTTTAGATGACATTATCTAGATGAAACATGGAGTTAAGGGAAGATAAATCAATTTTTTTGATAAAATTGATGATAAATATGCATGAAAAAATGGGGATATTGATATATCTATAAATGACTAGGTCCAAGGATCAGTAGTACTGTTAGAAATGACATTTGTCATTAATATCAAAGAGGGAGAAAGACTTGAAGAAGAGAACCAAATTGAAGAGAGATTAAAATGGTTTTTTATTTTATAAGGTTTTACATAAATTACAAAGGGGCATATTTTTTAGGTATGTTCCATTGATGTGTTTGTGGCTTTAAAGTTGTCATTGATGTCAAAGGGAGTCGAAGGTCATTGATGTCCTAGAGTTGTTTTTGAGAAAATAAATGGATTTTAATAAGATGAGAAGAAAAATAAAATCATGCTATAGGGAGGTTTATCATGATAATATGTTATTGAATGAATCTACAGTGGTAGGTATGTCTCAAATAGGTATGGTAACTAGTAAGTTTGTTTGATAGACTAGCTCTTAAGCATGAACATAGCTTATGCTTATAAATACATGATATTGATAATATTGAATATGTTAAATATATTATTAGAGAATATTATATAAGTATTTTCAATTTAAAAACATGTGTATAAGGAAAAAAAAAAATTTAAGGTCAAGTATTGAGGCCTAGTGTGAAGGTACATGCTTGGTATCTTGTTGACAAGAGCAATGTGAGTCTTATGTAGAGAAGTTTGAAATATTTTTATCATGTTATGGATTTATATGAAATTATTATGATTTTTTTAAAAAAATTAAAGAGGTTTCCAAGTGTGTTTAAGGAAAAATCATAGTTGGTAGTTCAAAGACCCAACTTGCATAGAAACCTAGTATGGCCAAATGAAGGGTCAAGATGAGTTTACAAGGTAATAAAAAAATGTTAGAATTTATTGAGTTTTAATAGGTTTTATAAATTTTTTTTACTAAGTTTTAGGTCCTCATTTGAAATATAAGGAAAAAAACTTGTTTGAAGGTCTTTTATGTATGTAAAATGAAGGTTTCCAAGCTCAAGAAGGAACTATTGATGCTCATTGGCACATGTACACTTTGGATAGTGTCTTGAGAATTTTGGGAGAGATATAAAAGGTTAATAAGAAGGATTTAAATTCATTACTTTTGAATTTTATGGGAAATATTGTATGAACAAATGTTAAGAAGGTTAATTGGTCTAAAACCCTCTCAAAACACTTTTAATGACCCAATTGGAGAAAATGTATTATAAATTACCTATAATGGATTGAAAAGTCAATTTTTATGTTTTTATAATTTCTATGACTATTTTAGTCATTCCCAGGTGGTCTTAGTTTGTCAAGGTAGTGAGTAGAAGGTATGTAAAAGTGCTTGTTTCTGAAGAATTTGATGTTATAGAAAGGGTTGACTGAGTCAATGCATGAAAGTTGATGGAGGATGAAGGCCAATAATTATTATTGATATCAATGGTGTTAGTTTGGAAATAATAATAATTTGTTTCAATTATATTGGTCATGGAAGATGACCTATTACTAATCTACCAAAGAGTGAAAACAGTGAAGGAAATCAAGCTTGGGTGAGAAAGAGTTTAGGGATGAATTTCAAGTATGTTGGGATGAATAAAATTATTTTGGGTATTTATTTTAGACGTATACCTAATTTTAATTTTTTTGTTAAATTTTTTATTATACCATTACATAATAAATAAAATGATCACAAGATGACCTGTCTAAGTGAGTGAGGGTAGTGAAAGAGCAAGGTCTAAAGTTTAATACGTTAGGTCTATATTTACCATTTAAACTCTACATATTCATGATTTTATTTATTATTATAATTTATAATGATAATATAAATATATTATATTTTCTTGGTTGTGTCCCTATAAGTGTGAGAAGTCATGTTCACCATGACTATGTTTTAGAGCTAAGATGACTGCTTTAAGTATGCTAGGTGAGATGAAGAGTTTGAGACTCTATGACAAGATTAAGTGAATAAAATATACTTGTTTAATTTTTTTGAAATATTAATGAATTATATAATTCTAATGGAATTTTATAATTTAATATAAGGTGTTGATATGTTGAAGCCAAAATGGCTTAGACGAGTGTATATCCACAATGTAAGAGAGAAATAAGAAATTGGTCTATAAGACCAATAGTTAAAAATAGATTTTGATATATATATAAATTTAGAAGTGATATATAAGACTCATATAAACTATTCATATGGATTATATGCACTATAATTTTACTTTAAATTACAAAATATGAACTTCTATATGATTGTGTTTTTGTGTTACATGCAATTTTTTAGTGCTCATATATAAGAGATGAGTTTGAAGTACTTTTAATAGATATGATGAATCAATTTGTTATGAAGATGTAATTCAGGTATATTATGTTCATGTAAATGTGTTTATTTTCATGATATTTCCCTATGCAATTATTTATGGTCAAAATGTTTGCTTGTGCTTTTGAGTTTTTTGGCAGACCTGAGTGAACCTATTATAGAGGTGTTTTTGGGTGATTGGAGCTTGAGCGAAGCTGTATAATGGAAATGGTGAGGTTTTTTAGGTAATTAATTATATATTTATTTGATTTTTTCATATGGTTAATTGGAAAAATTCATTGTGTGCTTTAGTTTCATGAGACATACTTTTCTATGTTTTTAAGGGCTAATGGCAAATAGGCCTAATAGCTTGGATCAAGTGGTGAATTGGAATTAAATATGGTATGGACCTATTTAAGAGTGATAAAGTGTCTATTTGAGATTTATTAAATTTTTTTCATGTATTATAAGTAGAAAAATATTTTCCAAAGAGTTCAAGTGTAATGTGTGCCTTAAAGTAGACCCAATTGATTTAAGTATCTATTAGGCCTAATGAAGGATTTGGTACTGAAGGGAAATGTTAGACCAAAGTTATGGTTGTATCAATTTTTTAATGTGTGATATGGACTATTAAAAGTATAATAAAAGTGTGATAAGGACCATGGCTAACCTAAATCAGTGAAAAAAAGAGTGTGGTATAAAGGCAAAGCCTAATTGGCCTATTATTACTAGTTAGAAAATAGAGAGGATACAAATGAAGGAGAGAGCCTTTGAAAAATAAGGATCAGGTCATTAAATATCATAATAATATAATATTGTCAAGTATTCATATCTAATTAATTTTATTTAGGTAAATACACAAGTCATTAGATCTAATGAACCTAAAAGAGGCATGATTGAGCGAGTAAACCCAAGAAGGTATTTGAGTGAGAGTGAAAAGGAAAAATTAAAAAAAAGGAGGTAATCATCAGTTTAATATTATAAATAGGTGTTCTAAGATGATCATAGTTCAATTTAACTAATTTTTTGCTTGGTTCCTTAGGGGGTTGGAGCCTCCTTGAAAGATAGAGCTTATAGAAGACTAGTTGGGTGGGTGCTCAGCTAGGTAGGAATTGAAACTCATTATGAATTTGGTGATTTAATAAATTTTAGATATTAAAATTATATGATAGTATTACAAGTTCATGGTTTAGTGGGTTTTATCTTCCAATATGGTTCCCATATATACCTTGTGTTCTCTTATGATATGCTTGTATTGTTGTTTATGTATGCATTGATCTTTATGTGAATGAATGATTGCTAGAATGATTAGTGAAATTTAATGTTCACCCACCTCTTATTAAATAATTATAACACTCTTTCTATCCTATTGAATAATAAATGGTTGATATCTTCACTAAACCACTATGTAAAGATAAGTTTGTCTTCTTTTATAACAAGTTAGAATTGAAGGAAATTCTCATTAAGGGGGAGAGTTAGTGATGTTTCATCCCTTATTGTTTTATTGTAAAATCCTAAATAAATTTTAAGGGTGAGTGTTAGGATTACCCTTTATTTATAATAATTCATTTTATCCTAAGTTACTTTTTCATTTGTGAGAAATTTTTATTTATATGAATTATTAATTCACATAAATCTAGATTCCATGAAGTGTCACTCACCTCTTTGTTCTCCTTTAAGAGTTGTGAGTTAACTACATGAGTAACTTATTACATAACATGGAACACACCTCCCTTCACTTTGTAAGGGACTAGGACACAAGTGACACACACTTAGGAGGCTTGTAAGGTAATAATGAGATTATATATAACTCTCATTTTCATCCTCTAGCTCTATAAAAGAGCCCTTCCTCTTTATTTTTCTTCACCAATAATCTCATATCTCTCTCTATTCTTCTCTTGTGCTCTTTATTCAATAATATACTTGTGTAGATTTTGGTTGTAAGCCCTATAATAAGATCATGTGAGTTTTTATTTGATATGTTTGGTTTCCCACTTTAAAACTTGTCTCATTCATGGTTCACACTTGAGAGGTAACTTAGTCTTTTAAATTCTTATTTTTTCTCACACTTCAATGCTATTTCATTGATGATTATTCTTAGGATCAATAAAATAGAAAGAGTTAGCAATACTTACCTTTGGGTGTACCTATTGAGTCTTAATATCTCCCTTGGCCAATGGTACTTTATAAGAGTTTTTTATGGATTTGTAAGGATCACATTATATAAATAATATCTAGGATAAAAGACTCCTTTGAATCTAATACTTTCCCAAAAGACAAGTTATCTTCCCTCCAAGGCAAACCCTAAGCAAAGGATCCTTAAAATGTAGATTAAATATAATTTTAAAATGTAATGATTTGAAAATGAATTTTCCTCTCTTTGGGTATGTGCATACAATTAGGGGACAATTCCATGGATATTTCTCCAATGTGTACATGTTATGACCATAACATATATGTGTTGTGTCCATAATAGTATGTGTTATGGTCATAACATGTATGTCCTATGGCTATAACATTTACATGTTATTTCAATTTAGGCTCAAAATATCTAAGCCATAACATGTATGCGAGTAGATGCATGATAATGGGGGATAAAATGGGGGACCTTAAATCGATAATTTTTTCCCCTAAAATAGTAATAGTTGAGATTGGAGAGAATGTTAGAGACACATAAAAAAAAACTTGACAATGACATAAGAATATGAATTGTAGAATTTTGAATGTAGTTTATAAAGATATATTTTTTTCAATACCCAAATGATAAAAATGTGTAAAATAGATGTATTTGTGATAATAGGTTGGTCTTTTTGTGAAAAGATAAGGAGATTATGTGTATTAACACACTTATTTTGAGTAAATTAATAAATTTTTGTATGAAACTTCATATATGGATAAGTGAAATATCGAATATTATTAAGAATATTTTTTATTAATTTTATAACACACACACACACACAAATTAAATAATTTTATAAGTCAAGACATATATAAAATTGAAATTGCAAGTTTACAAACACAATTTTTTTACCTGAAATTCATATATATATATATATATATATATATATATATATATATATTGAAATTACAAGTTTAAAAACACATTTTTTTTACCTTAACTTCGTGTGTGTGTGTGTGTGTGTGTGTGTGTGTGTGTGCGTGTATATATATATATATATATATATATATATATATAAGCATAGTTGACAATGTGTAGAACATTGAGATATAAATTTTATAAATGTTTAGATATATTCCATAATGAGGTATGTTGTGTGGGAATCAAATAATAATTATAAATAATAGTTTAACATTGGAAAAAAAATTAAAACTATGTTTTCCCCTCTATAAATTAATAATAATAATAATAATAATAATAATAATAATAATAATAATAATAATAATAATAATAATAATAATAATAATAATAATAATAATAATATCTGAGTGATCATATGGGTCACCAAATTTGGAAAAATCACATAATTTTTCACAAAATTAAATGGGTTAGTTCATGAAAGGGTTTGGAGTAGGTTCATCCCTGGGCATAAAACCAAACCTTTGGAGGGAAAAGGGAGATTTTTTTGATATAAAGAGAAAAGGGTGTACACCTTTTAGAACCTACAATCCTTGCAATAAATTATTTTTTCATTTGATTTGTGAAACACAAAGGGTGTGTGTGCTTTTTAGAAGCACAAATACCCTTTGTGATTCACAAATTTCTATTCATTCCCATGAAATATTATTATTCCTTTTTATTTTTACAAAATTCAAACTATTTTTAATTGTTGTAACTATGTGAATTCTACAAATTCTACATTCACTTTGTCTCAATCACTACAAACTCATCAAATTTTACTCTATAGTTGACTTATTTCAATATTTAGATAAATAATAGGGTCAGAAATTCTTCACAAAAGACCAATTAAAGAGCTAACAAATAAATAAATTGAATAGAAGAGAGAAAAATGAATAAAAATATAAGTAGATAGGAGAGCATACATAATGTCTTCTAGACAAGGTAAAGGTACATCATTTACACTAGGTAATATTTGAATTGAAAATAACATACCCAATTCCATGGAATTTAATTTAGATATCTCTTTCCTGAGATAAGAGAACTTAATCAATCATTGTTGAATGATGAAGTTCAATGTAGAGAATGTAAATAATGAATTTGAAATGAGTAATGAAATATATGGAGAAATATAATATAATGAAACATCCATCCCTAATGAAGTTTTAAAGCATGATGATAATTAACATCAATTAATGACCTTAATTCATGTGTCCCCTAATGAAGAGTAATTCACTTCACCTGTAGGGTCTTATTTACCTAGCCAACCATGTAATATCCCTTGTATGATTAAAGTAGCAACACCATCTAATTTAATACAAAACATATCTCCTACACCCCCACCTCCAAGGATAATGCAATGAACACCAAGGTATTTAGTTGAAATAGATGATAAAATAATAAAACCTACGGAATCTAAAATGTCAAAAAGATCAATTCAACGTCATGCTTAATGTGTACATGAATATGCATTTGAGAATAAAATTCATATAAAATGATGTCAACTATTTGTTCAATTAATGAAAATACAAAAAATGCACCCTGTGAAACAAAATTTAGGTTTAAGATAAACAATATGGATGGAAAAAATAATAAGATAGTAGAGACTATAATTAATACATTTAAGGCAATAGGAATAAAAGTTGAAAAAATATAGTCATGTGGCAAGATGAGTAATAATGGAATCTATAGTGAGTAAACAAACATCTAAATCTTGAATTCTTAGTGAAACAAGTAAATCCTTGAACTTGAATATAAAAACTTTTATAAATGTTGTAAAAACAATAACAAATATTGATGACCCTTTACTTACAGACTGTTGGGCATTTAGTGGTATACTCCCATGAAAATATAAGGTATTAGTTAAAGGAACAAGAGATTTGATTGAAATTTTTTGGCATGATAACACAAGGGTCTCATCTAATGTAAAATATGTTAAAATAATAAAAGGTTAAAAAAGATATGAGCCACATGTAAAAAAATCATTGGATATGACCCAAACAAAATTTTATAAAATGTTTATTAAAACAATTAACGATCAATTGATAATTAACCAAAGGTCATTTGAGATGAGAAATCCTTTCTATGTTATAATCAACAAAGGTTGCACCATATGTTGTTATAGGGTACATGTTGAATTTGTGATGCATTTTATGTTTTTCATCATATATGATCTACTTTACATACTGATGATATTATGAAATAATGCATGGTGGCTTCCCCACCTAAAACATTAAGAGAATTAATCCAATGTTTTTTTTGGTAAAAACCTAAGGGACATTTTTTCCAAACAATGTTTAGATGGAACATGTAATAGTTGTGGTGGGTTTTCAAATTTGATCATCTATATACATGAATTAATTTCACATGAATTTGGAAAGTAACTAGTTGATTATAATAGGTACAAAATTGTAAAGTATGTGTTACAAGATGGAAAAGAGTCAACAAGATGTGAGTTAGTTATGACCAAAGTTTCCATATCTGATTTCATGTTTGAATTCAAAAATAATATTATCTATCAATATGCAAGACACACACAAATCAAAATGGTTAGATAATAAATTCAAGCTATACAAGGACAACTTCCTAGTTGGCACCATTGTTTCGGTTGTGGATTTTGTTGAGAACTACACACTAGAACAATAGAATGAGGTTAAATCCCAATACTATAATTCAATTCAAGTTGGAATTTTCATGCATATTATATTCAGACATGCCCCTAATAGCATAAATGATAATGGAATATTTTTAGTGGGTACCACTTTTATATGAGAGATAACAAATCATAATATCTAGAGTTTGTCCAAGGTTGTTTTGAGATATTTTATAAGAATATGAATTCAATAGAAATCATGTTTGATACACACTAAATTTGGTTAGATAATTGTGCAATATAGTTTAATAATTCTTGAATATTTTACTAGTTAAGTATAATGCATAATAAAAACGGGGTTCAACATTTTTGGAGATTTTTTGAGGTTGGGCACGGTAAAGGGGAACATGATGGTGTAGGTGCATGTGTAAAAATATCCCTCAAAAAGAGTAGGGAAAGCACATGGATGGTGCTAATTTGATTTATGTTTCAAGTATTGTGACTTGGTATAATAATTTTTTTTTAATGGATCAGATAAATATTCTCATGTGAAATATTATATTAGTTAATAGAGGAAAATGACAAGGCAATGTATTTAAATTTAAGTATAGTACTTAGATCAGGTGTTTTCCACTCCATTCAAAGCTCAAATTTTAGTTCATGGACTATTTATACTAGGGATATAACATGATTTTGTTTAGGATGTATGTAATTAAAGTGAAATGAATGTGGTTCAAAATAATACATTGATAAAAATGGTATTGTCAACCCATAAAACCTATAGATAGTATCCAATTGATTCCGACAATTGATGGATCATGGAATGGCATCATCAACTGACTTTGACCACATCTCATATCTTGTGCAACTAGGTACAATTTATATCTAATTTAAATGTAGCCTTACTTCTATTAGTGATATCTTTATTTTTTCCTATATGTTCTTACAAATTGATTATACTTTAATTGCATGGAATATTTTTATAGTCATTTCACTTGAGGACAATGATGAGATAACAAACTACTACTTATGTCATTGTGTAGAGGTAAAAAACATTAACCATAAATGTCATGGATGGAGAAGACCTATTTTATCCCAATGGATTCATCGTGGTTATAGGAACTTGGCATCATAGGTACTATTATAAAAAATAAAAAAAATTGTTATTTGAGGACTTTAAAACACACATGGTGGTGCTTAATTATTAAAATCTGGTTATCACTATAAATATTCAAATGATCAAATATTGTGGAAAGATTAACAATAAAAATTTATGGAAAGTTCATGAATTCGAGCATGATGTGATTATTGAAGCACTTAAAAATAGATCTGATCCTAAAGGTTCATTGGATTGAATTAGTAAGGTTAGTATGAAAAATTCATCTTGCATTTCAAATTAATATATTTGACTTATTTGATTTAGTATATTTTAATTTTGAATGATTTTATCATTGAGTGTTTATTTATGTTTAAAATTCTTTACTAAATTTTTTTATTGTAGGTTAGTGGAACTAATTAAGCTTCCACCTTCATGTGGTTTGTATCATGAGTAAACAATATTATTTTCTTGAAACAAAGAGAAGAAAAAAATTAATACATTCCTCTCTGTGATCTAATCATTACTCATCTAATTCAACAAACATAGTGGACATGTTTCTTGTATTCCTTTTGAGGTTATTTAACTCAAGTATTAGGTTTCAAACTGTATATAATTCTATTTCTTGTAAAAATACATAAACTATGCTTCAAGTAGATATTATTGTATACAAAAAAAGACTCATCTAAGTTTAGAACTCATGGAACAACTTCATGGATAGTTACTTCCATGCCATCTCAAGTAGATATTATTGTATACAAAAAAAGACTCACCTAAGTTTAGAACTCATCTAAAATTTTTATAAAGCTATAAAAAATATATAAAGGATCTAATAAATATATAAAATATAAGGAGTAAGTTGAAAATTTTGTGGGTAGAGGTATAACTAGGTGAGGAAGAGCCAAAAGGCTCAGAAAATGTGTATGTAATCAAGAAAAATCATGTGAATGCAGATACTCTATGAAATCAAGAGTTGAAATATTTGTTGATATGAGAAAGGAATTAATTTATAGGTGTTATTTTATTTATATAAACATATGAATTATTTTATCATGTTTAACTGATATGATTGTGGATGACATTATAATCTTGATAGCAGGTCTAATCTTGATTTGATGAGACAAGATGATACCGGTCTCTCTTAATTTTGTGACAAACTTTATTTTGAAGTATTTTCAAATGAATTAAATATTTTGGAAGCATGTGAAGGTGTTATCTAGTAGAGATCATGTCATAAAATTTCATTGATCCTATATAAGTCATATATATTTTATTCATTGAGAGGTAAGTTATTGTGAAGGTATTTATTACAATTCTTATATAGTTTGATGATTGGAAAAGTATTATAAAGAGATTATTTGAATTCATGAACATAGGTTCATGTGTAATGAGTTTTAAATAATTATATATAAGAGTTTATACATTTAAGGGTGTCCATACTAATGGTTTATCACAAAATGCTTAAGAACTTATATACATAGTATAATTCAATCCTCTAACTTTTCATTTTAAAGATTTTTGGGATTAGTTTTGGAGTAATAAATTCAAGAGAGTGTTTAAGGAAATTTTTATATATTATATATAAATTTTGTGTTATTTTTTATTTTATAGGTTGAAAATAAAAACAAAATAAAAATCAGTGTTCACTAGCCTGAAAACAGGGTTTAATGAGCCAAAAAGTTCCATATATTAAGTTTTCATCAAGGAAAGTTTATGAAAATTTGAGGAAGGTTTTACAGGGATGAATTTTAGTTTATTTAAAATTTTGGGATCATAGGAATATATTTAAAATATTTTAAACAAGAAACCTTAGTCTATGAAGTATTTAGTTTTAGCCATTTCTAACTGCCCTATGAACTATCATGCATAACTTGTGTTTCATACCACTAGAAATGATGAAATTTATTGTTAATAGATATTAAATATCCCAATTTTTTTACTATACTCAAATTTTTATAAATTTTTTTTGAGTATAATATCCTTAAAAACAAACACAATCCTCAAAAATATTATGAGTAACAAGAAAATCAGGAACTCATAAGTTAGCTCACAAAAATAAACATATCTTGAGAATGAATTGGTAAAAAATAATTAAAATTGGATGAAATATGGAATTGTATTATTAGAATATGATATAAAAATTTTGGATAAAAATATGAGGTTTTAAATTTTGATAATGAAAAATCTCAATCCAGAAACCTATTCTTGATAGCCTTGAGACAATTTAGAGACATATTACTTGAGGATGGATAAATAACAAGATAATTTTTATGTTTATGAATAAGTTATAGGGGATGTAAAATTGATAATATCATGGATATTTGGATAAGTTTTAGAATAAATCAAGAGGGTTATAAGTTCAAAAGGTGTTAAGAAATATAAATTATCAATAAGTTGTTTAGACCTCTAAGAAATAAAAGGAGATTAAAGAAGGTACTCCAAGTTGTGATGTAAGATATGAGGAATAAAAAAAGGTGAGAATTTTATCATAGTAAAGTGATTTGAGAATTAAAAGATATAATTCATTTCCATAAGGTAATAAACAAAGTAATGCAGACCAAATAAATGAAAGGTATATGAGTGAATGAGTTAGTTTTGATATGAAATATAATAATATTGATTAAAGTCATAAATAATATTGTTGGTATTGAAAATAAAAATAA
The DNA here is from genome assembly GCA_037957365.1 of Torreya grandis. Classification (NCBI taxonomy): domain Eukaryota; kingdom Viridiplantae; phylum Streptophyta; class Pinopsida; order Cupressales; family Taxaceae; genus Torreya; species Torreya grandis. Next base: position 1,792,666 of record JARHVA010003078.1, read on the forward strand.
GTTATAAGGAGACCTAATAGGTGACCTAAAAGATAAATTGATAAGTCTACCTAAAGGAGAATTGGCCATAATTAGATTAAGCAAGTAGACTACTTGCATCATAAACTCTCAAAAAACCAACCTACAACTTTAAGAAGGTCTTTGGGATCATCAAAAAATGTTTTAAAAGGTATACTAAAATATTTTTGAATGATTTAACACCACGGAAACCCATATAAACTTGTCATGGTCTTGTGATAGATATTTTACAACATTTCAAGATGGAGTCTAGAAAGAAGCAAGGAGAATGAGTTACAAAGCTATAAAATTCCTTCATGTTTCCCTTTTGAAAGTTTCACCTCATTTATGGTTTATTAAACTATAAATTTTAGTCTCAAGGTCCAAAAAAGACTGAATAACATCTATTATAGCCTTAAAACACCCATCCAGACATGTCCACAAAGATGGTTTATCGATTGGGCTAATGAGCTAGAAGATATGCCCCAACTAATAAGTTTTTGGTCCTTTAAGAGAGATTTGGATATGAGATAAAACTAATTTCCAAGAAGGTATTACATCAGAAACTCTCTAAAAACCAACCTGCAACTTCAATAAGGTCTTTGAGATCATCAAAAAATGTTTTCAAAGGTATACGTCAATATTTTTGAAGGATTTAACACCATGGAAACCCCTATAAACTTATCATGGTCCTATGAGAGATATTTTCCTACATTTAAAGATTAAGGAGTCTAGAAAGAAGCAAGGAGAATGAGTTACAAATCTATAAAATTCCTTCATGTTTCCCTTTTGAAAATTTCACCTCATTTATGGTCCATTAAACTATAAATTTCAATCTAAGGGCCCAAAAAAGACTGAATAACATCCATTATAGCCTTAAAACACCCATCCAGACATGTCCACAAAGATGGTTTGTCTATTGGGCTAATGAGCTAGAAGATATGCCCCAACTAATAAGTTTTTTGTCCTTTAAGAGAGATTTGGATATGAGATAAAACTAATTTTCAAGAAGGTCTTGCATCATAAACTCTCTAAAAAGTAACCTGCAACTTCAAGAAGGTCTTTGAGATCATCAATTTTTTTTTCAAAGGTATACTATAATATTTTTGAAGGATTTAACACCATGGAAACCCCTATAAACTTATCATGGTCCTGTGAGAGATATTTTCCTACATTTGAAGATGAAGGAGTCTAGAAAGAAGTAAGGAGAATGAGTTACAAAGCTATAAAATTCCTTCATTTTTCCCTTTTGAAAGTTTTACCTCATTTATGGTTTATTAAACTATAAATTTCAATCTTAGGGCCCAAAAAAGACTAAATAACATCCATTATAGCCTTAAAACACCCATCCAGACATGTCCACAAAGATGGTTTGTCGATTGGGCTAATGAGCTAGAAGATATGTCCCAACTAATAAGTTTTTGATCCTTTAAGAGAGATTTGGATATGAGATAAACCTAATTTCCATGTATCACTCATGTTTATTGATAGAGAATACTCTATGGGTTGCTTAGAGGACTCATCCATGCAAGTGTAAGAGTAGACAATTTATCTCTAGACCTCATGGTTCTCTTGTAATGCATGGCATAAGTTCCCTTAGTTTAGTCACTTTGGGATGGTAATATTCTCTTAAGGGATGCATGTGGTCAACTAAAAATTTCAGTCTTAAGGCCTGATGGACTTGGATAATGGCTATTCTATCCTTAAAATTATTATTCGAATGTGTTTATGAAAATAGTTTATCATTGGGATAATGATCTAGGATATATTCCCCCCACTAAAAAGTTTTTAGTGATTTAAGAGACATTTGGATATGAGAAAAAGCTGATTTCTATGTATCTCTCATGTCAATTGAGAGATAGTCCTCTAGGGGTTGATTATAGGACTCATTCATGTAGGTGTAGGAGTAGATGGTTGTCTTTATCCCTCATAGTTCTACAATGTGCGATAAAATTTCATTTAGTTTTCTCACTTTGGGACAATAATATTCTCTTAAGTGATGTGTCTAATTAACTAAACAATTTGGTCCTAAATATTGAAGAATACTAGATAACGGTCATTCTATCCTAAAAATTCTCTTTTGGACATGTGTGAGTAGATGATTTTTTGATTGGGATAACAAGCCAGAAGATATGTCCCCACTGACATGTTTTGGTTCATTAAAAGACATTTTGTTGTGAGAGAAAAACCATTTCCATGTCTCACTGATCTCAAGTGAGAAATAATCCTCTAATATTTGCTTAAAGGACTAATCCATGCAAGTGTAAGAGTAGATGATTAATCTCTATCCTCATAGTTATCTTGAAACATGCAACAAAAGTTCATTCATTTTTCTCACTTTGGGACAATAAGATTCTCTTAAGGGATGTGTCTAATCAACTATAACTTTCAGTCTTAGGACCTGATCAAGATAGGATAAAGGTTGTTCTAGAATTTAAATGCCCATCTAGATTATTTATAAAGACGGTTCATCCATTGGGATAACAGACTAGAAGATATTGCCCCCATTGACAAGTTTTTGGTCTTTTAATGGACATTTAACTATGAGATAAAACTCATTTTTGTGTCTTTCTCATGTCAAGTGAGATAGAATACTCAGGGGGTTGATTATAATAGTTATCTATACAAGTGTATGAGAAGATGATTTATCTCTATCCTTCATGGTTCTCTTGCAATGCATGATGTAAGTTTAATTAGTTTTTTCTCTTTGGGATGATAAGATTCTCTTAATGGATGAATCTAATCAACTACAAATTTTGATCCTATACACTGATGGAGATTGGATAACAATTTTTATATCCTTAAAACACTAAACCATATGTGTCTACATAGATTGTTCATTGATTGGGCTAACAATCTAGAAGATATTCCCCCCATTGATAAGCTTTTTGGTCCTTTAAGAGACATTTGGATAAGAGATAAAAATTATTGATATATCTGGCTCATGTTGAGTGAGAGAATCCTTTGGGAGTTACATAGAGGACTCATCCATGTAATTATAGGAGGAGATGGTTTGTATCTATCCTTAATGGCTCTCCTGCAATGTATGAAAAAAATTTTCTTAGTTGTTTTCTCACTTTAAATTGATAAGATTATCTTTAGGGATGCATGTGGTCAACTTTAATTCTCAGTATTAGGGCCTATTATATCCTTAAGACACCCATCTAGACACGTCCATGCAAACATTTTTTCAATTGGATAATAAGCCATAAGATATGCCCCTCATTGACAAGTTTTTGTCCCTTTAAGAGATATTTGGTTATGAGAGAAAACTTGTTGCCATGTCTCGCTCATATAGAGTGAGAGAGAATCCTCCAAGGTTTTCTTAGAATACTTACCCAAGTAAATATATGAAAAGATAGTTTACCTTTCTCCCTCATGGTTATCCTACAGTTTATGATAGAATTTTGCTCAGTTTTTACACTTTAGGATGATAAGATTCTCTTAAGGGATGCATTTGGTCAACTGTAACTTTCGGTCCATGACTTCAATGAGAATAGATAATGGACATTATAGAATTAGAACATCCATCTAGATTTGTCTACATATACGGTTAATTAATTCGGATAATGATCTAGAAGATATGCCCCATACTAATAATATTTTGGCCTTTTAAGAGACGTTTATCTATGAAAGAAAACTCATTGTCATGTTTCACTCATTTTGAGTGAAAGAGAATCATCTAGTTGTTATTTATAGGACTTGCTCATGAAAGTGTAGGGTTATATAGTTCATCTCTATCCCTCATGATTTTACTATAATTCACAATAAAATTTTGATCAGTTTTCACACTTCAAGATGATGAGATTCTCTTAAAGGATGTGTCTAGTCAATTGTAACTTTTAGCCACGTGGCCCTATCGAGATTGGATAATGGCCATTCTAGCCTTAAAAAACCCATATAGATATATTTATGTATATGGTTCATCGAATGGGATAACTATATAGAAGATATGACCCATACTGATAAGCTTTTGTCCTTTTAAGAGACATTTGGCTACAAGACAAAACTCATTGCCATGTCTTTCTCTTGTCGATTGACAGAGAATCCTTCAATGGTTGCTTATAAGAATTTTCCATGGAAGTGTAGGATTAGATAGTTTGTCTCTATCCATTATATTTATATTATAATACACAATGATATTTCACTTAGTTTTCACACTTTTTGATGATAATATTCTCTTAAGGGATGCATATGCTCAACTTCAACTTCTAATCCTAGGGCTTGACCAAGACCAGATAATGATTATTTTATCCTTGAATGCCAATTTTCACATGTTTCTGTATATGGTTCATTGATTGGGATAATGATATAGAATATATGCCCCCCACTGATAAGTTTTTGGCCCTCTAAGATACATTTGTCTACAAGAGAAAAATCATTGTCATGTCTTACTCGTGTTGAGTGAGAGAGAATCCTCTGGGAGTTATTTAGAGGACTCATCGGTGTAAGTGTAGGATTAGATGATTTATCTATATTATTCATGGTTATTATTAAATTTTCAACACAAAATTTATTAGTTTTTTCACTTTGTGATGATAAGATTATTTTAAAGGATGTATATGATCAGCTACAAATTTTAGTTATGGGGCCTGATAGAGACTTAAAATACCCATCTAGATGTGTCTGTGTATATGGTTCATCGATTGAGATAAAAATCTAAAAGATATGCCCCCAGTGACAAGCTTTTGGTATTTTAAGAGACAAAGGACTATTTTAGATAAAATGGACTTATAAATAATTAATTTTTTTTGAAAATTATCAAAAATAAATTAGACTATATCAATATTTACTAGGAATTATTACAAATAAATCACATCTATCTAATGTATTTTTAATAAGTTCAAATTATTTAAAATGATAAAAAATAATTAGTAGTCCATTTTTTGAAAACCACCAAAAATAAATTGGACTTTATTGAGAATTAATTAGACTTTTCAATATTTAGTTAGACTTGTGACCAAAAAAATCACATCTATCTAATGTAGTTTTAAGAAGTCCAAATTATTTAAAATAATAAAAACCAATTAGTAATAATTTTTTTGAAAACTATAAGAAATAAATTTGATTGTACCAATATTTAGTTGGACATATTACAAATAAATTACATCTATCTAATGTATTTGTAATAGGTCCAAATTATTTTAAAATACCAAAAATAGTTAGTAGTGTAATTTTTGAAAACTATCATAAATAAATTGAGCTTTATCAAGAATTACTTGGACTTATCAAGAATTAGTTGGATTTATTACAAATAAATCACATCTAATTGTGAAAATAGTTAGATCATGCCATTATAAGGCCCATGGTCTTTCTATCTTCAATCAAATTTATACATCCATTCAAACTTTTTCATAGATTGTGTGTTTATAGATAATATTAAGCATAAACGATTCATTTCATAAGGAAAAATGATTCATACATCAATTAGAGACTTAGGTAATATGTGATTACGTCACCTAGGATAACTAGGATACCATGTGTTATTAGTTGATTGGATTATGATCTATTTGTTTAATCTTCATGTGACATCCCTTTGATTGTCAAAGTTTATCTCATATTATACATAGGCCACATGTTAATCACTCAAAAACCAATTCACCCATGTTGAGTTTGGTCTTTATGATAGAGTCCCCAAGATTGTGCTAGGTGGAATGATCATGGATGCTTGGGTCACTGGGCACCTCCTAGATGTTTATATAGTCTCCCACATAGTTGAGTTACCAAGAATGTGATGCATATCAAAATCTAAGATGGTCATACTATTATGGACTTTTTTTTTAATATTCATCCTTATTCATAACTAAGACATCAAGATTGTGCTATGTGGCATGAGCTCAGGTGCTCAACCATTCACACTTTGAGTTGTAAATAGATAGGCTTTGCGAGTGTTGAGTTGTCGAAGACCATTTTGTGATACTTGAACTACGAAGTGTAATTTGAAAAACATAAAAGCTAGAGACAGTTTGTTGATATTTAAATACTAAAGAAAAAATATTTATATGTAATTACATAGTGCCCAATTTTGATTACCGACATGTAAAATTCAAATGTAGAAAATCCCAAAATACCTTTACATAAAACCTTAATATCAAAGTAGAAAAGACCATGGCACAAAAATTTTGATGTGGGGCATTCTGAGACATAAACCCTAAAGACCATTTTGCAAACATAGGAATGCCGAAGTGTATTTTATAATGCACAAGTACCAGAGAGTAAATTATGATGTGAAAACTTTAAAGACCATTTTTAAGGATGTAAAATATAAATTTTAATTTTAAAAATAAAAAAGTTCAAGACCTTTTCATGATTCATAAATTACAAACTTTCTATTTGGAATACACAAACGATAAAGACCATTTTGAAATACTCAAAATGCAAAGTGCACATTCCAAATTTCAAATGTTGAAGAACTTTTATAGATGCACAGTTCTCGAATACTAAATTTGTCATATTAGAAAATAAAATAGTAAAACAATAATGCACAACATGGAATACTGATACACAATTGCCATAATAAGGAGAGTTTTGACAAAATTCACAAAAGAAGACTATAAAAAGTCTCAAAAAGTAAATAAAACAATATGACATCTCCTAAGTGAGTCCAATAAAACATTTTACATTTGCAAAAAATGCAAGACAATTTTAAAAAAAAAACCATTTATATTTCTCATTCCAAAATTTAAGAAAACACCATTTCAAATTTGCTAATGTCATGAAATAAAATAATAACTCCCAATCCTTTATCAATATTTTTGATAGTGCATAATATGATGATGCATTCAAATAGTCTGTTACAATACATTTCAAAAAATCATTGATAGTAAGTAGTTGACCTCTCCAATTTTTATTTGGTTTCTAATCATAGATGATATTATCTATAATAATGGATGGTAAAGAGGTGTCATTTGGGTTTGGCTTCCGTTTCTTTTCCAAATAACATAAATAAATTTATGCTTTTTATGCATCTTTTTTTCTTACATGAACTGGTATTAACCAAGATATTTTGACCCTTCATTCTATATCTCTATTTATTTGTAGTATCTCAATATTGCTTTTAGCTCTAGCAACCCATATTATGTATTTCACTCCTATAGAATTGTCAAGTCTGATAAAAAACATATATTTGATTTTCACATCCTAAGTTGGATCAAATGCAATTTTTATTCTTTTGCTTCTTGGATGAACATATGTATCTATATATCCCACTCCAAAATCAAGGTCTTATCATGACCCATTTTGTGTAGATGTTTATGGAGGGGCATGTTGTGGTGAGTTCTAGGTCAAAAATCCCCTGTACATTCAACTTTAGAAGGGAACATGTATTCTTTCATTGTGTCATGGATATTTTGGAATTAATATGCTATATCCTTTCATTTACTATTTCCAATCAAACCAAATTCACTGAATTACTTTACATACTTAATCAAGTTATATTTAATTTCTTTTTCACTCTTTTTTATGCTTTTATCTGAGACTTTTCCAACAATGGAGACTTGCGATGTTTCTCTATTTTTCAAATCTTTAAAAAATATTTTCATCAGATTACCTTATGAAACATTTGGCTCACCATTTTATTTTGTTTCGCATAATATAATTGGAGGGAGACCAATTTCTATCCCTTTTAGAGTTTTTACAACACATAATGGGATGACTTTGATCCATGTATAGAAGATAATACTTACCTTTTTTCAAGCCTACTATTTCATTTCTTCCCTTCAACTGGTAACTAATAACATAGTCTTTGAAATATACTACTTATTAAATCAAATATGGCATGAAGTTTTTTGTATTTTCTCATATCCTATAAGTTTATATAATTTATGCCATAATCCATACATCTTTCTTATTTATACATTCAAATAGGTTTACAAATGTGTCATCGATGTCCTCATGGGTATGTCCTATTGGGATAAATCTAAACTTGATATTGAGGAAAATAATTTTTTATACAAGGAGAGATAAATATTGTAACACAAGCCTATACAAAAAAAACATGATTTTGTGAAACTTTAAATGTAATAGAATTACTTTTAGTTGCATATAAGGTTAGATATTTTTTAGATATAATTATGGATGGAAAGAAGTATCTATTCTTATTGTCCCCAAAATAGTTGTCTAGTTGAAGGTATAACCTAGACGGAAGTTTCTTGAAGGCACCAATTGATTTTGTTTCTTCTATGTATTTCTTTCATTCATGGTAGTAATTATTAGATAACAGTGCATCATACAATGGATATTTTTAAGATGAAAGTTTATATAGTAAATATTCATAAGTATATAGCATTATTTTATCTATATCTTTGAATTAATTATTTAATAAGGTGATAGTAAAGTTAGACCCTCTAAGAACATATGATAAAAAAAATGACCATAACCACCTGCATCATGACCATGTGTTATAATCCCTTCCATTGACAACTCTACTATTATATCGGTAATTGCTTTGAATTTTTTCACTATCCTTAGCAAAAATTATTTTTGACATTCCACTTTGTCATGAATGACATTGAGTTATTTTTTATGGTATTAATATGAAATTTGTTCATGTGTGTAATACATTTGTCTTGTATAAAGTATCTGATTTGAGTATAACACAAATTCTTGATCGATACGATCTTATTAATATCTATATATAGATAAAATCATTTTTGTTGAGTCAATAAGGTACATGTTTTTCACCTAAATAATTCACCATACTTGGTAATGGTCACATCATTAAAATTGGTTCTCTACATGTTATTGAATTTTGGCTAGGATATTGGTTCTTATTCCATATCTTATAGTTATCCATTGATGTAGTGACTCATAAATTATTGAGTGAAAGATGTTTGGAGATGTCAAACATTTTCTCATGAGCCATTATATCTACCTGACATGTAAGTCTTAGAGAAACAACTAAAAATTAATCCACCATTTGGTCCAACAAATCATTAGTTACCATTGTCTTCTTTTATATATTTTGTCAAAACCTCCCTGCATGGAACGCATTTCATTCCCCATCTTTGTGAAAAATTTGAATATCAAAAAGTTACTTCTATTTAATTGATATATTTTAATCCAAGATTCCAAATAGATCTCGGTACTCTGAAAATCAATGGTAATTTTGTTTTTATTTTTATTTAACAAATTGATAGAAAGGTCATCCAAGACATGTTGCCTCCTATCTGTTATGGTGGAATCAATCAAATTTAATTTTGAAAATTTTAGCATCTCAAATGACAATCCTAACTGAACACAATTTTTGGTATAAAATTTATCTACATACACTTTTGTAATCTCACTATCTATGATTTCATCAAAATCCACTTGGCTAAGTGAAGTGTTTGGATGATTTATTTTTTAGCCTAAGTATTTGTAGTTATGATTCAATTTTTTTTGGATGCCTTTGCTCTAAGAATGTCATGCAAGGATTGAATTTAATATCCACAACATCCTAAACATTTCTAATTTATTTATCATTTGGTGTCATGTATGTTAAATTAATTTCTCTACATTTCATGTCCACTATCTTGTTTAAAGGCCATCTAATGATAGATGTTTCAATTATCTCTATACTATAAGTCTCACAATGTTGTAAATCATGCCTTATGTAAATTCCCAATTCATTTTCTAACATTGGGATAGGAATGCAACCAAAAATCTCTCATGGTTATGCAAATTCAACATAACCAAAAGCAATTTTTTTTTTCATTTGCAAGAGTTGTACATTTCTGCAACAAATTTACCCTTTTACCAATAATTTTTTTTATTGGGCTATATAATGTGGTAGGGTCATTGATATATTGAACCAATGAATCTAATATAGGGTTTTATTATTTTAATGGTTGTATATGCAGAATTGAACTAAAATTATTTTGTCCTTCCTCCATGTCATCCTCTATATAAATATTTTATGTGACGTGTTACATTATTCTTGTGATCCATATAGTAAAATGATCAACTGAACGCCCCAAATTATCAACAAAAGCTCTAGGAAATGGAAGTGGTAGACTCAGATCAAAACATTTTTTCACATTAACACTTAAATATTCAATAGGTATTTCCTCATTGTGGCATCTAGAAGTGATATTTATGGATTTTAAAGAGTCAAAATCTGAACCTGGTACTTTGTGTATTTTTCCTTTACCAATGACCTTACCATTATTTATGAGTGAAACATAGTCTCAACATTATAAAGCCATTGACATATGCTTTGTTATCCTAGACATTTATAAAAGACATGAAAAGATTTTTTAATAAGGTTATTTATAAAATTAGTCTAGTTTATACCTATATGTAGGAGATAAATCTCTATTTATACTATAACATAAGCATGAAGATATGTTGAAACCTAAAAATGTTAAAAAGATAATGTATAAGACCTTTTTTTAGTGAAACTATTTATGTCAATCCAAAAAAATAATAGATTTTAATATCATATATTGCATACTTTAATTTCTATTTCATCCTACTTTGAATGTTTCTCCTAGGAGATACCTTTCAAACATGCATAACAATAAATTAGCCTAGTAGATAAAAATAACTAATTAAATCAACATTCAACCATGTTATTTTAATTATATACAAAATGATATTGAGAAATGGGTGTTTTGAGAAAAATCATGGAAAATGATTATATACATATATTTTGGGATCATGTATGTGATTTTAACCTCTGTGGTGAACCCAAGAGTTTCAATATATATTCCATATTGTTCTGAAAGTTTGTGTTGTATATTGGTCTCTTCTATTTCTTGTCATTGAAATGGCATCTTAGCTATTTGATATATGCAATATCATTTTTAAACATTTTTTTATGACTTAATTAAGTTTTGTTAATGAATAATGTGTCATAGTAATTCTAGTTGATAGATCTCAATGACTTTTTTTGATAGATCTCAGTGACTAGTTATGCAATAGGATCTTGTTAAGATAATTTAGAATTTGGGATGAATTACTGCCTCAACATAAGTTCTTAAAATATACCTTTCAAACATGCATTAGGTACTATTGTAGGTGCTACAAGGTCCTTCAAGGTAAGGAGATACATTGAAGGTTCTTGTAGTACCTTCAAGGGGTATCCTAGTAGATACCTTGAACATGTACATGATTGAAATTTTCATTTAAGGTATCTCCTAGGAAATACTTTGAAGGGACTTGTAAACCTTTAAATGTACCCTTATGCATGTTTGAAAGGTATCTCCTAGGAGATATCTTGAAGGGTCTTGTATTACCTTTAAGGGTTATATTTTACTCAACATACGCCCTTCCTATTATTTATAATAGGGACCCACTATGACTTGTATAAGTCTAAGCCTTTTTTCTGAGGTCTTTTCATCATAAGAACTATTACACTGAAATCCTATATTTCTACATTCACTTTATGTTTTATTTTATTATGTATTTTTGTCTTTATTAGCTTCTGATTTTTCCACCAAATTCCTTGTTTCCCCCAAAATTCCAAATGGCTCCAAAAAGTTCAAATTTAAAGTAATGTGCATTTAATTTATTTGGTGGCTTAAACACCCCTATTGTAGAAGTCCAGAGCTAGTTGAGTAGATGAGGAAGGTAGGGAAAGAATAATATTTTAGCACTCATCCTTATTATTGACCTTCCTAAAATGGTTTGTATAACTTTTCTTAGCCTTCAAAACATATTTATAACTTTTATTTAATTGCCTATATCCATTTGAAATCATTCTTTGCATGTCAAGAGCTTCGCTACTGAAGTCCATAGCTTCATTGTTGAAGTTTGTAACTAGACTATTGAAGTCCATAGCTACCCTACTAAAGTCTGTATTTGGACTATTGAAGTTCTTAGGTAGACTATGAAAGACCATAGCTACCCTATTAAAATCCACATCTAGATTGATGAAGTTCATAGTTGGACTGCCAAAGTCTATAGTGTTTACTCTATTTTATTTTAGGTTATTCTATATTATATTATCATGTTTATGTTATGGAATTGTGAGCTCCATGTTAGTTAATGGAATCCTTGAACATGCACACAATTAGAATTTTCTTTAAAGGTATCTCCTAGGAGATACCTTGAAGGGCATTGTATTACCTTCAAACCCTTATGCATGTTTGAAATGTATATCCTAGGAGATACCTTAAAGGGTTTTGTAGTACCTTCAAGGGTTCTATTATACTCAACATATCTCCTTGACTTTTTCTAAAATAGGGACCCAATATGACTTATAGAAGTCCAAGCCTTTTTTTGAGGTGTTTTCATTATAATAACTATTACATGTTACATCTAAATTTCACCATCTAGGAAATAAAAGTGAATGTATTTTGAATTTTGAACTAAATTATTAAACTCTTTTGGAAGTTCTTCATCTACACAGGCCTTTTTTAGGATATAAGCATTTTGGTCTTCAAATTTTGGTATTCATCGAAAGCGTTCAAGAATTTTGTTCACAATTTTAGCTTTTTAAAAATACTATATTTCTTCCTTCACTATTTGGTCTTCAGTTCAAGTCTTCAGAGTTTTTCATTAGGCAAAAATGTTTAGTATTTTTCATTCGGTTCAACTCAGTCTTCAATAGAAGTGTTTTAAAATTGGTTCTTTGGCAAGTTGTGAGTTAAGTATTTGGTATTCAGAGTTTTTGATTATAGATTCTATTTGTAGTTTCTTGTTCCTTAGAATTTTGGTCTTTGTCTTTTATGTCTACATTTACTTGGCATTTTTTTCCTTAATGCTATTTGGTATTGGATTTTATGTTCAAGATTTAAATTATAGACTTTAACTTTCAAGAAATTATGCCAAAATTTATGATTCAAAATTGGTGGTCTATAATTAGATATTCAGAGTTTGTCTTATGCAAAAATGTTCACTATTTATTGTCAGTATTTGTGACCAGTGCTTTGATGCATATGAGTTTGGTCTTCAAGAATTTTATTTAGAGAAAGTGTGTAAAAGATTATTAGTGGGTATTTCCTGAGGATGAGTTTGATTTTTTAGGATTTTTGTTTGGACTTTGCGTTCAAAATCCTTAATTTATGAGTTTTGGTTGGTTTGGTCCTAGCACAAAACCCCATCCCTGACTATTAAAAGCCTATTTTTCACAACCAATAAATTAAAATAAGATGACATAAAGTGGCATACCTACCAAATAAAGTGTTAAAACTCCAATTATAAAAGTAAAGACAATTCATATATGTTTAACATTAATGGTGCACAAGCTAGAGTTAAAATCTAAAATATATCAATCACTTGATATCATCATCATGCTCATTTATCACAAATGAACTTTGAGATAAATTAATACCTTGAAAACAAGACCTAGAAACCTATGTGTGAATCATGAAAGTGAATCTAGTAGAGCTAAGTTGAAGTCTAAAAACCAATACCAATAAATTAACCATGGCCTTTTCATCTAAAAAACTTAGAGTGTTGTCACCATCCCTATTCTCAATCAAGGATTACACTAAATATATAGATATTATCTTTAAATCTACCATTTTCAATAATAAATACATAATTTATTTAGCTCTATGAAATGCCATTGATTAAGTAGACACCCACACTCAAGAGGAAATCATAAAACCAAGACAAAATCAATTAGTGGTATATATAATTCTTCTCAAATGACAATGACTACATTTCATGATAGACAAGCTTGAAGTTATGCCATGCATAGACCTGATATGGGATTTCTTATTCATTTGCAAGATAATGGGGGATAAGTACTTGAACCATATTTAATAAAATATGTCATGTCATACATCTCAAGAGATGAATTCTAAAGGTATTTATCTTTTTTGGTTATAGATGACACTTATGATTTGCACAGTGTGGTAGGGTGTAAAGAAAATAATTTAATTAACAAAACATTGAGCAAGTGGCTTTTACTTAGGGAGATTATCGACCCAAAGGATAAGGGCCCCATACATATCATAAAGTTTATGATAGGGGTTCACATTAAGATGACCCTCATAAATAGACTATATGGTTTTCCTACCATCCATTTTATTCACCTGAAATAGGTTTCATTATTGGATATGATGATAACTTCAGAATTAACCATAACCTTGGGGGAGATAATCAACATCAGGCTATGAGAAAGAGTTTTAACCAAAGATAATTGGCCTACTGGTGGCCATTTCTATATGATGTCATACCTATTGGATGTGGTGATGGGAATGCTATATGTGTACTATGGGCCACTCTAGGATCTTGCTCTAGAATGCATAAAAAATCACACTTATGATTATTATTCATTTGTGCACATATACACATTATCAACATCACTTAAGTTGTAGAAGATGTGTACCCATATGTATGGTAGGAAATTCATGAATCCTCACTACCCAGGGTATCCAAATCAATTGTAGACTCATTGGAACTATGGGGTGACTATTGGTTATACCTAGATAACATAGTGATAATGGTTGTTGGAAATAAAGTTAACCCTTTACATCTTCCTAAGTCCATGCTAGATAATATGTAAGAATAAGAGATAAAATTTCAACTATGGTGGAGCATAGACAAGGATTTGATAAAGAATAAGAAGAGTCTATTCTATGGATCTCATGTGATGATAGGCTAAATGTGCTACACAATTCAGAGGTAGTTTGGAGAATGGGAAAAATGAGAAAGTACTAGTTCACAGGGAGTGGGATCCCCATGGTAGGAATCAAAAACATATAAAGGGTTTAAATATTCCATACCAACATGAGCCCTATGATCTTGACTTCCTATTCTTGAATGCCAAGGATGATGCCCAAGTATTTGAAAGGGCATAAAAGGAAGGATTAATGGAGAACATTTAAATATCATACAAGTAGAACCATATATCTCTATTTCAAATGCATGACTTAGGATCTCACCCCTAGGCATATGGGTTGCCCCAATTTTTTGGATCAATAGGCCTCCATAGCCTTTAGTAGAATAAGGAGAGCCTTCTCATGAAGCTCCCTAGACATTGAAGGCTATCAAGAAGGATCATGAAACAATTGAAGTTAGAATTATAGGAGCTCAAGAAGATATAATTTACCTTGACTCATCATACTCAAAGGTCCAAAACCATCTAACTCCTCCACCTATGCAAGAACTTACAAGTGTGTATGTTTCATATGAACCAATTTAAAAGGCATCCCCCATAGTTGATAAGACTAAAATTTGTTATAAGAGGAAACCAAGGTCTCATCCTCTTCCAAAGGACCCAGCTATTGAGGAATAATTAATAGGATCTCCTTCAGCTTAGTAGCAAGATATAGAAGTAAAGCCTATTAGTTAAGAAAGAGATCTAGATTAATAGGACTTGAAAATAGAAAAAGTACTTAGCCTCTAGGACATTCAAGGAAAAGGACCACTAGATTATAATCAATTAGGTATGGAGAAAACACCTCTTGTCTATATACTCCAATTTCCTTTTTTGCTTCCCTCTTTGCTATTTATTCTCTTCCTCTTGATCCTATTTCCCAACCACTCCTAGTCACTCCCAAGGTAGAAGATGTCCCCTCTACCCATGATGTATAAAATTTCCAAACTATTTCTAATCCACCAGTTATATTCACATCCTTCATGACCTTAAAAAATTCTATAGTTACATCTGCCACTACCCCAACACCCCTTAAAGCCAAAATGAAGGCCTCCAAGAAAGTTAGGGAAGCATTGGCAAGTTCACAACTTCATGTGTCATCCACTCAAATAGACTTGCCAATGAATTCCTCCAAATATTATCAATACACCATTGTGACATATTTAGAGAAATATAGAAAGAAGAAATTACTATCACCATCAACCCACTACCTCAACATGGGGGAGTGGATTGGTCTAAAATTGTTTGACCTTCCCTTCTCAATCAAGTACTTTAAGAAGTTGTGAAGTGACCATATGAATAAACATTGGTTGATACTACTACCAATTACACTCAACCAATCAACCCATCCCAATTATTCATCCCTTAGTGGGCAGTTGATTTAGGCTCAAAGGCTTCCTAGAATCCAAACCTCACAATCATAAAGTTACATTTAGTGAGTTCCATATTTGATAAATCTATAGGGATTGTTTATGGGGTAATAAATAGAAATTTGGAAGATAATACTAGGAGAGGGATTATCTTGGAAGATAGATAAAAGGTCTTTACCTTATCAAAAATAAAGAACAAGAAATTGGGATAGTCCCCATACATGGAGGACTTAAAGTCCTATGTCGAGACACATAAAGATGCCTTGTTGGAACTACATGAGGGAATAAAAATGAGTAGGATATATATCAAACATGATTTAGATAAATTAAAGGAAAAATATTTTCAAGCTTTGGAGAAAATAAAATAATAGTAGAAAACAATTCACGTTCCTAATAAAATTAAAACTAAATTCTAGAACATTGCTTCTAGATTATACAACATTTTTTTAAGCCATTGATACAATGAAGGTAGATTTGAATCCTCATTTAGTTGATACTCAAAAATTATTAATTCTTTTAATAAGGATGATAATAAGTTAAAATTACTTATTATTTATATAATTAATAAGGTATACAACCACTTTGACCTGATTACACCACAAGAGGCTTCAAATGCTCTTAACTTGGTAGTCATTAGGACTCAAGAAGTTTGGGATTATATTATGGTAGATGAGGTAGTAATACCTAAGTATGTCAAACATGAATCTCTAATTTTTTAGATCCTAGGAGAGCTAAATATCTCACAAGTAAGAGACTCAATAGATAGGATTATAAACAAAATAAATTTTGATCAACTTATTTAACAGACTTCCACCAACTTCAAGTAAAGTCTTTAGGGACATTCATTAGATGAGAGTGGGTCTGAGCTAAGTTTTGAAAGGAAGAAGGTGACATAGGTGTAATTTTTTGGAGTAAAATTTGAAAATACAAAAAATGAGAATGTAAGGCTCTTAAAAAAAGTAAAAAGGGTACATAGACCTCCATTATTGAACATGGATATTATCCAGTATCAACATGACATCAAGGATAAAAAATTTCATGTTTTTGAAGTGAAGAAGAAAGCTGGTGTTTTAAATTTTAGTTCAATCCCAACATCCTTCTCAATTCCTCCAACAGTCAGTAGCGCCATGCCCACATCCAGCCAACCTTGAGTTGAAGGCTAATTTAATATACATACGTGTAAAAAGAACTAAATATTGTACTCATAGTTTGCTTGTATTTAACATTGAAAATTAAATTTGCATGGACCATTTGTGAGCATGCACACATTTCATTACTTTGTACAAGTTGAATTATGTTTAGACATAGTGATAGTGAACTATACACATGCATACATGCAGTTTTGAGACTAAAATTAGAATTGAGGTTCTAATTACAATGTAACTATGACTTTAGGTGAACTTTGAGGATGAGGAAACCCCTCCAAAAGTCTATTTACACATGTATAACCCTCATTCTAAAGGTTTGGAATAGTTTTTATAAATATAGGAATAAATTAGTTTGATGGTCTTACAACTGTGTTGATGCTCTTTCTTCCCATCTATGTGCTATTAAGGTTTATTTTCTTTGATGTGTTAGCTCAATAATTTGAAGTGTGCATAATATATAAATAATTGTAATTATTTTAATTGATATACGCTTATTTTAGATGTGTAAAATATAATAAATGTTATTAGTTTTCATTGATCAAGGCAATTGGTCAAAATTTTGTTAACATTCTAAGGTGTGCAGGAGTGTTTTATTTCTAGTATAGTCATTTAGGTGTAAGATGCAATTGCCATAGACACTTTCTTAATCCAAGCTATAATATCTTAAATTATGCTATGTAACAACAAATCTAAGAGGATAATTCATGCCCTAGAGTGGATCTTATCTCGATTGAGATCCTAAAATATTAGAGGTGACATCGTTAAATTATGGAGTGTGCATAAAACCCACATCAATAGGTTCTCTTACTATATACATTAAACATGCATATGATTTAAATTTTCTTTCAATGTATCTCTTAGGAGATACTTTGAAGGTCATTTTATTACCTTCAAGGGGTCTCCAATATATACTTTAAACATGCACATGATTGGAATTTTATTTCAAGGTATCTCACAAGAGGTACCTTAAACGGCCTTGTAATACTAGTTCAAGGGTACCCTTATGCATGTTTTAAAGATATCTCCTATGAGATACATTCAAGATACTCTTGAAGGTAATATAATTCCCTGTAAGGTATCTTCTAGGAGATACCTTGAAGGGTATTGTAGTACCTTGAAGGGTTCTCCTAGTAAATACCTTAAACATGCACATGATTGGAATTTTATTTTAGGGTATCTCCTCAGAGATACCTTGAAGGGTCTTGTAATACCCTAAAATTTTATTTTAAAGTTTATTTCAAGGGATTTGATATAATTATGGCATGCAGGGGTCAGATGAGTTATGTCTATATGAGTGAATGCATAGATATATTTAAAAAAGACTAAATAAAACACCTTAAGTTGAAATATAATTTATATTCATTAATGGTGAATTGATTATTTTAAGATTTGTTCAAACATCAAATATCTATTAATACAGATAAATTAGTAAAGATAAAACAAAAATAATGGTCATAAAGGAAAATACTAAATCTTGGGTTTGAAGGATGACATATCTTCTAAATGGGTAATTGGTCATTATCACAAGTCACCTACTCAAGTACAGCTAAAATAGATATAATGACATATCTCATTACATGTGTCAACAACCATTAATTTTTTAGCGATAGATTACAAAATTTTACACATCAACATGCCTCATGACCAAATTAAATACACGTGGTTTCCAAAGATAACGTAGTAAGGCATTCAAAAGGAAATAAATCTATGCAAAAGCTATAAATGCAACTCAATAAGCATAAATTTTGCATTTAACATTTATAAAAATTCAAATAGCCAAGCATCAAGTCAAGTTATACATTTTCCCAAGTATAAATATTTGATGATCCATACTTATTATACTATGAAATGAATCATCTTGGGCACATGATCAAATAGATTGATCTCAACTTATCATGTCTCTATTTGATGCATAGAAATAAGAAATGTGCATCAATATTTCACTCTAATAAAAAAAGTTCCATGATCCTAAACCATTTGAGTTTATCTAAATTTTTTAGAAGAATCTTTTCCTTTCAAACCCTATACAACAATCACAACCTCATTTTCTCACATTATCATACCAATTTCACATTTTAGATGTCAAGTGACTGATATGCCTACTGAATTTCAATAATATGGGTAAGGTTTTTCAACCATTCCTCACACAATATAATGATGGTAACATATATCTTCCCTAGATGTGACTATTGTGATTAATACATCAATAATGGCCACAACAATTAATATGCCCACACGTGGAACCTCTCATTCCCTTTACAAAGAAAGGCACCTCCACTGGTTTAGTAAGTTTAAGACACATATATTTGTTGATCCTATAACATACCCATCAAAGGCATTCTAGGTGACCCTGTGTGCATTCTGGCTAAATGCATAACCCATTAGTTCTAGAAGACCACCTAGCCTATGAACTAAGCCACTAAGGGTGTCATTGGAATCACTCATAAGATGATCCATCACAATGATCAATTTAAATGGCTCATATTCCTTATGCAAGAGCTCATCACTAACATTAAAAAGGTTCACAAGAATACCAACCAAGCTTTCTAGTATTAGTTTCTCATTTTTTTTACTTTACTTCACACAATAGAAGTCCCTAAAAGGAGAAGTACATCTAGACACAAACTATTATCCTGCATAGTAATTCTAGAATCTGATTTTGACATAATAAATGAGAACCATTTCTCATCAAGATAAGTTATGTCAATGGTGGGAGGAAATCCTATAACTCATCACAACACATCCTTGAGTCCCACTTGATGTCATGTAATACTTGGGACAACATGTAGTTGTTACCAAGCTAGCAAAGGGGGTCACAATTCATATTCATGAGTTATCAAAGTTGTTGTTTGGATATATATCATATTTGATCAACATGACTATGGAAAAGGCATAGATAGATTTAAAAAAGCTTATGTATTTAGGAGATCCATAACACTGTAGATAACACCCCTCGATGTAATAGTTATAGAAGAGAAACAAGTTGAGGCCTCTATATTGTAGCTACATAAGGGAAATTAGAAGGCCCTAACTAAGTAATATCCCTTTCATTGACAAATATAGAACACATATGGTGATAAAAGTTAGCTGGATGATTTGAAGGTGCCTTAGATAGTGAGTAGTTATGACTTGCCTTGAATGGGAACTGATGAATAAGAAATTTACCAAGTCATGATGGAAGACATGGTTGGTGACTTATATGAAAAATATGATGAATAATAATTCTTTTTATATAAATTTATGTACATAATTCAAGTGCAAAAGAAGGTGCCAATAAATCTATGGGTTGAAATCCCACCTTTCCCTTCTTTGATCATAGTATATACTATGAAAATTGAGGCTAAGTGCATAAAGATTAATACTAAGTTATTTGAAGAGAATTCATTTGAATCTTCTACTATTTTAGACACTTTCACACCATTATCCAAGAGCCCACTGGAAGCACTTATCTAATGAGGGAGAAATTGACTAGATACTCAGGTGTCCCCTACTCTACAAGAACATGTCATAGATTTTTCATTTTAGGTTGATTCCTCTACACATATAGTGAAAAAATATCCTACTATAACTTCATCACCATCCATGTGAATATTGGTCACCCTGGGAAATAAAAAGTCTTATGTTTCCAGTGACATTGTGTGATAAAGAGACACGTTATCAACTAAGGAGGACCCACTCACATATACTATGGAGCTGGTGAAATAACAACCCATCGTAGAGGAATATTTGGCAATACAAGGATAAGTAGTGAGATATGTATAATAATGTATACTCTAGGAGTAGAATAAATGTTACAAAGAGTAGGCAAAACAATAATAAACAACTTGGCAACATCATGTAGAAGCATAAATGCAGGATGAAAAAGCTGAGGCCAAGAAAAAGGTTGAAGATGTAGAGATTATTAATAATAAATTTGTTAAGGATTAATATAAATCATAAAAATCTATGGTTTCAACCAAAAAATTTAAGGTGCAAGAGGTGTGCAATTAAAAAGAAGTTACAAACATCATAACTCAGCATATGCAAGCTCAAACTGATGTGACTACTAATCAATAATTTAGTTATGAAGCTACCCAAAGTCAAAAACAAGAAGTTGAATCCATCAAGAAAAAATAATCCCAAGACAAAATTTACATAGAGGAACAAGAATGCACATCTGAGGCACAACCACAAGATGATAACCAGGTAAGAGCCCACATAAAATAATAATAGGCTATTGCACTTGATGTTCAACTAGAACTGAAGGAAGTAGAGAATTAGAAACAAGTAGAAGATGAACATATAATGGAAATTATTATTCACAAATACATATATATGAAGAACCATAAGAGAATGTGCAAGAGGATGTAGTGGAGTAGGTACCATAAGAAGAAAATTCATTGCAAGATGACTCTACAACCTAAGGGGTGCATGATCAACATTTTGCATTTTATTTTAGAGGAGTGTGGTTATGAGATTTTCTCATAGTAATTGTGAGTCTCACTAAATTTTTTCTTACCATTGAAAAAATTCCATGTAACAATCTAGTATCCATAATGACTACTTTGGACATAATTGCATTGAGGTAGGAAGCATCCTTGGACCACATCATTGGAGTAGGAGAATGACCAACTCAAATAAAATACCATTGAACATAAAGGTCATTTATAATAATATAATATGATCATTCAAGACACCTACTAGGTATTGGTCACATGAGTCATTGGTGATGAAGTCATGTCTAACTAGTTCAGGTTAAAAATACTCATTTATCAATTGATAATAGACTAGTTCCCTAACCATAAGTTGTGGGAACTTAGTTCCTTAGGTAAAGGAATCAAATTAAAATTTTAAACACTCATCCTTATATTGGAAGAGTATCATACTATTCTTGAAGCTAATGCAATACAAGCACAAGTTGTGTGAAACATGCTAGACTGGAAGCAATAACTTGATATAACATTGGATCATTTGATCTTAGATTTTTACAAGGATAATAATACTAAAGAAACATGTTGAGCCACATAAAAATAATAGAGGAGATAAATTTTACATTTTAAGAAATTTTAAACACTAGAGACAATATGAGGGATAATCTTTTAGATTAGCAGAGCCAGATTGTGCATAATTATTTTGCAACACTTTATACACATAGACATTTAGACAAAATGGAGTAGATTAGTAGTGAGATTCAAATGAAAATTAAAAATAATAAGGTACTCACTATCTTCACTAACAATTCTGATCTTGCATAACTCATAGGCTATTAAGACCATCTATGCACATTACTAAGGCTAATCTAGGAAGTCATGCTAGATTAAAATGACTATAAGAAATATTTTTCACTATTTATGAGCTCTATTATGCATATCATCAACACTCCTACCTACATACAACTATCAAAACTTTAGTAGACAATATCCCAATGTAAAATAGTTTAACTACAACCAAGGGATACATCTAGAATGGCTCCATATTTTTTAAAGTCACCTCCATCCAGTTAAGTACTACACAGAGCATAATTTTGAAAATTTGGGATGAATTTTATGCATGTAGGGTAGATTATTTGCGCTAAAATTGAGTCCATCTATGAATAAATGGTGGAATAAATACATGTCCATGTTTCTACTATGCATCAGGATAAGTAGATAGTACAAATAATTTTCATTGGAGGTAACATATTGATAAATCCTTGGCTACTATGAAACTAGAGTTCAAAAAGATAGATAAAGTTAAAGACATAATGAGTGATCAAATGGCTTCTGGAGAAGTAATGACCTATGAACTTAAATAGTTGTTAGACTTCAAAGATACTATGATGTATAAGATCCATGTGTGGTAGAATGGGACATCATGCAATACATTTTTATCTATTTAGTCCCAAAGAATGGTAAACAAGTTGGATGGTATTGTGTCATATATCCACCTTAAGTTGTAAAATTCTAGAGACTTCCTTACCATCATAGAAGATGTGTAAAATATGATGTCCATTCAGATTCCACTGCATATTTTTCTTACCATGGTAAAATAAGTGCTTGATAATTAGAAAGTACTCAACCATGATCTCTCATACATTGAACCATCTATTATGCAAATCATAAAAACCCTAAGTTCATTCCATCGTACGAGATCCATGTAATTTTTTAGAAGAGAATGATGAATATAAAGGCACAATCTGAGCTACCATAACCTATGCATCTTCCTGGCCCAACTTTGGCACTACCTCTATAGTATATATGGTATTTTAGATGTATTCAACCTTGTAAGCCAAGTTATAAATTTAAGAATGCATAGAGTATTACCTTTTATATGACAAAAGGCTAGAATGTGAAGAGACTAAATCATGTAAAAACTATATATAGTGCTCTGATGTAATAGAATATGGTTATGATGTGTGATATAGATTAATAGACTAGTTATATTATGGTATTTGTAAGATTCTTTTATGTATGCCTAGTGTCAAGTGTTTTATCTATTTTGTTTTATCTTGTTATATATTATATTATGTAGTTTTGTTCCAGAATTGTTAATGACATGTTAGTTTATGGAATCCTTGAACATGCCCACTATTGGAATTTTCTTTCAAGGTATCTCTTAGGAGATACCTTGAAGTGATTTTTAATACCTAAAGGGTACCTTTATGCATGTTTTAAATGTATCTCCCAGAAGATACCTTCAATATGCCCATGATTTTACTACAATTTCCTTCAAGGTATCTTCTAGGAGATAATGTTATTTGTTTCCCACTTGGGCCAACACATTATTTTTTTTCTAAAAAACTAAGACTACTGAGTTGGTATAGACCAAACAACACAAGCCTTAAAAAATTTAGCAACTAACTAAGCCATATCTTTACATAAGTGTTGAAAATGCACTAAAATGATCATATAAGAACCATAAAATAGGGGAGAGTAGAGTATAGGGATGAAAACATAGCAATTCAATTATAATATTGATTCTTAAAATAATTACATCAACTAAATAAACTTATAGCTATAGTCATAACAATTTTTCTACAAAAAAATAGTTTATCATCTTCTACTCTCTACTATCAGCAAACTAGTCAACCTATTTTCTTTAGACTACTACTATGTTTGAAAAATATCTCTAGGCTCTATTCACTACTGGAATCTCTCTATTTGACTACTGCTACATTAAAATATCCTTTTCCACTTGACTCATGTGTTGTTGCCCATGAGTATCCTTTGCCTAGTTCTCTTTAAGAAGATGGACATTGAGTTGCAAGAATCTTCAAATGCTAGAGACAATGTGAGGGATAATATTTTAGATTGGTAGAATGAGATCATGTGGAATTACTTTTTAGGACTTCAAGCACATGAACACACAAAGAAAATTGATCAACATAGCGGTGAGATTTAATAGTAGATCACAAACACTAAAGCAACCATGATTATCACCGAGAGTGTTGATCTCACATAACTCATAGGATATAAAGCCCCATTCCACACATTATTGAGGCTAATCCAAGAAGCCATGTTGGATTGGAATGCCTACAAGAAATATGTGTTACCATTCACTAGTTCTATTTCATAGATCATCAAAATTCCTACCTACATACCACCATTACAACTTTAGGAGATCATCTCCAAATGCAAGGATGTGTATCTACAGTTGAATGAAACATATACAAAGGCTCCATCTTCATCAATTCCACCTCCATTTAGTTAAGTTCTACATAGTGTAGATTTTTTAAATTTTGTAATGATATTTATCTATAAAAGGTAGTATATTCATGATAAAATAGAATCCATATGTGAAGTACTAGAGAAATATGTATAGGTCCTATATACTAATGTGCATTAGGCTAAGCATATATCATAAGGAAAGCTTGAATAAAGGTAACACCTTGACAAATCCTGGGATACCGTGAAACCATAGTTCACAAATGTGGATAAAGCTAATGCTATAATGATTGATCAAATGGATATTATAGAAACTATGACCTATGCAATTCAAAAAAATTTAGACTCTAGGGATACCATGATTAAGAGGATCTAGGTGTGGCAAAATGAGACAATGTGAGACACATTAGAAGCTATCTATCTGAAATGACTATAGACAGGTTGGATGGTATTGTGTTATATATCTATCTTAAGATGTCAAATTTTAGACTTCCTTACTATCATAGAAGAAGATGTACAAAATATGATGGCCATTCAGATTACACTAAATATTTTACTTACCATAGTTCATAAATCACTTGATAATTAGAAAATGATCAAGAAAGATATATTGTAGGTTGAACTAGTTATTTCATAATTCATAGAAGAACCTAAGTTATTTCTATCATAGGATCTCTAAGAAATTTTTTAGAAGAGAAATAAAGATACAAACACAGTCTGAGGAGACATAACCTACGCATCTGCCTAACCAAACTTTAGCACTACCTCTATAGTTTATATGATCTTTTGGATGCATTCAACCTTGTAAGCCAAGTGATAGATATAAGAATTACAAGATTAATTACTTTTCTATGAAAAAAGGCTAAAATGTGAAGAGATAGAGCTATGTAAAAATTTATATATAATTATATTATGTAATGCAATATGATTTCAATGTGTGATAGAGATTAATGGGCTAGTCTATTATGCTTTTCCTAAGATTCTTTTATGATTGCCTAGTGTGAAGTGTTTAATCTATTTTGTTTTAGTTTTTTATATCTTATATTATATTGTGTATGTTTTAGAATTATTAATACCATGTTAGTTTATGTAATTCTCAAACATACACATGATTGGAATTTTATTTCAATGTATCTCCTAGGAGATCCCTTGAAGTGCCTTGTAATACCTTCAAGGGTACCCTTATGCATGTTTTAAAGGCATCTCATAAGATATACCTTCAATGTACCCTTGATTATAATTAAATGTCCTTCAGGGTATCATGTAGGAGATGTTAATGGTTACCACCCACCTAGGCATGCACATTCTATTTTTATGAGAAAATGTGACTACTGACCTAGTCCATACCAAAAAACACATGCCTTGAAAATTTCAACCATTGACATCAAATGATTACACAAAAATTAACTTATCATATTGATTATTAAAATGGTTACATCAACTATATAAAATTACAAGTACTTTCATAACAAATATCTTGCAAAAATTAGTTTGTCATCTTCTACTCTCTGCTATAATAAAATTACTTGTCCTATTTTTTGCAGACTATTATTGCATTGGAATAATATCTCTAGGCTCTATTCACTCATGGATTCTCTCTCTATTTGACTACTAATGTTTTGAAATATCATATGGCACTTCTCTTAGGTGCTATTGTCTATAAATATCCTCTCCCCAGTTCTCTTTCAACTAGTGTGATGTTATATTCTATTCTACTCCTTCCATTTTATATTTTATTATATTCTCTTTTTGTCTTTACTAGATTCTAATTTTTCCACCGAATTCCTTGTTTACCCCCAAATGCCAAATGACTCCCAAAAATTCAAATTTAAATGTTGTGTATCTAATTTGTTTTCTATCTTAAATGCCCTCATTATAAAATTTTAGAGTTGTCTAGGTAGGTGAGGAGGATAGGTAAAGAAACATATTTTAACACTCCCTCTTATTTTTGACAATCTTACCATGGTCTGCGAGACTTTTCTCAGCTGTCAAAACATATTTGTAACATTTATTTACCTACCTATACCCATTTGAAATCATTCTCTGCATGTCCAAAGCTTCATTGTTAAAGTTTGTCGCTTCATTGTTAAAATTTGTAGATGTATTATTTAATTCTATAGATACACTTTTAAAGTTCATATATACCCTAATAAATTATTTAACTAGACTATTGAATTCTATATTTGGACTGTGGAAGTCTGTAACTACCCTATTGAAGTTCATAGTTAGATTGTTAAAGTCTGAAGCTAGACTACTAAAGTCTATAGTGTTTACTATAATTTATTTAAACTTGTTCTATCTTATATTATCATGTTTATGTTCTAGAATTTTAATTCCATGTTAGTTCATGTAATCCTTGAATATGCACATAATTAGAATTTTATTTCATGGTATCTCCTAGGAGATACCTTGAAGGGTCTTGTAATACTTTCAAGGATATCCTTATGCATGTTTGATACCTTCAAGGTACCCTTGATTATACTACAATGTCATTTAAGGTATATTTTAGGAGATACCTTGAAATGTTTTTTAGGACCTTAAAGGGTTATCCTAGTAGATACCTTGAACATGCACACAATTAGAATGTTATTTCAAGGTATCTCCTAGGAAATACCTTGAAGGGCCTTGTAATACCTTATATGTTGATTTCAATAGTCATTTCAAGGGTTTTGATATAATCATGGCATGTGGGGGGACAATTTATTTATGGCTATATAGAGTTAATGTGTAAAGATATTTATGAATAACCTACATAACCACCTGACAAAACTTTGACACCACAAATGTTGTTTATATTATGGAATTATTAATTCCATGTTAGTTCATGGAATCCTTGAGCATGCATAATATTATAATTTTATTTCAAGCTATATCCTAGGAGATACCTTGAAGAACCTTGTAATACCTTCAAGGGTACCCTTATACATGTTTGAAATGTATCTCCTAATATATACCTTAAATTTAAATTTTATCATTCTATAATGTCTTTGAAGGTATGTTTTAGGAGATACCTTGAAGGGCTTTGTATTACCTTCAAGGGTTTTTGTAGTTGATACCTTGAACATGCACACGATTAGAATGTTCTTTAAATGTATCTTCTAGGAGATACCTTGAAGGGCCTTATAATACCTTAAATTTTTATTGCAATGGTAATTTCAAAGGTTTCAATATAAGTTAAGTGTGTGGGGGATAGTATATTTATATCTATATAGAGTTAACACACAATGATATGCATAAACAGCCTACATAATCACTTGGCCAAACTTCAACACCACTTATGTTGTTTATGTTCTAGAATTGTTAATGCCATGTTAGTTTATAGACCCATTGAACATGAACACAATTTTAATTTTCTTTCTTGTTGGCATGTTTTTGTCATTGATGTCAAAAATGTGCTTCATGTAAAGGCATAATGGTCATTGATGTCAAAGATTTATTGAGGATGGTGGTAACCTATTTAGAGTGTGTTTTTAGTTGGCAGCATAATGATATCAAATGTGATGAGTGATTGATATTGATATTTTCATATAAGGTACACATCATGGAAGGGTGATCCATGTAAAGGAAGCATAGTGAAATGAATGAACAAAGGTAATTAAACCTAGTTAATAGTATATGATGAGATAAGATACATTAAAAGAGTGTGGTCAAGAGAGAATTTGAAGGCAAGAGAAAATTTCAAGGCAAGAAGGAATTTTAATGAAATTAATGTATTATGGTTATATGAAATTCAATGTTAATGTCAAGGGTGATGTCAAGGGTGTTCAGGTGCATGGAAGAGAGATGTCAAGTCATGTGAAGCTTGGTCATGTGGTTTTAGGTCTGTATGAGGTTGTAGAATATTGTTGTCATCAAAAAGAGAATGGTGTAGTGATATGATTAATGTGTATTGTATTATATCTACTTGTTTCATGTTTTTTTGAGGTCATGAAATGGAAGGAATAGATTAAGGCACCAAGTGCTTAAGTAGCCTAAGCCTAGTCATGGCATGAAGAGACCTTGTGAGAAGGTATGAACATGGTGGCTTGGTGTGATGAGTGTACATAGGCATGAATGGATGTATGAGGTTAATTTATCATGTGTGTTAGGAATTATAACACTCATGATAGTTTTAAGGTGAGCCTATAAGGGTATGACCTTTAGTCTAGGTCTACATCTAGACCTATCTTAAACCCTGTCTAACCTAATGAGGTATCAAGATCTATTATCAAAGAATGTCAAAGATGTATAATAATGTTTAATCATGATAATTATATGTTGATCATGAAAGTGAGGTGTTTATTGTATGTAAATAGGCATGAAGGCCAATTTTTAGGCCTAATGCAGTTTTTAGGTCAAGGTCTAGAGAGAAAATAGAGAGTGTGGCCTAATGAAGGGTCATGATAATATTTCAAGGTGTTTTATATCATTTAAGAGTTTTTAGAGTTTAGGTATATTTTTTCAAGTTTTTTCATGCAATTTTAGGATCTAGTTTGAAGGAAAAAGCATGAAAAGTTACTTAATGGTCTTTCAAGTGAATAGAATGAAGGGTTCTCAACCCGAGAAGGATTTTATTATGCTCATTATCTCATAAAAACATTTCATGGGAACATAATTATTTAATGGTATATGTGTAAGTGTATTATATAAAAATTATACACATTAGTTTTGATATTTGTGGGCTATGTTTTATGAATGATTGTTAAGACTGGAAATAGGTTTAAACCCTCTCAAAACCCTAATAAGGACCTGATGTTGAATATGTTGATAAAACATGTACATAATGGATTTTTATGCTCAAGTGAGATATTTTAACTTGTATTTAACTATAAAATGTACCTCCAAGTGGTATTTTTTAGAGAGAGGAGAGATAAAATGTTGAGTTACAAGTTTATTTCTGAATAAGTTGAAGTCAAAAGTTGCATTAAACATATTAATAAAACTAATGGAATAATAAGGTAGAGACTCATGTTTCATGTAAATAAAGGTTTTTGGATAGTTTATATTACTAAAATGTTCTAAATTGGTCATCCAAGTTAGCCAGTCATTAATAGGCCTAATGATGCAAATAATGATAAACCTAGGCAACAATGAGAAGATGAATTGGAATGTGTTATCATGATATAATGATGAAACAAAGTGCATGGAGATGCTATTTTAGACTGTTATTTCTTATTAATATTTGGTATAAATATTTTAATTTAGGTATATTGGTTAAAATTATAAATCCAAATTGGCTTATCTGACTTAGTGAGGCCTATGTGTAGTGAGGTCAACAAATTGGTCTCTAAGACCAATAGTTACCACTAGACCATACAATATTTATATTTTAAGATATTATAAGTATTTAATATGGTAATAATCATGAATCATAATTAATTTAAAATTTATATACAAATTTTGGATGTCTAAGTCACCATGACTATGTTTTGAGGTAATCTAGTAGTTCTAAGTGAGTAAGTTGTAGACATGTTCTTAAGTCCTGATCTCCTGAGTGGAAGTGTATAATACATTTGATTATGATACTTAGGTTATTTATAATATTTTTATATACTTATTTTATCATATTTTATTGAATTCATTATGTTTGAGCTTCATTCTTACAAGATAGTTTTTTGAGGCAGACAGGCCTAATAGGACAATTTGTCCTAAAAGAGGTTTCATGGTATGGATGAAAGACATGAGTATAAAAATAATGGAAGAGATTATTATATGTATATTTATAATTGGTTTAATGGTTTTTAATTTTTGGATAAATCCATTTGGTCCCAAGTGAATAAATTTTTGGGATTAAGAGATAGACCTAATGTAATTAGGTCTCCATGAGACCTAAAAGAGAAACGAGGCCTATTTGAGTCATATCAGACCAAAAGGGACTCAAATATTGTTTTATTAATGTCATAAAGATTTAATAAGACCTATTATATGCATAACCTAATATTTTAATGGTGTATGGTAGACTAAGTAGTATATAAACAAGGAATGGTATATATACAAGGCAATTTTAGGCCTATTGAGACAAGCAAAGAGTATGCAAATGAGATAGAAAATTATTGAAAATGAGGTATTTTATACCATATAAATATATTATAGGGTATATCACAAATTTATAATATTATTTTTTTGTATTAATATCAATTTCATATGACCTAATTAGTCTTGAAGAGACCTAGTTAAGCAAAGAGGTCTAAAAGGCAATTTAAGAGGGATAACAACGTGAAGAGCTAAAGAGGTGGTCATCATATGTTGGTTAAGAAACATAATTTTATTAATGTGATGAAATAAATTATGTGGATGAGTTGGTACTGATTCATCTAGGGGGTTGGTGCCTCCTTACAAGTGGGTGCTTGACTAGTTGGGGTTGGTGTCCCATGTGGAGTTGGTGCTTCACTAAACTTGGTTTTTGTCTTATATAAATGTAGTAAAATTATATATATCAATGGGTTTTATTTAATTTTATGTTTTCCCACATATGTGATGTGTTCTTATGTTTCATGCTTATGTGGATAGTTGCTTATGATTGTTAGATCTATATGTTTGTTTGAATGATTTATGATTGCTTAATTGAAATTGAATGAAAGGTTTTTAAGACTAATTCACCCCACCAGTAATTTTAGTTCCAACATTTGGTATTAGATCCTAGTTATTTGAAACAATCCTAATAGCTTGAAGGATATTCCTAAAGCACAAGCATGTCTTGTCAACAAGCACAAGGAGTTTTTTCAACCAATAAGGCTTCTTTCTTGAATGAGAGTAACTATGCATTTTGGAGTATCAGAATGAAGACCTATCTAGTGTCCTTGGGTTATGACATATGGAAATATATTTTTGATGGTTTCTCTCTACCGTATATACCACCAACTGATTCACTATGCAAGATTATAAATGGGAACAACTCTAAAGCAATGAGTACCATCCTATGTGGTCTTTCAGAGGTAGAATTTGTAAAGGTCATACATTGTGATACAGCCAAAGGGATTTGGGAAAAATTGTAAACCATTTATGAAGGAGACCCCAAAGTGAATTTGGAAAAGTTGTAGACTCATTTTAGGTAGTTTGAAAGTCTCATAATGAAAGAGGATTAAAACATTGCATTCTACCTATTAAGGGTTGATGAAGTTGTCAATGCCATCAGAGGTATTAGAGAAGAATTGAAAGAGTCTTCATTTGTTAAAAATTTATTGAGATCCATAACTTATAAATTTGATTAAAAATTATCTATATTAGAATAAATACAAGATATAGATACACTTCAAATGGATGGGCTTCATGATATTTTAACTGCATATGAGATTAGAATAAATTAAGGAAGACATCCCAAGAAGGAAGTTGCATTCAAAGCTAAGAAGTCAAAAACTAAGAAGGTTAAGGATGAGATATGTTTAGATATTGATGATGAATAATTAATATCCATGTTTTATAATAAATTTAAGATTAGATCTGGTAATTACAAGGGTAAGTTGCCTTTCAAATGTTTCAACTGTGATAAGATTCATCACTTTGCATCTAAGTGTCATAACAAGAATACGAATGATCGTGATGAATAACATGATGAACATCATGGTGATGATAATAATGTATATAAGTTTAAAAAAATCAAGAAATATTTAAGGAAGTCTGAAGGCAAGAAAGGGTCATTCAAGAACAAGAGAATTTTTTATACCAAATAAGATAATATCTCATCTGATGTAAGTGACACAAGTATATTTGATAGTGATGATGATAGTAATGATCATTACAACAATGAAACCTTATTAATTGCTATAGAAATAGATAATGAGGTTTGTTTAAAATTGAAATACCTTGTGGGTGATGAGTAATTAGATGAAGAAGAGGTTGACATTAACCTTGAGGTAGAATTGGTGAGTGATCTAAAAGAATTAATGTTATAAAAAAAGGAGGAACCCAAAAATAAGATCATTGGTTAAGAGTTATGAGGATAAAATCAATTTATTTAAAGAGAGACTAAGAATCAAAACTAATCAACATGAGGAGATTATCAAATATCTATAAACTAAGACTGAAATTATCATTACAAATCTTAATACCAAGGAAGAAGAATCCATCAATTTTGGAATAGAAGTGGAGTCCTTGAAGGCAGAACTAGATTAGGCATCAATCAATTTAAAGACACATTATATATTTGAGAAGAGTAATGAAGTTTTTGGTGATATTTTGAATATTCAAATGTATCTATATGACAATATAGGTCTTAGGTTTAAAGAAGACCAAAAGGAGAACAAGAAGAGTCAAACCTCAAAGACATGTGTAGAAAATCTCAAATATAAAACCCATAGTGATCATCAATAAGTGCATAATACCAACATGAAGAAACCAATCAAGAATCCCAATGTAATGAAGTATTTCAATTATTTCAATTGTTATTTTTTTACTAGTCATAACTTTGGTCATATAGCAATTGATTGTAGAATGGTCTCAAGGAATGAGTTATCATGGGACCATGGGAGGAGTGATCAATCAAAAGGTATGTATAGAAATGTTGTTTGCTATAGTTTTCATAATATGGGACACACTACAAGATTTTTTCCTAATGGAGTTAGAAGAACCTTAAGACCTAAAAAGGTATATGGATCTCATAGAGTACATGAGAAGGTTCAAACATTAGTATGGAAGACAAAGAAAGTCAAGACTAATCAAATTGAGTCCAATGGTCAAGATGGATTATTTGTTAAGATAGAGAAAGGATAATAAGTGAAGTAATGTCAAGAACACTTGTTATATTCATGTATTGACAAGGTAGTCAAAGAGAATAAGAAGGATGATAAGATGGATGAGTTGAATATTGCATTCAAGCCTAAATGGATTATAAGGATGGACTATCAGTCTCATAATTACAAGATAGCTAAGGAAAGTGATTTGGAGATCTGTTAATCTCATAAGTTCATGGAGTTTTGAGATCCTTATGGAAAGGGGTGAATCTATTAGGCTTCATGGAGACACTCTTCTATCTATAGAAGAATGAGGTTGTAGTCAATGAAAGATTCATCTTGAAATAAATACATGTTGTCTTTGTTGCAAAGATTGTGTCTAGAGACATATATAATATGGATTGGTCTGTAAGACCAATATGTCCATAATAGATAAGTTGGATGTTGTTGAGAGAGTTGGAAATGTGATGAAAGATTGTGTAGTTGTTTTGTATATGAGAGGTAAGGAATTTTTTTTTCTGTGTTTCTAAAAGTTGATAGATTGATTTGTGTTGAGAAGTATTATTGGTATCAAGATGCTTGAAGATTGTTGAGATGGTCTATGAGTCCTGATGACTCATATGATGAGCACAAGATGTGAGGATAAAGGGGGAGATAATCAAATGATTTGTTATCTTCAATAACAAATATGATGGTCTAGAGTGTCATTAATAGTTTAATATATATAATTCATATCAATGACAAGGTGAGTGTCCACATGTATCTAAATTCATCTAAAAGGAGTATGGAGTTAGGGGGATCTTTATAGGTCTATATCGTGAAGTTTCAAGATAGTTATAAGAAGCATGGTTTATTGAGGTGCAATTCAAGTGATCTATAATTGTCTACAATAATTTATATGAGCTCAAGGTGGGTTTTTGTCAACAATTTCATTGTGTTGTTAAATTTTAGGTCCAAGGATCAGATGGCATTATGTGGAAGAATATTTGTCATTTATGTCAAAAGGGGGAGAATGAGTAGATGGGAAATGTGCCATTTGAAGGAATTTAACTTCTATAGTATGTTTTCCATAAATGTGTTTTCCATTAATGAAAAATGGGGAGTTTATTGACATGTTGTTGTCATTGATGTAAAAAAGGTGCTTAATGCAAAGGCATAATGGTCATTGATGTCAAAGATCTATTGATCATGGTAGTAACTTGTTGAGAGTGTGTTATAAATTGGAAGCATGATGTTATTAAAGGTGATGAGTGATAAATATTGATATTATAATGGAAGGTAAAGATAATGGAAGGGTGAACCATGTAAAGTAATAATAGTGAAATGAATGAATAAAGTTAACTAAGCCTAGTTAATAGTATGTGATGAGACAAGATGCATTGAGAAGAGTGTGGTAAAGAGAGAATTTGAAAGAAAGAGAAAATTTGAAGTCAAGAATTAATTTGAAGGAAACCAATGTATTATGGTTGCATGAAATTCAAGGTTGATGTCAAAGGTGTTCAAGTTTATGGAAGAGAGATGTCAAGCCATATGTAGCTTGGTCATATGGTTTTATGTCTATATGAGGCTATGGAAGATTGTTTTCATCAGAAAGATAGTGGTGAAATGATATGAGTTAGGTGTAATGTATTATATCTACTTGGTTTATGTTTTTTTAAGGTCATGACATGGAAGGAACAGGTCAAGGCATCAAGTACTTAAGTAGCCTAAGTTGAGTCATGGCATGAAGAGACCTTGTGAGAAGGTATACATATGGTGGCTTGGTGAGATGAGTGAAAAAATGAATGAATGGATGTACGAGGTTGATTTATCATGTATGTCAAGAATTGTAACACTAATGAGAGTTTTAGGGTGAGCCTATAGGGGTAGGACCTTCAGTCTAGGTTTGTATCTAGACATGTCTTAAACCCTACCTAGCCTAATGATGTATCATGATCTATTATCAAGGTATGTGAAGGGTGTATAATAGTTTATAAGAATGAGAGTGAGATTTTTATCATGATAATGAGGTGTTGATTGCATGTAAATAGGTATGAAGGTTAGTTTTAAGGCCTAATGTTGTTTGCAAGTCAAGGTCTAGAGAGCGAAGAAAGAGAGAGAGAGAGAGAGTGTATGTGATCTAATGAAGGGTCATGATGATATTTAAAGGTTTTGAGATTATTTAAAAAAAATTATAGGTGAGGTATGTTGTTTCAAGTTTTTTAATGCAGTTTGATGTTTTAGTTTGAAGGATAAGGCATGAAAACTTATTGGGAGGTCTCTTAAGTGCTCAAAATGAAGGTTTCCCAACTTGAGAAATATTTTCATGTACTCATTAGATTATCAAAAAAATTAATGGTAAACTAATAAGTTCATGCTATATGGAAAATGGTAATAGCTCAAAATTATAGGCATTAGTTTTTAGATTGAGGGGCTATGCTTTATGAACTGTCGTTAAGACTCGAAACATGTTTAAACCCTCTTAGAACCCTATTAAGGACTTGATGTTGAATATGTTGATCAAAAGTGCCTAGAATGGATTGGTATGCTCAAGTAAGATATTATATTTTGTATTGAACTCTCCCAGGTACCTCTAAGTGGTATTGGTTAGAGAGAGGAGAGAGAAAATGTTGAGTTATAGGCTTGTTTCTAAAGAAGCTATTGTAGAAGTTGAAATTTGCATTGAACATAGTAAGTAAATGGATGGAAGAAGAAGGTAGAGATGAATGTTTCATGTCCACGAAGGTTTATGGAAAGTTTTTATCCCTCAAATGTGTTAAAATGGTCATCCAATTTATCTAATGGATAACAGGTCTAATGGTGTAAATAGTGATAAACCCAAGCAATAATGAGAAGATGAATTGGAATGTGTTATCATGATAGATTGATGAAACCAAGTGAATGGAGATGTTTGATAATGGTATGTATTATTGATGCTTTGTATAGATATTTTAAGTTAGGTATAGTGGTGAAAATGATGAAGCCAAAATGGCTTATCTAACTCAATGAGGTTTGTGTTTGGTGAGGTCAATAAATTGGTCTATAAGACTAATAGTTGACACTACACCATATGATGTTTATATTTTAAGATGGTATAAATATGTCATAGGATCATATAAATGCATCATAATTCATTTAAATTGTCTATATAGGTGTTGTAAGTCTCAGTCACCATGATTGTGTTTTGAGGTAATCTGGCAATTCTGAGTGAGTAAGTTGTAGAGGTGTTCTTGAGTCCTTATCTCCTAAGTGGAAGTGTATACTAAATTTTATTATGATATTGAGGCCATTTATAATATATATATATATATATATATATATATATATATATACATATATATATATATATATATATATATATATATATATATATATATATATATATATATATATATATATATATATATATATATATATGATCATATTTGAGTGTCTTAAGTATGTTTGAGCTTTATTCTTTCAAGATAAGTTTTTTGAGGCACATAGGCCTAATAGGGCTATTTGTCTTAAAAGAGGTTTCATGGTATGAACGAAAGACAAAGGTCTAACCAAGCATGGATGAGGTAAGTATAGGTATATTTATAATTTTTTTAATGATTTTAAATTTTTAGATAAATCCATCTAGTCCCAAGAGAATCAAGTTTTGGCATTAAGAGATATACCTAATGGAATTAGGTCTCCATAAGACCTAAAAGAGAAATGAGGCCTAATTGAGTCATGCCAGACCAAAAGGGAATAAAATATCATTTTATTCATGTCCAAAATGTGTCATAACACCTATTATATGTATAATATAATATGTTAAGGGTCTATGGCTGACTAAGTGGTATATGAACAAAGAATGGTATATATACAAGGTAGTTTTAGGCCTATTGAGACAAGTAGAGAGTATGTGAATGAAATAACACATTGTTGAGGATAAGGAGGTCTTATATACCATCATAAGAGATTATAATATTATCATGAAGATATAACAAGGGTTATTTGTATGAATCTGAAGGTCATATGACCTAATCAGTCTTGAAGGGACCTAGTTGAGCGAAGAGGCCCAAAAGGTAGTTTGAGAGGGATAAGAGTGTGAAAAGATGAAAATGTGGTCATAATCTATTGGTTGAGAAACATAATTTTATAAATGTGATCAAATTAATCAAGTGGATGAGTTGGTGATGAGCCATCTAGGGGGTTGGTGCCTCTTTACATGTGGGTGCTTGCTAAAGCCTAGTCAAGTGGGTGCTTAACTAGTTGGGATTAGTGATCCATGTGGAGTTGGTGCTTCACTAAAATTGGTTTTGGTATTATAGGACTATATTAAAATTTTATAGATCAATGGGTTTTTTTCCTTTGAGGGTTTCTCACATATGTGATGTTTTCTTATGTTTCATGCTTATGTTGATAGTTGATTATACTTGCTATATCTATATGTTTGTTTGAATGGTTCATGATTGTTTAATTAAAATTGAATTAAATGTTTTAAAGACTGATTCACCCCCCCTCTCAGTCATTTTACTTCTAAGATTTCAAGGTATCTCGTTGGAGATACCATGAAGGGCCTTGTAAATCCCTCAATGATAGCCTTATGTATGTTTGATAGGTATCTTGCAGGATATACCTTAAAATTATTATACTATAATGTCTTTCAATTTATCTTCTAGGAGATACCTTGAAGGATCTTGTAGTACCTTTAAGGGTTCTCTTAGTCAATACCTTAAATGTTCACATGATTGAAATTTTATTTCAAGGTATATCATATGAGATACCCTGAAGGGCCTTATAATACCTTTAATGTTGATTGTAATGGTCATTGGTAAGGTTTTGATATAACTGTGGCATGTGTCAGACAACCAAGTTATGGTTATATAGAGTTAACATGCAAATATATTCATAAAGAATATACAATTTAGTGACATTTATCATGTAAACATCTCATTGGGTCCCAAATTTGAGGTGTATTGGATCATGGTTCTTATGATGTTTAAACACCTACCAAATTTGGGCCCTTATTCAAGGAAAACATGTGGCAAACCACCATTTTCCCATTGCATACACCATGAATCAAAAGTGTAGCGCAAATGCAATGGAAAAATGAACATGATCATGATTGATGGTGCCCTAGGGCTACCTTATTAGGGAATCATAGTAAGATTCATTAATACCTAGGCTAACCCTGAGACACATCCACTTAATAAA
Source organism: Torreya grandis (assembly GCA_037957365.1). Classification (NCBI taxonomy): domain Eukaryota; kingdom Viridiplantae; phylum Streptophyta; class Pinopsida; order Cupressales; family Taxaceae; genus Torreya; species Torreya grandis. The sequence continues at coordinate 1,831,147 of JARHVA010003078.1, forward strand.
ATTTCCAATAAAATTTTATGGATTTCTATGCATTGATCCCATACACATAATTAATTTTGTGCTGCTTGTAAAAAAAATTAGGGTTGTTATCTTGTCACACTAGAGATTAAATTGAAAACTTGGAAATATTTATTGTATATTTTTTTTAAACTAATGTTTAAATTATTTTGCTTCCAGTTGTAGTTTGAAGAGTCCGATAATCAATAATTTCAAATCATATTCTTTATTATAGTCCCTTGAATGTTGAATTAGTGATTCTAAAATTTTATTTTATAATCAAGAGAATGCAAGTAGGGAAGCCATGAGTCCAAATATATGTCAAATGTGCAATAAGTAAATAATTTTAAATTTATTATATTCACTATCAATGGAGCTTACATAGTAAAAATAGAATATTCTAGTATAATAAAAAATAATCTAGATCCAAAATTCACACAATATAAATTTTTATTTAATATCTTTTGACCATATCATCTTGGGCTTCAAATTTCTTATGTCAGGCTTCAAATTTCCCATGTCAAGCTTCAAAATTTTATTTTCATCATCAAAACTTTATCCATAATGTAATCTCCAGATCCATAATCATGTCATGACTATTATCATTTTTTTTTTTCAAAATTAAGACTCTTTCGTATGTGAAAAATTATACTTCTTGAAAGTGTAATTATTGAATATATAACACAATCACTTGAAATAAACTCACCATTAATACCGTGGAGTGGAGATTCGTTAAGAAAAAACCCCTACCAATATGGTACAATTATCTACATGCATACTTTGATATAGATCCCACAATGTGCTAGATTGATCTCAAAGTTGATTTCCATTTTAGTTTATGTTTCAGCCTTTATAATTGGATTAAAAAACTAGTGTCAAAACACAAATAGTTTAGAGTCTATTTATAAGTAAAAAAATAGATAACATTGTCACTCCTCATGATGACATATCTAGTCTTGAATTAACCCTTTATTAAATGCTTTAAAAACAAGTTGTCATTGACAAATTTTCACAAGATGAATCAATCAAATGTCAATGTTTAAATATATATCACATTAATTTAACATGATATTGATATTCAAAATTGACACCTTAACATAATATTAATCCCTCAAATAGCACCATATCAATCTCACATTAATTTAACCCACTTAGAGAGTACTTGAACAAGGATTTATTTATTATGATGTGACTACTGGGTTTTATCCACCAATGAGGAAACATGAATAGGATTTTGACATCTAATGGAAAAATTAACTATATTAATTGTAATGAAATTACTTAGATGTTTTCATAGAGTAATTATATACCACACAAAATAAGCAAAGATAAGAGATCACACAACAATAATTGACAACATAACATAATACTAGATAATATAGCAGAGCTACTTTGAGGGGGTAACCTCCAAAACAATGTAAAAAGAGAATAATAATTTATATGATTATTAAATACTAATCACTATCTCCTATATATAGTCTATTTAGCCATGGCTAGTCTATAGGTAGACCTAACTAAGAACATAGAGAAATGTAACAAGAATATAAAAGAGGTATTTAAGCCACAATTTGGCAATGGATATCCCTATACACACCAAAGTTTAAGGGTGTATCATTCCCATCCCATTCAAAACAATGTTGTCCTCAACATTGAATCAAGTCTGGATATTTATACACACAAGAATCATCCTCCCAAGTGACATATACTCACTCTATACTATAACTACTTAATCACTCTATACTATAGCTACTTAGTCCACATCTGAAGGATCACCTAAAGATTAAGAATAACCCTCCCTTCCTCATATAATTATAGAAACTTAGTTTGAGTGGCAACTCTATGTCCAATGACTTTCTTCAAGCATGATACATGAAATACTAAATGTATGTGAGTGGATGAAGGAAACTCTAACTTGTAGGCCACACTACCAATTTTATGCAATATCTAATAAGGCCCATAATACTTAGGGGACAAATTGTTATCCTTTTTTTATTTCTTCAAGGACATCTGCTTATATGGTTGTAAGTGAACAAAGACCCAATCACCAATGTCAATATGCATCTCACTCCTATGTTGATCTGTTTGTTGTTTCATGTGATTCTAGGCCATGGTTAAATTTTCATGCAAACTTTCAAGGACCTCTTATTAATGGTGAATATGTTCTTAAACTATATGAACCTTAGGATGGACCTTCAAGGTTGAAGTGATGGGTGGAGGGTGGTATCCATATAAGGCCACACAGGCAGACATTTTGGAAAAAACTATGAATACAAGTATTATACCACTATTGAACAAGTGGCAACCGATGAACCCATTTATCTTGTTTATCATAAATAAAAAAGGAGATGTCCTTCTAGACATTTGTTGACTACCTCAATTTTTCCATTTAATTGAGGATGATAGGATGAGCTATGAGCCAACTTGGTTTTCAAACATGCAAATAATTTAGTCCAAAAATTACTAGTAAAAATGGGATCTCTATCACTAAGAATGATCTTAGGAGTACCATGCAGTTTTTAAACTATATTGAGAAAAATAGAAGCTACAATACTAGAAACAAAGGGTTGTGATAAAGAAAAAAAATGATCATACTTATTGAGACAATCCACAATAACCATGATAACATTTTGACCATCAGATATCATTAACCTTGTAATGAAATCCATAGACACCTCTTCCCAACATTAGATAGGGATGGATAAAGGTTACAAAAGACCTGGGGTTTTGATGGTTTCAACTTTATTTTGTTGACAGATCATACATTCAGCCAGATATTTCTAGACATCCCCTTGAGTCCTTCCCAAAAAAAAATCTTGCTTGATTCTATGATAGGTTTTAAAAAATCTTGACTCCCAAGTGGAGTTACATGAAGTTCGTAAAGGATTTTTTGTTTGATAAGAGAGTTATTACACAAGTATAATCTATCTTTATACGATAATGCATTACCATTCCATGTGAATTTTTCAAAACCACCCAAAACTTGCTGAAGATTATGAATTAAATCATTGGTAGCACTATCATTTTCCAATTTTGATCTTTCTTTCTCTATCCAATCTACCTGTTAAATGGTCATGGCACATAATAATGACTCAAGTAATTCATCCCTCATAGATAGCGCATCTACCACCACATTTTCCTTAGCTTTATTGTAGACAATTTCAAAATAATAGCCTAACATCTTAACTACCATTTTTTGCTATTCTTCTCATGACAAACATTGTTCCAAAAAATATTTGAGACTATCATGATTAGTCTTTACTTGAAAGTGATGACCCATTAAATAAGGTCTCCAGTGTTTGACTACCTGCATAATGGCCATCATTTCCTTATCATAGATGGGATTGAGCCAATTTTTACCCTTTAATGGCAACTTTCAAATGAAAGTGGTCTACCTTATTGCATGAGAACATCACCCATACCATATCTAGATGCATCACATCCAATTGCAAAATTCTTAGAAAAATCAAGAGTGGCCAACACTGGAGTGGTGCACATATCTAGTTTCAATTATTAAAATGCCTTGGTAGATATATCATCCCACTAGAAGGAGTCCTTATTTAAAAAAGAGGTGAGAGGGGATACAATTCTACCATAATTTTTGACAAACTTGTGATAGTAACTCATTATCATGAGAAATCTCCTTTGTTAAGTGAGTGTCTTAGGAACTGGCCAGTCCACCATTGCTTGGATTTTTTAAGGATCCACTCTCAGTACTTAATGTGAAACCATATGACACAAACACTCAACCTCACGAGATCCAAAAGTACATTTGGAAGGTTTGGCATACAACTAATGTTGTTCAATAATTGAGAGTACCTTTTTCACATGCTACAAATCGTCTTCCCAATTTTTACTATAAATGAAAATATCATAAAAAAACACCCAAACAAATTTCCTCAAAAATGACCTAAAAACATTATTCATCCAAATCTAAAAGGTGGATGGTGCATTTTTTAGAACAAAAGGCATAACCATAAACTCATAATGGCTCTCATGAGTTCTAAAGGCTATTTTGGGTATGTCTTCATCACTAATCCATATTTGATGATACCCAAAATGTAGATCTAATTTGGTAAAATAAAGAGCACCATTAAATTCATCTAGAAAATCATTAATGATAGGAATATAAAATTTATCTTTGATAGTGAACTTATTGAGCTATCTGTAGTCTAGACACATCTTCCAAGTGTCATCTTTCTTTCTCACCATGACAGTTGGCAAATAATATTTACTTTAGCTATGGTGAATGATTCCAACATCTAATATATCTTGTACCATATTTTTAATTTCAATTTTTTGGGAGTAGGGATACCTATATGGCCTAATGTTGGGTGGTTTACTACCATGAATAAGTTTGAAGACATGATCATGCATTAATCTAGGTGGAAGTCCTTTTGATATGTCACTAAAAACAACATAGTGGTCATCAATCACTTGTAAATTAGGAGGTGTAGATGGCCGATTTGGATAGACTTCAATGGAAAACAAGAAAGCCATGAATCCTTAAAGACCATTTCAAATAATTTTGGTCATTTGATGGGAGCTAACAAGTTGTAGATATTTAATCCTTAATCCCCTTATCTCAAATGTCCTTCCCTTAGAATGAAAGTGCATGAATAATTACTAGAAATTCATCTTAATAGTGCCCAAAGTGGTGAGTCACTATACTCTTAGAACAATGTTAGATCCACCCATGGGAATAGAAAACATAGGAGAATCTAATAGGTAGTCTCTCATGTCCAACTTAATACTATGGAGTTTTCTTGAACAACTAATAGTATCACCGTCTACAATCATGACCTGAAATCATGGAGTGGGATAAATGAAATAGTTTAAATAAGTAGCCAACTTACTACCAATGAAGTGGTGTGTGCTCCCAGAATCAATCAATATAGTGACCTTATATTTATTAAGGAAATCCACCTTCTTAAGGTTTTGGGGATTATTAATACTCGAAAGGGTATGATAGGAAATAGTAGGCCAAGAGTTTTGAGATTCCTCCTCATGTCCTTCAACATCCTCACCAATTGCCTCCTCATTAGCACCTTTGATGTAAAAAAACTTATTTTCATCATAGTGATGTCCTTTTCTCCATTTGTTATCACACCCATAACATAACCCTTTGGCTTTCTTCTGCTCAATTTTTTGAGTTGTCAATTTGGTAGGTTGAGGAAATAATGGTGTTGGAAAGGTGTGATCATGACTAGTAGTGAAAGTTTTCCATTTGACCATCTCTTTTTCATTTTCCATATGTTCCCTTGGGATAGATTATAATATATATATAATGGATTAAACATCTGATCTTCCAATTGGATTCCATCTTTGAGTTCACCTAAAAAAAGAACATTAAAATTTGCCTTAGTGATGTCTTCCACCCATAAGGATAGATTCTAAAATTGATGAATATAATCCTACATAGTTCCTGTTTGACACAATTTGGATAACGAGCTAAAGTAGTTCTTAGAGACATGTTGGAGGTTTGTCAATGATGTCTCGAAGGTGAGCATGGATGTTGATGAGGTGTCATGTGTGCTATAATGATAATGACAAACGGTGCTTCAATGTGCTTCAATGTTATTGCATGGTTATTTAGTGTTTGACTTGGATAGGTAATTGATGGATGATATTATTAGTATGGAAATGTTGTGAAGACCCTATGGGGTATTAAGAGTGACTAGAATCTTGGATTATTAGACATAGTTCACTAGGTTTTAATACATAACCAAATTTATAAAGAGAGATATAACGGTCTTTGTTTAATTGCATCATAGATCAACAGTGTGAAATTGATCTAAGCTTAGCTACATTGTTTTTCTAAGTTTAAGTCAAGATAATTAAGAAATTTGATGGAATAACATTTCACACATGTGAAGGTTCATAGAATAGATTGATATATGGATGGATTCCCTTATGAAAGGTTTTCATTTGGTTCAAGTTGTAGGTCGTGAGGTTGTGTATAACAAAAGATATATCTATGCAAAGTTGGCCTTCCAGGTAGATTGTAGTAGTTCCTATACTTATAAAAAAATTCAAAAGGTAAATACAAGGACCAAATGGAGCTCCAACAGTTCACAAGTGTTCATACAGATGAATATCTATGATGCATATTGAGTCAAATAGGTCAAAATGATAGATGTTTAATGAAGTTAAAGATCAGGATCAGATGAGGATCTCATAAAAAGTAGGTGTTCATAAAAATGAATATCAATGCTGCATATTGAGAGAGATGATATCAAAGTTTTTGATGTTTAACAGTGAACAAAGGTAAAGTCTAGGTTACTCTCAAAGAGATCAATGGTGTGTATTTGGTCAAAATTGATAGGAAACACGAGATGAGGTCAAAGTGATAGATGTTTAACATAATTGAATATTAGTCTACTCTCAAGGATATATATGGTGCATGTTTGATCAAATATTAAGGGACACAAAATAAGGTCAAAGTTTTTGATGTTTAACAATGACCGTTGGTATTTGAATTTACCAAAGGAAAAACTAGTGGTCAGTATTTTTCTCATATCTTTTGATCCATGATGAATTTGAAGGTGATGTAAAAATAAAATATAAAGATGAATTGATGGTGAATCTATATAATCTATTTAAAATGTCCAATTTTATATGAAATAAAATATATTGAGCTCCAAATTTGACTATATGTTTGAGCATGTTCTGCAAGTGACCTGAGAAGGATGTTTGTGCTCATTTGGATGGTATATGGATGTCTCATGATGAAATAACTATTGGATAATGTTTTATAATAATTTAGGATGATATGTGTTAGATTTATATGTTTTACCAATTGATATTAAGTGTAAAAAATTGCTTAGAAGTTGATTGTGTTTGTTGAATACACTAGAAAATTGAGTGAAAAGGTGTTTTGAGTAGAGTTAAGGAAGAAAATGAGTATGGAAATGTTATATAAGTATATAAGACTTATAATAAGGCATTGTTTTTCATGATTTTCCCTTGATCAATTATGGAGAGTCAAAATAGCTCGACTATATTTTGACTGTATATGACCAATCTGAGTGGCCATTCTGAGAGAGTTAATTTGAGTGCTTAGAGACTATGTTGAAGTGTCTAAATCATATGAAGGTGTGTCATAGGTCATAAATGTTTAAAAAATATGATATAATTATATGTATATGTGAAATATTTTAGTAGTTTCTTCATAAGTTTGAGACTGTGCTTTATGGGTATGAAGACATGAAGACCAAAGAGACCTAATTGGTAGGTTCAAGTGTTAAGTTGGTGTTTCAGGTGGTATTCACCCATATGAGAGTGAGAAAATGGATATTTGAGATATTTTTAATTTATTTTAAGAATTGTTAAAGCTTTAATGTGGTTTAAGTAGTCTCACATATAACGTGTGAGTATGAAGGTCTAATTGTTTTAGGTCTCATCAGGACCTAATGATGGTTTGGGGCTAATGAGGCAATGGATGAAATAACGACTATGTGGTTATTACATGAAACATGTATGAGGACATATTTAAAATGGATAACAAGTATGGTGACCATATTGGTTAACCAAGATGGGTTAGACCAAGAGTGTGGTATAAGTACAAGGCCTAATTGGCCTATTTGAGCTAGGTGTGTATGTGGATCCAAGTGAAGGAGAGAACCTTTGAATGAGAAGGTATAAGTAATTGAGGACCAATAGAGAGTGAAGAGGATCAGTCATGTTTTTTTACAAAGGTGATGAATGTGATGACATAGGTCATTAGACCTAATGATCTTAGAAGAGGTAGATTGAGCAAGTAAGCCTAGAGGCTGATCGAGTGAGTGTACCCAATGGATGAGTTATACAAAAGAGTAGATTGTGGACTATGTGTATGAAATTTGGGTCATATTTGTGATGTAAAAACAATAATCTTTTAGGTTTTGAGATTGAAGATAAATTAATAGGTCCAGAGTGATCAAAAAGGATATTTTAGATTGCTTGAGTGTGAGCAAAGGATAGATGATGTTTGTGTGAGCTTGGTGGTTGATTCAAGAGGTAGTTAAAAGTGTGGACTATGTGTATGAGTGTGTAGGGTTGAAAATAGCTGGTATACATTGTATATCCATCATATTTAAAGGTAATTAGTGTTTAGGAGATGTTTATTTCATAGGTGTTGGGAGAGTACTCAACATCTAGGTCAGAAGGACTTGAACATCCTAGGGGTAGGTGCTCCTTGTGAAGCAAGTGTTTCACTAAAGCTAGTTAGAAGGACTTGACTAACAGGGGATCAAAAGGAATTGACCATCCTAGGATTTGGTGCTCCTTATGGAATAGGTGTTTCACTAAAATTTGGTAAGGACTTGACTAGTCTCATGTTTGTGATCATCTTATAAGACAAGTATCCCATTTGATTTCAAAATTGATAGTGGTTTTTATTCCCAAAGAGGGTTTCCCACATATATCATGTGTTATGTGATTGGTATTGTTATATCTTCCTTGTTGATTGTAATGGTTAGTTTATATTCATAATGATTGTATATTTTGAATGTTTAAGACTTGGGAATTTAATTAGATTATCTAGCATCACTGATCGATGCACCCTCTCTTAGTGATTATAAATCTAAAAATTGATATCAGAGTGGGTCCTTTAGAGAAATATTAACAACTTGAAGGAGATCCTAAATAACATAAGATGGATAAGTAGTTGAAGAAAGAGAATCAATAGTGAAAGGTTGTGATAAAGGCACTTGAAGAGTAGATATGTAATTCAAAAAAGGATACCAAAGAGGATGAGAAAGTTATCAATGATCTTAAGGTTTAGTTAGAAGATGCCAATACAAGTTTGAGTTCAAAAGAGGAAAGTCATTCAAAATAAAAGAGCATCATGTATGATGAAGAAGTGTTTTATGACAGTGACGAAAAAGAAGTGAATCTAAGAGTTGAGCTCATAAAGAGAAATCACAAGATGAGGAATATAATCAAAAGTCTTGAAGCACAAGTCAGTTCTCTTAAAGGAAGTTTGTTATCAAATACCACAAGTGAGAAAATAATAATCAATAACTAATCAATTATATAGAAGAGCAAGCCTATCAAATGAATGATGACATGGATAAAGAAGCTAAGAAAGATAAGGAGACTATCAAAGTTTTTAGAATTTAGTTAGAGGCTATAAGTTCAAGTATAGCAGGTAAAGAGGATGAAAGTATTCAATTGAAAACCAAGCTAGATTCATTAAATAATGAGCATAAATAGCTCATAGACAAGTTGAACAAACTAAGAAAGGAGAATGAGAAGTATGAGTATGTCAAGGAGAATGCAAACTTGAAAATCAATGAAAGAATACTAGTTAGGTAGCCCAATGCAATAAGGTATGCAAGTAATTTTCATGGCCATTATCATTCTTGCTATCAATATGGTCATAGGGAAAGAGATTGTAGAAGGGTGAGTTATAATAATGAGTTATTATAGAGACTTAAAATAGGGATCAATTATTCTTGGAGAAATCATAACTCAGATCAATCAAGAGGTATGTTGAATGATATTGTTTGTTGTAGTTCCAATAAAGTAGGACATATTACCAAATTATACAAGAATAGTTTGAAGAAGCACTCAAGTCTTGAAAAAAAAATATCTCCTAAAATTTACTCAATGGCATTGAGACAAAAGACTATGAAGGATAATCTTGATCAAAGTGGACTGATTGCTACAACAAAGAAGGAATTAGATATGAAGAAGAAACATGAATGCCAAGAGAATTTGTCTTTTGTCTAGATAGAAAAGAAAGTTCACAATCATCATCAAGGAAAAGGTATGAATGATCTTATTTATTTTATATGTCATAGAGTTGGCCACATTGCTAGATACTACAAGAATAGGTTGAATGATTTCTCAAATAAAAATAAGGTGTATGGATCTCCTAGTCTGCAAGGAAGAGGTCACAAATGGGTGTGGAAACCTAACCCTGTCAAGAGATATCAGACTAAGACCAAAGATGTTTTTTTTTGAAATGATAGACATTAAGAATAGATAAGAGTTTATATTATCTACATTTACTAAAAAGTCTAAAGCAAAGAATGAAGTCAAGAATTCATTCAAAGTCAATTAGGACTATATTCAAATGAGATTCTGGAGATATGGGAGTCTCTAGAGTTTTGGGAATTTTAGTCTCTCTATGATGAAAAGGTGTCTCTCTAAGCTTCAAGGAGACACTTGACAAGGGGAAAGAATCATGATGGATACCAGTTAAGCTTTGGTTGATGTTGCAAGAGAAGAAATATCTTTTGAAAATGTGTGTGACTAAGGGGGAGGAATGAGTTTATAAATCTGATCTAAAGTTTTATGATATAATCATTTAGGAGAATGTGTTTTCACATCTTTCATATCATGAAGAAGGTCTTAGAGGTCTATAGGTGTCAAGTTATGTATGCCATGGGGTTCATAGTATTCTGAAGATGAGATGTCTCTATAAAAGTATTGACTATGACTGGACAATGTTTGAATAATTTATGGCAGAACCAGCTCATTGAGATGACTTATTGAAGATGCCATGATCCAGGTGATGAATAGAGTTAGGGGGAACTAACTCATATAGCTTGAGAGACTTGAAGAGATATGCATGATGTGAGGGTGAGTATATGTGAGATACTTAAAGAATATTAAAGATGTGGTGATGTCTGCCATAGATGTAAACTCAAGCAAGTTGAGATGATGACTTGATCAAACCAAGTTAGGTACTTTGAAAATTTATTGAATCCTCATGAATAAACAAAGGGGGAGATTTGTAATTGGTTAGGTCCTAGGATCAGAGGACCGTGTAGTTGAATCTGAGAGAGAAGGTATAGAGGAAATTGTGTTGATTCATCATTATTTGAAATGGTATAAATACTCTCAAAGAAAAGGTGCCTATGTGTAGGTGACTTAAGGGGAGGCCCTTTTAATATTTTCAAGGTAAGTTCATGTAGTTTCTATTGTTTATGTATGTTTTGTCTTCATATAATCTATGTATGATCAAAGCAGAGTGTATTCATGGAGCATGTTTGAGAATATCAAAATGAGAAGAGGTATGCTCAATTTTAAGGGGATTATATATCATCCCACCAAGGTGGTCCCTTCCTATTATTGGTCCTTGAAGTCATTTCAGGGTTGTAGGATTAGGAGTTGACCCCACTTTGTCATTGTGTCAAAGGAAAAAAAATAACTTGAAGAGAGATAAAGTCTGAGTATAATATTTACATTGGTGTTTGACATCAATGACACAGGGGGATATTGTTGGAGTTTTGTCAATGATGTCTCCAAGGTGACCAAGGATGTTGATGAGGTGTCATGTGTGCTAGAATGACAATGAAAAAGTGTGCTTCAATGTGCTTCAGTATTCTTGAATGATTCGTTAGTGTTAGACTTGGATAGGCAATTGATAGATGATATTATTAGTATGGACATGTTGTAGAGAACCTGTGGGGTGTCAAGAGTGCTTGTAATATGTATGTAAGTACACAATATTCATTTGGTTATTCATTATGTTCATCTAAAAATAGTTAGGTCTAGTGGTAGAAAAATATGAGTAGGTAGTTTGATGACATAATTATTTCCATGTGTTGATGAGTCAGGGAGAGTTGGTCATATGGTTGTGATCATATTAGTCCCAAGTTCTTATGATCAAAATTTTAGGTCATGATATTGAGTGAAATAAAATTTATAATGGTGCAAAGTTGGCTTCTTAGATAGAGTTCATTAAATTTACATACTTAGCCAAATTTACAAAGAGAGATCTAACAGTCCATTTTTAATTGCATCATAGATCAATAGTGTAAAATTGATTTGATATTAACTAATTTTTTTTTATAAGTTCAAGTATAGCTGAGTAAGTAGTTTTATGGCACTATATTTCACATGCATGAAGGTTATAGGAGTATCTTGATATATGGATAGATTCCCCTATAGTTTCAAGTCATGAGGTTATGTATAGAAAAAAGATATATCTATGAAAATTTGGAATTATAGGAAAATTTAGATGGTTCTCATACTTAGCCAAATTTTCAAAAGGTAAATATCAAGACCAAATGGAGATCCAACAGTTTGTAGGTGTTCTTATAGATGCAGATTTATGATGCGTATTGAGTCAAATAGGTCAAAGTGAGAGATATTTAATGAAGTTAAAGATTAAGAATAGATAAGGATCTAATGATGATTAGGTGTTTGTACAAATTATGATCAAGAAATCATATTGAGTGAGATGATATAAAAGTGTTATATGTTTAAAAGTGAGCAAAGGCAAAGTCCAGGCTACTCTTTTGGAGACCAACGTTGCATATTTGGTCAAAGTTCACAGGAAGCATGAGATGAGGTCAAAGTGATAGATGTTTAGAATAATTAAATATTAGGCTCATATTGAGTATATTTATAGTGAATTTTTGATCAAATATGTGAGGACATGAGATGAGATCAAAGTGTTTGATGTTTAATAGTGACCATTGGCATTTGAATTTAACAAAGAAAAAACTAGTGCTTAGTATTTTGCTCATATCTTTTGATCCAAAACAAATTTGAAGGTGATGTAAAAATGAAAGATGAAGAGTAATATATGTTTCATCCACATAATCTAGTTATAAGGTCTGATTTTTCATAAAATAAAATATATTGAGATCTAAAGTTGACTATATGTTTGTCCATGTTCTGCAAGCAACCCAACAAGGATGTTTGTGTCCATTTTGATGGTATCAGGATGTCTCATGATGAATTAGATATTAAAGAGTGTTATATAATACTTTAGGATGATATTTATGGGATTATAAGGTTTGAAAAATCCATTTTAGGTGTGAACAATTGCTTAGAAGTTGATTGTGTTTGTTGAATGCACTAGTAAATTAAGTGACCATCTTGTAGATTTAAGTTAAAGGTGTTCTGAATAGAGTTAAGGAATAAAATGAGTATGTAAATGTTTTATAAGTTTCTAATACTTAAAATAAGTTATTTATTTTCATGATATGATCTTGATTAGCTATGGAGATTCAAAATAGCTTGACTATATTTTAACTGTATATGACCAGTCTAAGTGGTCATTTTGAGAGAGTTAATTTGAGTGATTAAAGATTATGTGGAATTTTATAAATCATGTGAAGGTGTATCATAGGTCATAAAGGTTTCAACCATGTGATATAATCATATAGCTATGTGAAATATTTGAGTATTTGCTTTAAAAGTTTGAGCCTATGTTTTTTGGCTATGAAGACCTAAAGAGCAAGGAGACCTAATTGGTAGGTTATGTTGATGCATCTATGTGTATCATAGGTTATTTTACTATTTTAAATAACACTTATAATTTTATAATTTGAGTAACTCAAATCATGAGTTGCAATTTGTGGTGATTTAGTCACATGTGGTGAAATAGTGGCAGAGCAAGAAGACTGTTCCACAACATTTATATTCATAGGTGGTTGGGAGATACCTTGGTCCTTAATAATATTTGAAAGATATGAATAATTTATGCTTGTAATGATGAATTATGATCAAAATATAATCTAGGAATAATTTATAATGACTATTTACAACGATTTTATAATATAGTGATCTAGTTAAAAAAGAAGTAAAAGGAAAAGTAGGGCAAAAGGAAAATATGTGATTATTGATCTTTATCTCAAACATCATGACAAGGCTTAAATTCAAAATAAATAGGTATTTAACCAATTTATAATGTAAAATAGCATATGCTCAAATCCATTTACACACCAGGATAGTACCTAAGGATAAGATGAAGAAATACAAGTAAGAACTGGTTTACTTTAAAGATTTACTATTACAATCAAATAACATGTGCACATCCTTATGCAGAGCAAATAAAATGAGGTAAACATAAGTACCTTAAACTAATATATATTTTGTGTAAATTAGCAACCCTATATTAAAGATACTCATCCAAAATTCTTAAAAAACCATTAAAAAATAAGACTTAGAATAAACAATTGAGTGAGAAGCCATGATAACAACTCACACAAATAACTGAGACAAACTTTATGGTATACTTGTATTATATTTCTTCCAAAGTTACAAATTATTTTTATCTCTTAAAACTTTCTCAAATTTTTACAATAGATGGTGATCCTTTTATAGGTTTTAAGGAAACATGTCGGTCAGTTGCATCAACTAATAAATGTATGAGTAACTATAATTATCCTTATACAAAGTTCCTTAAAATACACTAAACTTTATAAAATAAATTGACATTTAGGAAACATGATAAAAAAATTCACATGCCTTCATAAATAATATTCCATTTGTTAAATATTAAAAAATTCATATAAAATAGAATACTTCTAGCTGGCTGGTGGGCCCTGCGTTGATGCTGTTGATTGCTTTTGTTCAAGGATCCTCAGCCTATAATGTTGGTCACTAATAAACTAGAGATCAATCACTAGATTAAAGGAAATATACTATCCATGATATTCTAAGTCATTAAGGTCCTTCTCAGTCCTTTCCATAGTTTGTTTGATGCCCCTAACATCTCATATTTTCTCTTTAGATAAAAAAAGTAAACCCATAACTTTGTTATTTCCCTCAAAAATTGGTTCTCTCTTAATTTTCTCACTTTTTGCATGAATTACAAGGCTTTTTGTCTAAATTATTCTTCTCTTATGAAACACAGTTGGCTGAGGGTTGTGAGCTATTTCGACAAACTGTCTAAGATATGAGACATTTCACCTTCCAACTGCTTGAAGGCTTTAGCAAGGATTTCCATATCCTTGGACTAGTTACCCAGGGTATCAATTTTGTCAACCAATATGGCCATGACTATATTTATATGTGCCTTGATAATAGTACTAAAATATAGAACTAGATTTTTACATAGGGATTTAATTAGTTCCTTTACTTGGGAGCTCATAACCTACCACTAGCCAACTTGACTTATTGCTGTAGAGATTTGCATCCCTATTTCCATTTGCCTTACCTTGGCTATTTTTAAAATATCAAATAACCCTATCATGATAGTCTCAAATTATTTAAACCCATCCTCACAAATAGACAAAATAATATATTCTTTCAAATTTTTGTTTTCTTGGAGTAGACCCTTGATTATTATCTATAATTGATCACTTTGAGCTTGAGCTAATTTGAGGATATTTTCTTAAAATATTTTATCCTACCCTATTTTTTGTCCAACCACTAGAGTTAAGTTGATAAATGGTTAAATATTCTCAAAGGTGAACTCTAAACTTCCTACCATGGCTTTTTTCTCAATTTCTCACTCCATATTGGTAGACTCTAGATTAACCCTGACTCCAGCTGATGATTTAGTCACTTTTGGAGTAGGCATCTCAACCTGTGCTCTACTTGGAGTTCTAGGAGCATCCATTTGAGTGCCTTCTAATTACCTAAGGGTAGTCATATTCATTTCTACTTCTTGTTGTTGTTGTAGCTCCAAGATCCAAGGTTTGATTTCTTTATGAACATGAATGTTCACTGACTTTGTGATGTTCCACTGGTGGTGCATAGTTGGTATCTTTTGCAACTTCCCATACAAAAACCACTCAATAATAGTTGGCCAGTGTAGTAGGTTTTCATCATTAAAGATATTAACCTCACTAAATGGGTGAGTGAAGGTTAGTTTGGGTTTATTTGGTCCTACAAGAACCAGTGCAAATTCATATTTTATTTTTTGTGGGGGAGCAATGGGAACTAAGTCTAGTGCCATATATTTGCCTTTATCCTTTTTTTAATCTAATTTCTCCTCAGTTTGAGACTAAGGTTCTTCCACTTGTTCAACTTCTTTATCCGATTCATAGGTGTCTACCAACATTTACAATGTATCTTCTATTATTTCTCTTGGATCTAATTTAATTACATCTATATATTCAACAAGGGACTCTAGTATTTTAGGCTTGATTGAAGATGATGGCCCTTCATCAAGTCTATTTTCCTCAAGCCTTTGTTCAATCTACACTTCAAGTTTTTATGTAACTTGTGTTTTAGACTGCTATGTTTTTGTATGTGGTTGGGCTAGACGAGGGCCGAAAGTTTGACCTCCCAACAAGTGGTACTATCTTGGATTGAGTTATCAAATGTAATCACTTCCCTTAAAATTCCTCATCAACCTTACCTCTGGGTTGATGTTAAATTTATATAACCTTATCAGGACCTCATAGAAAGATGAAGCTTTTGTGTACATATGGTTATAAGGACATGGGTGATGTTTATAAGGCACAATCATTTGTTTGGATTTTAGATGATTTGTGACCTTATCATTTGGGTTCCATTACCTTAAGTTATCATGATATAATTTAAAAGAGGCTCTATGTCTAGTAACATCTTCAATGTTATTCTAATACTAGAAGATGGTCTTGCCAATAGTCAAGGGTAGAATATGTAACAATTATTTCTTCTTCTCTATATAAGCACTATCTACACCATTGCATATTTGAAATAAAACTTCCTACTTGGCTAATTTATTTGAAATATGGAATGGAAAACTGAATGGAGTGTATTATGGTCCCTCAATCTAGATAAACATGCTGCCCAAGTAAAACCATATGTCTCCAATAACTTCAATGGATTTATTTACCAATGAGATAATCCTTAGAATACATGTCCCTCTTAAGGATTCATTCAAATGATGATATATGAAATCACATATAAAATCAATATTCTCTGTGTATTTGAAGATATTAAACTTGGAGTAAAATTGGTACATTATCTATGTCCTTTTAGAGGACCATCCCTTGAAGTTAGGGATCTCAATTATGTGAAGTAGGGAATCTAGAAGGTAGGAATTCATATAGAATTCTCTCCTAGTCCCTTTCTTAATTTTGAATATCTATCTACATAATCATGTGATGATAAGCTCACCAATAGGGGAGTTAGCTCATTTTCAATAATGTAATAGACTAGGGGTACCCATATGCTATCAACATAAGTGGTTGTAGGGCTTCTAGAGAGTCTGTTCATTAGGGTCATTATCACTCTAATTCCAAGTTATAACTAGCTTATGGGAATGTTCCCACTAGGGTCAGAAAACACATGACTTCAAAAATATAGGCACGGTGCTAGGATAGTCTTGAGGTCATTTTTATTAGCCTAGTTAACAAGTGTGGGCATATCTACTCAAGGCTTGTGGATCTTATAGTAGCTCTCAAATATAATGGGGGATACATAGGAAATTAATTTATGAGTACACTCATCAATTAACATGACCTTTTCAATTTTACATTCCTTAAAAATAGAAAGGACATTAATACAGTGGAGTACCTCTAGTTTAGCTATTATATGGTGAAGGCTCATCATTTGTGATGGAACTAGATCATAATACCTTATAATGAAGGATGAAATCTTCTCTTCCTCTTTGGTTATGGGTTACAACTCCTCAATTATCCAAAAGATCATAATACATTATAATGAATGTGCCTTATAAATTATGTTTATAAGGCACATTCATTTGTTTGGATTTTAGATGCTTTGTGACCTTATCATTTGGGTTCCATTACATTAAGTTATTATGATATAATTCAAAAGAGGCTCTATGTCTAGTAACATCTTTAATGTTATTCCAATACTAGAAGATGGTCCTGCCAATAGTCAAGGATAGAATATGTAACAATTATTTCTTCTTCTCTCTATAAGCACTATTTACACCATTGCATATTTGAAATACCACTTCCTACTTGGCTAATTAAGTTGAAACATGGGATGGAAAACTCAATGGAGTGTATTATGTTCCCTCAATCTAGATAAACATGCAGTCCAAGTAAAACCATATGTCTCTAATAACTTCAATGGATTTATTTACAAATGAGATAATTCTTGGCATAAATGTCCCTCTTAAGGCTTCATTCAAATGATGATATATGAAATCACATATAAAATTAATATGCTCTCTATATTTGAAGATATTAAACTTGGAGTAAAATTAGTACATTATTTATGTCCTTTTAGAGGACCATCCCTTGAAGCTAGGGATCTCAATTATGGGAAGTAGGGAATCTAGAAGGTAGGACTTCATCTAGAATTCTCTCCTGGTCCATTTCTTAATTGTGAATATCTATCTACATAATCATGTGATGATAAGTTCGCCAATAGGGGAGTTAGATAATTTTCAATAATGTAATAGATTAGGGGTACCCATATGCTATCAACATAAGTGGTTGTAGGGATTTTAGAGAGTCTATTTATTAGGGTCATTATCACTCTAATTCCAAGTTAGAACTAGCTTATGGGAATGTTCCCACTAGGGTCAGAAAACACATGACTTAAAAAATATAGGCGCAGTGCTAGGATAGTCTTGAGGTCATTTTTATTATCCTAGTTAACAAGTGTGGGCATATCTACTCGAGGCTTGGGGATCTTATAGTAGCTCTCATATATAATGGGGGATACATAGGGCAATTAATTTATGAGTACACTCATTAATTAACATGACCTTTTCAATTTTACATTCCTTAAAAATAGGAAGGACATTAATACAATGGAGTACCTCTAGTTTATCTGTTATATGGTGAAGGATCATCATTTGTGATGCAACTAGATCATAATAACTTATAATTAATTATACAATCTTATCTTCCTCTTTGGTTATGGGTTACAACTCCTCAATTATCCAAAAGATCTTGGATAAATTATTTTTCCCAGTGTTCAAGGACACAATGTCGAGTACTATTTCTTTAAAGATCCTTCCTATAGATTCTATGGTTAGATATAGTTTGATGTCTTCTCTATGTTGCATTTAGGATGTCATAACTGTGAATTTTTCAAATTGCTCAGCACTAGTATACAAGTTATCTCTTGATCAATTTACACTTGCTCAGATAATAATTGGTATCTTCTAGTTTGATTATGGTTCTTTTATGATCAAATTAGTGATTTAAGAAGAGGATAGGGCTTTTATATAGCTTTAATGGTGATGATTTACTTGGGATTAGGAAAATTCATCACTTGAATTTGATATATACCTTTGCATTTATACGTTGCCTTTTTGACCCCACAAAATCTCTAGTTTTATCACCTTATGCTTATGTGGCATCTTGTTGGCAATTTTTATGACACTTTTCATAATGTCTTTGAAGAACTAGTTGTTGCCTTTTAAAATTGGCGTTTCACTTTGCACCATCTGATAGTCATGTATAGATCAATGCATGACCATCGATCTATGATCTTGGGACTTGCACACCATTGTTGTCTTCTATCTCGCATTAGGTATTTCATGGTCATTCCACTTGGTATTTTTATGGGCCTTCAGATCTCTATGGATAACCAATCTAGGCATTATCATGCCTTTACCATGTGGAAGTCTCATGATTTTCTAGAGATTTGTTGAAAAGTCCATCCTCATTTTTCACTGTCTGATCAAACTTTCCATTTCAACATGAGCCGTAGATCTTATAAATATATGTAAACTTTAATTAGAATCGAGGCATAAAAATAACTTAGGCTAAATACTTTATGATATAAATTTATTTTGTGCTTAATAAACATAAAGCAAACTTTATACCAAAATATTTAGGCTAAGTTTAAAACACATTATAAGGGGGTTCCTAGAAAACAAAAAGATTGAGTGAAAGGTCTTAACCTAGGGTTTTATCATGTTAATCAACATGATAAAACTCTAGATAAAAATTCCTAAGCTAAGTTTTATCATAACGAGACATTTTTTTAAACTAAAATCATTAGGCTCATAAGGACTATGGGGAAAACATAGACTGAGGTTTGGGTCAATGTTTTAAAAAAAATGACTATATTCTAGTGTACAAATCTAAACCTAGTCATAATGATATCGAGTCTAGACATGGCTTTGAATAACCCAAACTAATCCATGGTAGACCAATTTTGACATTGAGAAGCAAGACTTAAGCGTAATCATTTCTTGGCTAAAATGAGCCCTTGTGATAGATTTTGGTGATCTGATAGGTGTCAATGATGGACTCAAGGACATCACTGACATTCAAATGAATTTTAAAATTAAGATCTAATACTTTGTTACACAGGGATAAAAGTTGACATCCCTACGAATGTTAACGATGACATCATAATCATCGAATGATGGGTGTGGGAATGTCAATTTTAAGTTTTAACATAGTCCCACATAATTTTGGGTTTAATATGCTTCATCAAATTTTTATTATGAGTAAGTGTTAACTATAGATCATGATCTGAAAGACACATACCCTTGGTCCTTGCAGTCATAAAGTGGATCGAGTTAGCTTGGGGTTGTATGTAAAAACTAGACTAAGTCATAAGCCTAAGTTTTGAAACATAATAAAATGATGAATGCCTAAACAATTAAAAAAAATCAAGATCTTATCCCAAGGTTCTCTTGATGTTGAGTTTGAATGTGGAAGTGCCATGTGGTGTCTTTGTAAGGCTTCAAAGCTTTGAATCTATTAACCCTAGGGGAAGAGTCCATAGAGAATTGATATTTGTATGTGATCCTATAGACCATTGATTATGATTCGAGTGATCAAGTGAGATAGGTTTGATAGGGAAAATCCTTTTTGTATTAGAGATATTTCACTCTATCTAATTAGTGTTTCTTGATGAAGTACAAATCATAGGTCCTGTAAAGAAGTAAGATATTTAGTTAGAGCTCAGGATAACATAAAAACTTAGGCTAAAGTCTTAGAGATAAGGTCTTTTTTATGTTGAAAAATGAATGGGGCATTATGAATAAGATGTTAGGCTAAATACCAAAAGGGACTATGAAATATAAAGTGAGGTCGAGCTGGGAGAGACACGTACCCTGCAACATGAAAGTTAGACCTAGTTTTAAAGTAAAAGGGAATAATAGAAGCTAAAATATAAAGGGAAAAAATGAAGTTTAGGCTAGGGATTGATCATGTTAAAAGACATGATTAAGTCTTAGCATACAACTAGACTTAGTTCATTGCATCTTTCAAAGTGTTCCCACCGATTTTGTTTTCATGAAATTTGAATTTAAACCAAAAGATCCAAGCCAAGGTTTTCGAATGAGGGTTTCAAAATGTTTAGAATGTGGATTTAATATTGAGTTCCTTTAGACAAAAGGCTATTAAAATCCTAAATAAATATTAATCTATAAAACCATAGTGTAATTCACTCGATGAGGGTCCCATGAAACATGCAACAAAAATATGAAGATCAAATATAAGCAATACCTGATGAAGTTTGTAAAATAAGATCATGAACAAAAGGCCACCCACATTAGGTGAGGATGATCTTAAAATACAAATATCTTGAAAAACATGTCATTTTTTTGGTGTTAAGGTCCATAATTACTTAAGCATCCCTATTTTTTAGAAATGGGGGGTATGTCGACCTCAACAGGTTTAAGTGTTGAGTTGGTGTTCTAGGTGGCATGGAACCATATGAGAGTGAGAAATGGGATATTGGATATATGTTTGATGTGTTTGAATCATTGTTAAAGGATGAAGGTGTTCCAAGTAGTCTCACATGTAACATGTGAGTGTGAAGGCCTAATTTTAGGTCTCACCAAGACCTAATGATGGTTTGGGGATAATGAGGTAATGGCTGACCTAAAGAGTGTGTGGTTCTTAAATGTAACATGTATGAGGACCTATTTAAAATGGATAAAATTATGGTAAGAATATTGGCTTGCTAATATGGGTTAGACCAAGAGTGTGGTATAAGTATAAGGCCTAATTGGCTTATTTGATCTAGGCGTGCATGTGAAGCTAAGTGAAGGACAAAACCTTTGAAATAGAAGGTACAGGTCATTGAGGACCAATAGAGAGTGAAGAGGATCAATCATGTTTGTTTAATCAAGGTGATGAAGGTGACCACATAGGTCATTGGACCTAATGGGCTTAAAAGAGGTAGATTGAGAAAGTAAACCCTAAACGCTAATTGAGTGAGTGTGCCCAGTGGATGGGTTGTAGATCAGAGTAGATTATAGATTATGTATATGACCTATAGTTCATATTTATGATTTCATAATAGTTATATTATAGTTTTAAATATTGAGTATGAGTGAAGAGGTCTAGAGTGATCTAAAAGGATGTTTTAGATGCCTTGAGTGTGAGTGAAGGATAGATGATGTTTGTGTGAGATTAATGGTTAATTTGAGAGGAAGATAAAAGTATGGAATGTGTGTATGAGTGAAAAAGTTTGAAGAGAGTTGATATACATTATATCTCTATCAGATTGGTAGATAATCAATGTTTAAGAGACGTTCATTTCATAGGTGTTGGGATAGTGCTCAACATCTAGCTCAGAAGGACTTGATCAACAAGTGGTCAAAAAGACTTGAACATCCTAGGGGTAGATACTCCTTGTGAAATAGGTGTTTTAATAAATTTAATTATAAGGACTTGACCAATAGGTGGTCAGAAGGACTTGATCATTCTAGGGGCTGGTACTTCTTGTGGACCATGTATTTCACTAAATTCTAGTTAGAAAGACTTGACCAGTCTCATGTTTGTGATCATCATATAAGACAAGTAGTCCTTGTGTTTGTAGTATTGAGAGTGAGTTTTATTCTCAAAGAGGATTTCCTACATAGATCATGTGTTATGTGCTTGGTCTTTTTATATCTTCCTTGTTTATTGTAATTGTTAATTTATATGCATCATAATTGTATGTGATAAATGTTTAATAGTTGGGAGTTGAATTGGATTATCTGGAATCACTAATTCAGCCCCATAAATGATTGCAACTTTAATAATAAATTATTTTGATAATGATCCAATAATTCATCAGTGAAAATAGGCCATGTAATAGGAGCACTATTCTTTTTATTTTGAGCACATAACCATCGATACTAAATGAACTACTTAGGTTCCAGATATAGAGATGCCACTATCACCTTTTGAGAACTAGGAGTTTGGTGAAGATCAAATAAATTCTCAATTTAGGTAATCCAAGTGAGAGGATCCTTAGCATCAAAATTACGTATGTCCACTTTTGGCAGAATTAGTTTCACACTAGGATTGGAGTTGTTAGTGTTAAGAGGAGGACTCGAATGATGAAGTGGAGGGTTGTTTATTTGTAACTAATATGAAATGACATATAATTGTATATTTATCTGATGCATTTGAGTGTGCATCCGATTAATCTCTTTGTGCATCCCTAAAACATTAATTGTGACTGCAACAAAGTCATCCTACCACATCAAGCCCTTTATGTCAGCATAAAGTTAATAAATCATTGAATCTAAAGTTATAGATTCTATGTCATCCATAGAAGTAGTCTTAGGAGTTTCCTTCCCCCCCTTTTTCCCCTAATTATTAGGACCCACCATGCATAAACCTTAGAAAGGTTTTCACCCCAAAAAGTATACCAAGATATGGTACCATTGGGATCGCCTTGCCAAGATTAATCCAATGACTACTTTTACATACTAGGGTGAAAATGTTTGGCACCAAAAAAGTGTACCAAAAAATAATACCATTATGATCATCTTGTCAAGATGAATCCAACAACTAGAAATGTACAAAGTGAAAAACAATTTCTGGACTTTTTTTATTTTTTAAATATTTAAAAAAAAAAAAAAGATTTTCAAATAATACTACACTGACAGAACAAATTAATTCTTGCCAAATTACAAGTTATGTTTTTTTCTCTCCTTTCATTTACAAAAGTTGTACCTCACCAGAGCTAGAAAAAAAATGATGCAAGAAACCTACCCAAATCTAAGCTCTAATACCACTTGTAGTTAAATTGCATATATTTTTACATAGGGTAATTATATATCACATAAAATAAGCAAAGATAAGAGATCACACAAAAATAATTGACAATAGAGTAGAATATTAGATAATATAGTAGAGCCACTTTGAGGGGACAACCTCCACAACAATATAATGAGAGAATAATACTTTATATATGATCAAATACTAATCACTACCTATTATATATAGTTTACTTAGATAGGGTTATTACATAGGATGACCTAACTAAGAATATATAGAAATGTAATAAGAATAAAAAATATGTATGTAAGCGATAAGTCAACCACCTAATGTTAAAGGTTAAGGATGTAGCATTGATAATCCTAAAGTATTAATTACTATGAATATGTAAATAGTGTCAAGAAATCTCACCATATCCAATTTAATGTCATGTATCAACCATATATATTTAATTATAAATCTACTCTATAATTACTTGTTTAAATTACCTGGTCATTAATCTCACCATATTCCAAGTAAAAAGAGAATTTTGTTAAAATTTGTAATTTATTCCATCCCCATTAAATGCTTGTAAGGAATGATGTTTTTTTGATGTAGTAAGTATTTAATTTTTTTACTATGTTGCAGTTAGTAGGTTTTCTAAATATAGAAATAAGACCTCTTTAAATAGGGGCATTTGTAAACCATTTGTATATCAAAAAACAATCAAGTAATTGAAGTGTAATTGAGAAGTACCATTGTGTTTTTTTTAGTGTTGTAGCATCTTAGTATGTTATTTTTTTATGTGAAATTTTGTTAAAGCAAGAACATTATAGCTACACTTCAAATTACATGGAACTATATGTTTCTTCTAAATATGCAAATTGATCCTCTTAATATTACATTAATACTACATCAAGCAATGTTCAAGATAGTCATTAAATACACATCTAGACTCTAATAATTGAGGTATGAAAATTTATGTTTTTCTAAAAGAAGTGTGGCATTATTCCCACATCAAATAGAAAAAATTTCAAGAAGTGGACTAACACTGTTGTTTGACTCCAAGTTTTATTAATTCAAGGGGAAATTGAGAATAAGATGGATAGACCCATACTAAATAGAAAATGTCTTTGATAATGGATCCATACAACTTTTATCAATAGATGAGAATCAAAAGACTTTGTTGGTAAATGGGCATAGACTCAAACTATACCAAAAGCTTGTCAACAAGGAGGAATTTGTTCAAAACCTCATAAATAAAGTTTTTTCCATGGAATAACCTAGTTCTTCCATGATATCAACTCCTTAATGGTATAAATTTATAAAAAGAAGAAAGGGACCACTCCTTGGTTTCCTTCTTTTTTTTTTTTTTTTTTTTTTTTTGTGTGTGTGTGTGTGTGTGTGTGTGTGTGTGTGTGTGTGTGTGTGTGTGTGTGTGTGTGTGTGTAATCACTTTTAGGACACTATTGATAATGTTGATCAAAAAACAAATTTGTTGGCTGATCATGCATTGAAGAAAGAGCCTTGACCTAAAAACCAACAATGGCTAGTCAAATACAAAATAGATAAAACTAGAAAACAATATAATTTGATTAGTCTTTTATTAATTCATTCCAAGAAATAATTTCATTATTGTACTCATTTGTATACATTTCTTAAGACTAACTCATGCATTTTTTTTCCTATTTAGAATTGGTGGCAAGAAAATAGAAAAAAACTATGAGTATGATTAGGTAAGTTAAGTATTTTATTTGTCTATATTAAGTTAGTATGAGTTCCTTTTATTCATGCATATTCACCACATTCAGGAGGTGGTTTGAGTAAATTTAGACTATGAACATCTTGCAAAACGTTAAAATAAAGGTAAAGTCAAAAGAGATTAGTGACATGGAAAAGTGATGAATAAAAAAGGTGTCATGTCAGTTTTAATCCACATGCACCAACTGCCTACCTACCCAATCCATATCACCCCAAATCATGATGAAATAGAAGTTAGAGCACATGATAATGACATACTGGCGGATTGCTAATTAGTTTTGAGGGAGTGTTGTTGAGATATTGTTGGAGTGTTTTTCCTAATTTACAGTCCCATGTTATTTAAAAGTTTGTGCAATATATGATGCTCAAAAAAATTAGGAGTATATTATTGAAAAAAATGTTGTTTAAAAATAAATAAATAAATAAATATGATTGGATACAAAACTATAGTTAAAAACCAAAAAAATAGGTGTATCCATACAAATCTTTAGCACCCTACTAATTCCCACACCTACAAAAATACTTCCTAAACAATAGTTTCTCCTTATTTTAAGGTGCAGATATTTTGTACACATGTTTTTTAATTTTGGTGATTCATGAGATAGATCTACCCAAAATTATAGAGGCAGTATCCCCCAACATGGGACCCCTTTTATAATACCCTACCCTTACTCAGTAGTGCCTCCTTGTTAGTACAGTGTGATTATGACTCTAGTGTGTCATGTTGTGTCATTGCATATGTTATTAGGATGGCATGCTTGATGAATGTATGAATTTTAGCCTTAGTGGTTTTTTGACAGGTAAGTTATGTGGAAGGCAACTTTATTCATGCCCAAGTTAATGGAAAAGTATCTTCCATGTGGATGGTATGGTGGAATCACTCTGGAAGATAAAATCATTTATGAAGGTTGAAACTAGGATCGACTTATTGTTTCAAATATTGAGATAATATTTCTTTTTGGTGGGTTAGGACATTGAGGTTGATTTCATATGCTATATCCAAAATAGAATCAAAATTGTATTATATGCTCCCAAAGATGGAAGGTACCTCTTGTTATACTTGTTGATAACTTGTTATTGATGTCGAGCTTGATTATATTTGTAAGTCTTTACTTATTGTTAGTAAGTTCTATCTTAATCCCCTTATAAGTATGTATCATATTATGAAATTAGTTAAAATGCATTGTTGTATGTGGAACAGTTGATTGTAACATTGGAGTAAAGTTGTTGATCATATGTATAACAACTGTTGAAACATTATAAGATTCAATTTTGTGTCAATAAATCTTATCTTTGACCTTATATATCATAAAAAATATTATTTTGCTCTAAATGTTTCAAACTTAGTACATTATCTTTCATGAAACGAGACCCTAGCTAATAGGTGGACTTAAGATATTTGGTCTCTATATCTTAGTGTGAGGAAGTATGGTAATGATCTCCCATATTAAACTAATATCTAGATAACATCATAAATTATTTTTTGATTTCCTTATAGACTCAGACAATTAATGGAAATTGAAATTTTAAATTATGAAAATATTTACTCAGAGATGCTTTTTTAATAAATTATAAAATTAATATGCCCAAATATGAAACGTGATAACTTTGAAATATTAGGAAATGCATTAAATAAATGTCAATGATGGACTAAATTGAAACCAGTTCAATAAACTTAATAATATTTTTTTTTCATATTATTACCATATTATTTATTAACTAATTTATAACTAATAATAATAATGATAATAAAAAAGAAGAAGATGAAGACAAAGCGGAGGAAGAGATATCTAAGATCCTCAATTATGATGGACGGACGAATCTCTTCTATTAAATAAAGGATTTATTTTCTTATAAGTTACAAAAGGTGTTAAGAGAGAGGACAGTGGGACGACAAGTGTGGTACTTGGACGTCGCCTTGGAATTTAATAAAAATGAAGAAAACCCTCCCAATGACCTTAGTATGTAGCCCACTTTAGATATTTTAATAATATATATATGTTTAAAATATTTACTCACCTTGCCTTTAAATTACGACATCATATTGGGTGGCAAGCAAAAAGGACAAGACCCAATCTGCATTTTGCCAACAATTCGGCCATTATTGGAGGTAACAGGTGGAGGAGAAGCTGGAAGAACCAGAAGAAACGTGAATAAGGGAGAGGGAGGACGAATGGATTAACCAAGCAAGCAATATGTTTTACAATATCCTATTGATATTCAAGTTATGAACAAAGTATGGTGTAGTTACTATTGTCTTGCTCAACCATTTTAGGAATGAATCTTATGTCTTATATTTTAGCACCTTAGGTATTCTCTTACGTGAATAAACTCTACAGTAAATTTTCTGGGCTAAGTCTTAGAGAACCCAATCAGCTTGATCAGCGTCAGCTAGTAGGTCTACGCTTATGTTTGAATTTAAATTCTGTTTAATGCTGAATGTGATGAGAAGAAATCAATATTTGTTGCTTATACTATGTGAATAAAACGCTCTCCTGAGATGTCCCATGTCGTTCTACCCTCTTATATGACCGAGGGAGTTGGATATATAAATTTCAAGACATTATTTTGATGGCATTCACCTCTACTCTGTTCACAGATTACACCTTATTTATCTTCATCGTGATTTTTTCCTTGTCTAATAGAGCCAGTTCAGTTTTGAATCCGTAGTACACTGGGTATGGTATTTTAGACCATTATGTTCGTAAGTTGTTGGGCCGGCGTCTGAGTGTTTCATTATAATAAGATTCAAATGGAAAGATTTAGTCATTAAAATGGTGTTCTTTTAAACTAAATTGAGAGCCATTGTTTGCCAAAGGGTGGGGCACAATGGCCTTCAGGTACGTGAAGGCTAAGGGGGCGCTCGTATATTTTTTGTTCTTCTCCTCTTTTCATGATGGTTGTTTCTTGATACGTGCTAGTCCATGCAAATCAGATTTTAAATATTATCAATCCATTTTAATACCTGCAGATTTTAAATATAATTTTTTAAGCAAATTAATCCCCAAAATTTTAGAAAAGGATAATGAGGCAGTTTTGGGAGTAGTCCCTTAGCCATCTTAGACTAAAAGTGGCTTTATACAATAAGTATCAGGCCAAAACAACTTGTACTTCACTACTGTTCTACGCACTATCTATTCCCTGCGGCCACACCTCATTATTTTAATGAGTTCCGGAAAATAGCATAGGTCGTTATGTTTATATATATATCCCCACTTTATGCTTACACGCCTATCTTGGCGATCTCAACTAACCCAGCTCTGGTAAGGAATTTTAATATGATTGGTAGACATTTGAGGCATAGGAGTCGAAATAAAAATAAAAATTGATGTTTAAATTACTTAAATGGGATGTGGTAGTGGCCATTCACCAAAACAGTAGACTAAAAGAGTTCCAACTATAAACTCCCTTATTTAGATATATAACGCCTCAAATCTCACCATGGTTCTTACAAAGGACTCCATCTCATACAAAGTGAGAATCCTTTTTACACCAATAATTAGATAGAAACAAGAGATATTCTTAGTTGTTCCCAGGTCACAAGGAGTACAGAGGCGTCATGAAGGGATATAAGCTTGAAAAAGTAAGTGATAATACCTTCCGGAGTTGCGATCAGTTTAAGTTAACCATTCACAATACCCATTAATAATTATTGAAATGGTTCTCGAATTCATGACTATATGAATGATAAATCTGTAAATCTCTATAGTATCTTTTGTTTTATTGATAGGGATAGTTATTTCAATTAAATGTTGATTTAAAAATATCTTTGCTTTAATTGATGTAATAATGTTATGTTTATCTTATTTGAATATCGCCCGGAAGTTGTAATGAAAATCACTTGTTAGCTTAGTGTTGATGCACTTGTTGATTGTGTAGGTATAGTGGAAGATAAGATCAAATAAATGATTCATATATTGAGTTTAAATTATTAACAAAGATGTTATAATATTAAAATTGATTATTTGTATAATACCAAAACTAGATAATATGTATTGAATTCTTTGATAATGCATGTATTATGTTTCATACTTGTCGATAAGCAGATAAATATTGTTATGTTTAACTAGATTGGATATATTTATCTTATCTAGTTTACTTCTTGTTATGTTTATGCATTAATCTTGTGAAGTTGATATTTATGATTGAGTAATGTATTCTCTTTTGGTAGTTAAAAACTTCATGAACCAAGATAAGTAGTATGAGAAAATTAATTACCAGGTTTAAGTATAACCCTAGTAGAATATTCAATAAAAAAAATTAATCTTAGTAGAATAGCCCAAACAATGTGCAAACCCAACCAAGCAGTACACTTGAAGTACATACTCTTTTAGGCTTAGCATGAGACAATAGAGTTATGGGTTACATATTAAACTAGTAAATTAGTGAGTGTTGGGACTTAATCATTTTTGTTAATTTTTTGGATTCAAACAACTATTGTGCATTGATTTACAAATTATGGAATATTTTACTTCAGGAGTCTTGTACCATTTTAGTGAAATTATTCATCATATTTTAATGTAAGAAAACTAAAATAAAATCTAGTATATGACATAGAATTTAACTATTTTATTCAAGCTCCATGATTATGAAGTCCTTAGAGAGTGAGAGATGACTCTTGAGTAATATTGTCACTTGGATTTGCACCCTTTGTGCAGATGTCTTAGCTCTCCTCATCGTAGTGGTACAATTGAAACACCTCTAGGATTTGGGTAGCCTAAAAATGAGGTGAATCTCTTGATAGAGATAGCTCCCTTGATGTACCACTTTTAGATCACCACTACACCTATGCTTGCAAGGAAAAAGAGAGATAAAACTAAAAGTAAACTATCGTAAAGACGATGATAGCCAAAATTGATTGATGACTACCAACCAACTGTATGTCACGCATGAGACCAAGATACTAACTAAACATACACTTCTCTAATCTGAATCTTTTCACATTAGTATTTTATTATGAGGTTGTGATGAATGTTTAGGCTAGGAAGATCAGACAAGAGGCCTAAAATGGAACTATTTAAATAGACTAACTCACTCAAAATTGACACTTCATAGAACACTTCACATGACTTGCAAGAAGAAGCTTTCAAACTATACATAGGTGGGAGAATGAGACAATAATGCTAATGAAAAAATAGTCATCACTAATTAAGACCAATCATTCAAGTGAACACACTATGAACAGTCATGGAAGAGGTAAAATTAGTAGTCTTTATTGATCCATGGTATGAAAATGAGTATGGATTTGCCATACTCTAGTGGATTATATTTTACAAAGGCCAAAATGGCTAATTATTATATAACTTAAGAGAGAGAAGAGATGAAAAAATTCCAAATGTCACAAATACACTTGTCATACTGAGAAGAGGAGTTACAGGTGTAGAAGAAGAGAATGTGAAACCAATCATTCAATGTCAAGAAACACACATGTCAATCCAAGACATGAAACTCTTGCAATGTGGAATGACATTCCTTTTGTTGGCTCAGAAAACTACCTTCCTCATTTGGGCTTTTTAGATGTCTCATAACTAAATAGGGATAGGTCTAATGATTGGATTGAGGGGGAAGGGTTACATACTTGATTCTCTATGCATTGGTTGTAGTCCTAATCACCCATATTCATTTGAATTTGAGCCATCACTGCTTATAGCTAAAAAAACCTCCTCTCTCACATACCTTGCACACTTGGATTCAAAAATAGCTTCAATTTATTATGAAAATAAATAAAAGGGAGTGGAAAACACTTGGAAAGACCCTCCATAGCCTTACGTTTCTCAGGCACACCATAAAAGGCCATCCAATTGAAGTTCTCACCCTTTTCACTATCATGTTCACTATGGCAGTTCTGATTGGCTGAGATGAGATCTATTATAAGGACACTTAGAAAATTTTATAAATCAATAAATTGTCATGGGGAGATATCTTAATTCTCAATATTTTCTATGATGTGATTGGCATCTTTAGATTCTTCCTAGAACTTGCAAAAACATATAAATTTTCAAGAAAACCCTATTTTGTACTCCATTCATACAATTTCATTTAGTTCAAAAGTATGGGGAGTAACCTGACATAGTTACTTACAATATAAAATCATCATTTTGAGCAAAATATTCTATTTGGGTGCACTATCTTCTCTATCTTCTCAAATTGGTCACTAGTAAGGGTTTTGGTGAGTTTAGGCCTATTTTACCCTCTTAAGTTTTGTTCATAGATATTTGATGTTAAAATCTCAAATCAACTCAAAAAAATTATTTTTTACAACCCTATCTAACTTTTTAAATATTCTTGGGCTCCCATGCATATTATGCAAGTAGATATGAGCTTCCTACTTTGCCCACTCAAGCTCTTTTCTCTAATTTACACAGGCCTAAGTTGTCCTAAAGTCAAAAATTGATTTTTTCAATGCTTCTCCTACATAAAAATAGATAATACATATCTAAATTCATCCTATAAACATGTTCTAACCAGTTATAAATCTCACTAAGATTTAGAAGTGAAGTTGGACCCCCAATTGGCTCTAGGCCTCTTCAAGGCCTAATAGACATGGCATGCATTTCGCTCATTTTGCTCATTTGGACTGAATTATTATGGTTGGAATAGTGTATCATGTTTTTATATACCTCATTTAATCTTACCAAGTCACCCTAATACTCTCCAAGCACTCCTCATCTCTTCTTCTCATTCACCAACTAGGCCTAGTTGGAGCTTGTTTGGTTGAGTTGTATGTAGGAGACTTCTGATCACTTTGAGAAGTTTAAGTTTGTGTGAGTTATTCCTATCACCCATTCAAATTCTAAACACATCAAAATATGTTATTTTATGTCTTTAAATTCTCTTGTTAGGTCCCTTACTCATTTTGGCACCATTTGTTTGTCTTACCAAAATCCTAATTTTCTTGATTGGATGACCTTTGAGATAAAATACTGAGGTATATCCATCTTATCCAAGGTAAAATGAAGATTTTATAAGTTTTATTAGGTCCTAAGGACCATATAAACCAAATTTGGGCCCTTTATTAGGTCATTAAACCTACCAATAACATTAAAACCTAAGACAGACTTAGAGAAAGGTATTGTCTGCAGGGGTTTCATCATATGGTCTGTGGACTATATTAAAAAATAATTTATTTTATCTATTTAAATAGGTAAGAGATTATTTAGATAATTAATATCATTACGTGGATGTTCTAAGTCTTCCTATCATTTTAACCTCCCATATACCTCATCCCATACCTTGACTAGTCAAGACTGTGTGCAATTTTCTTGATTATGTTTAATGTCTAAGATGCTACACTTGTTGGTGGAATTGTGTGATTTAAGATTTTTTTCATGATTTATGTCCTCCTTGAATATATACAAACCATGATATATCTAATTTTTTTTATTTTTATACTTCGAGTGAGATCTATTATCAAGGCTATATTGCCCATTGTTCATAGTAACCCTATAACCAGCTTGTTTGTATACATTTTGTGATGAAAAGAGACATCTAGGTAGTATTGTGGGGTCAAAACTTGTATCTTGAATTCTATGTATAACCATTTGAACATAATTAGGCTTATTCTCAACATTTAAGACAACTTATAATTAATACATTCTTATGTAATATCACATAGGAATAAAAGGTCACTTAGTTATCCAGATCCTGTAGATAACAATGAAGGAATTCAGTACATAAAAGTGTAATTTTGGGTCATTCAACAATCACTTTCCACTAATCATTTTCCATCCATATTTTTCATAGCTCTTTTCTTGTATTGATGCTGAAAGGTTTAGTCATCTATATGCATCAAAATTCTTTGTAACCCTATTTTATGACCTTCACTAAATGGCCTAGACCTCTATTTTATGTTTTTAAGGATTAGGCCCCTGAATCTACAATCATTACTTTTGGAAGGTAATTCCATATCTCATCTATGAATATAGTATTCCAAATAGATATGTTATTCTCTCTATAAAACTTTATACTTTAGGAAAGGTTTCATTTCATGCTCCAACACCTCCATCGAGTATCCTTAGTTCTCTATGGTGCCACCTATAGGTGGACTTTTATGTGTAAATAAGCAGATAGTGAAAGTATATTCAAACAATGCATGGTGCCTAGCCATTTGATCACTCCTAGTCCCATTTTAACCTCTTAAACTATATGCTTACAACCTTGAGGAGCTAAAAACCATTCAATTATGTCCTTTTCCATCTACATCTTCCTGTAGGGCACTTGTAAATGAACCTTTGCATGTGCAGGTAGTATATATGAGTTTAGGGAGTGATCATGGGATATATTTCTCCAATTGATTCTTAAACATTGTCAAATTTTCTAAACACAACTCTTTCATCATGAAAGACCTGAAACAAGGTCCAAAACTCCATTTTAGTATTCTTACCCTCCTATAGGTGCTAATGGAATTGTAGATAGAGCAATGGGTAGAAACATGAATCATACACATGGTGTATGACCTTCAATAGTCATTTTACCTCCTTCATATGTTAAAATATATTCCCTATAACTTATGAAGACTTTGAGAAAATCAATATAGCTCCATTTCAATGTAACACTCTCTCTCCATGGAACATGTAGATGTATGTTCATTACAGACTGTGTGTATGTGGTATATTTAGTTGACATAGTCCTTTTATACACTATTTGAAGGGTTAAAATTGTGTATTCATACTTCTACAGACATTTTCATTATTTTAATACCTTTACTACACCTCCATGATCACACTAGATAGCTTCATACAGGTGACTGCAAGTGAGAAAGGGTAAGGAGTTGACTGTGCGCATGACATAAATGTGATGAAACCAAACATGGAAGGGAGGAATCATTATTGAATTCAGACATGGAAATAATCATATCCCATTCACATGAGACCTTTGTAGAGAGCCAAACATTCTACAAACAAGGAAAACTTTGATTGAGACCTCACATGGTGACCGACACCTTCTTGAAACATGAGATGACTTGCCTATCAAAATATCATGAAACATGAAACCAAGAATGGAGACTATTTAAGGAGAGATCCAACATCATCTAGACTCAACATCACTAACTAGATTGTAAGGACTTGTCCCAATTAGAGAAAAACCTATAGGGTATAGGAAATAGTGAGTAGAAAAACATAGTCAACCTGTTAGAGATGATTCATAAAGTATATTTGTCAAATATTTGAACTCTATTAGATTAAACAAAACACAGAGAGAAAATGAGATTGAGAATAGCAGAGCACTTATTCAACATATTCAACTAAGCATGAAGGCCTATTAAATAGGTGAACAAATGAAATACCCATGAAGCATGAGATGGGTATAAGAAAACTAACCTATGTTGGCTTGCATGAAATAGCAAAGACCGAACAAACAACTAACCTCTTAACCAAAGTGGTTAAGGCAACTAACCAACATAAATTACCTTAGTAAATAACCTAAGGTAAATACAATAATATGCTAACACCCTCTCTTAATGACTAAACTAGAAACATGACCAAGTTTATTTCTAAATTTTATGAACTTGTCTGTACCAAGTGGTTTGGTCATTATATCAGCTAGCTGCTCTACAGTGGGGTAGTAGAAGGGACTAATGTCTTCATTTGTAACCAACTTTTGGATGTAATGATGGTGAACCTTAATGTGTTTGGTCCTGGCATGAAATACTGGATTCTTCACCATCTTCAAAACACTTTCATTGTCACAAAAAATTAGAGTAGGCCTTGATGACTCAAACTGAAGATCCTCCAAAATTTTCTTTATCCACATGGTTTCACAACCTGCACTGACCACAGCTTTATACTCTACTTCTGTTGAAGATAATGCCACTGTAGTTTGTAGTTTTCTCTGCCATGAGAAAACTCCTGAACCAAAAGTGAAAACATACCCTGTTGTAGATTTTCTTGAATCAACTGAACTTGCCCAATCAGAATCAAAATATCCTAAAAGTTCAAAATTTATAGACTTCTTATATAGTATGCCAAAGTCAAGAGTACCTTTGACATATCTTAATACTCATTTTGCAGCTAACCAATGGACTTCCTGTGGTTTAGACATGAAGCGAGATATAAAACTTACTGCAAAACAAATATCTGGTCTAGTGGTAGTGAGGTAAATGAGACTACCCACTAGTTGCCAATACACTATTTCATTGACCGGAGGTGAATCAGTGTCTATTGAAATTTTAGCTCCTGCTTCCATAGGTGTGTAAGTTGGATTAAAAACCATCATTTTGAACCTTTCTAGCAATGAATTGGCATACTTATTCTGTGACATGAATACAGTATTACCACTTTGCCAAAACTCAACACCTAAACAGTATTTCAGTAGTCCTAAGTCTGTCATGTCAAAAGTACAACAAACATCAGCGTTCATTTGCTGAATGAGACTAGTACTACTCCCAGTGATGGCTATATCATCAACATATATAATGAGAATCAAGATATCGTCACCAGACACCTTTACATAGAGAGTTAGTTCCGAGTTACACCTTTTGAAACCTGACTCCCTAAGATATGAGTCTATTTTTGTATAACAGGCTCAAGGAGCCTACTTGAGCCCATACAAGGACTTGATCAACCTACAAAAAAGATGTCTGAACCATGTAGACTTCCTCCTCCAGATCTCCATTCAAGAAAGCACTCTTTACATCCATTTGGTGTACCTGCCATCCAAACTGAGCAACAATAGCAATAATCAAATGAAAAGTTACCATCTTGGTGGTTGGAGCAAAAGTCTCCTCATAATCAACCCCTTCCTCTTGTGCATAACCTTTTGCAACAAGTCTGGCTTTGTGTTTGTCCAAGGAACCATCTACTTTGTATTTTACCTTATAAATCCACTTACAACCAATGGATTTCTTCCCAAGTGGTAGTTCCATCAACTTCCAAGTATTATTTTTCATCAAGGAATCATATTCCAATTGCATAGCTGATTCCCATTCAGACTTCCCTTTGGCCTCTGAAAAAGAATTAGGCTCAAATACTCATGAAACATCAGTTGTTAGAGCAAGATTGACATGCTCACCTCTATTACCAAATTGCTTTCCCGATCGCAGTCTTCTACCTTCCACACCTTGTGGCAAGTTTCCTTCTTTTAGTGCTTCAATTGTGGTAGTATACCACTTTGGCTTCTTTGGTTTTTCTACTGGACCCTCATAATGACCTGTATCAATTCCCTTCCTAGAATGTGATTCCACTGATGAACAAGAATCCTTCTCACTTTTCACATTATAACTAATAATTGAATCATTAGATAACAATGACTCAATATCTGAAACTTGACCAATTGCTGTAAAGTATGACATTTGTTCATTTACTATGACATCTCTATTTACCACAAATTTTTTAGTAGAAACATCAAGTAATCTGTAGGCCTTTGATTGATCACTGTATCCAACAAACATGTATGTTTTGCTTTTTGCATCCAAATTTTTTCTCTTTTGACTAAGAATAATTGCAAAAGCTACACAACCAAAAATTTTGAAATCACTTACATCTGGAGTTCAACCTGACCAAACCTCCTCTAGAGTCATATTCTCCAAAGCCTTTGTAGGACTTTTGTTGAGGATGTATACTGTTGTATTCACTGCTTCTACCCAATACCTATATGGGACATTTCTGCTTTGGACCATATAGCGAGCCATGTCTATCACCATCCTATTACGCCTTTCCACAACTCCATTTTTTTGTGGAGTGTAAGGGGTAGTCTATTGTCTATGTATGCCTTCAGTGGCACAAAACTCCTTAAACTGTTTTGAGATGAACTCACCCCCATTATCCATTCTAAGAGATTTCACTGGCCATCCTGCCTATTTTTCAACCATAGCTTTCCAAGTAAGAAAGTAAGAAAAAAAATTATATTTCTTCACTAGAAAGTATACCCACTTTTTCTTGAAGAAATAATTAACAAATAACAGGAAATAATGGGCACCAGAAGGGGTAGGTGTCTACATTGGACCATGCAAATCTGCATGTATTAGATCCAATACTCCCTTTGCTCTTAAAGCTTTACCAACATCAAAGGAATGTCTAACTTGTTTCCCCAACTAACATCTAGTACATACATGATGATTATGTCGAATATAAGGAATCCCCTTAACCAACTTAGTCCTACTCAATGTAGTCAAATACTGAAAATTTAAATGCCCATATCTTTCATGCCATAGTGAACTTGTGCTATCAATCACTGCAAGTACACTTTTCTTTGCTTTGATTGGATCTGCAAGCTTATACAAGCCTTTCTCACCGATCCCAACAACAATAATCTTGTTATCTTTAGTGGTGACTAAACATTGTTGTTCTTGAAATTTTACAACAAAATTAGATTTTGAGGTGATCTCATTGATTGAAAGAAGATTTTTTTTTCATATCTGGTACATACCTAACATTCTTGAATGTATAATTTACTGTACCATCAAAACTTATATGAACATTACCAAATCCTTTCACAAAATATGTTGTACCATCTCCCAAAGATACATATTCATTACTACTATTATCTTCAACAAAATCCACATACCAGTCCTTATGGCATGTATAATGGCGAGATGCCCCTGAATCAAAGTACCAAGCTCGATCCACCACAAAATTACCACTGGAAGCCATGAAAGCAAAATCTGGTGATTCCTCGCCTTCACCTTTAGCTACATTCACATGATGAGCTTTCTTTCTGGGGTTAACCATATCCTGTTGTCTTTTCCTGCAATCTTTCTTAAGGTGACCAGGTTTCTTACAGTAAAAACATTTCCATTTAGATCTCTTATTACCACTTACTTGTGAAGATTATGATGGATAGCTATTTTTACCAGACTGCTTACCCTTTTCCTTGATAAAGAATGCACTCTCTATGGAAGTGGATGTAGACAACACTGCCTACTCCTGTCGTCTTTCCTTTTGCAATAGCAATGTAGATAATGTTTTAAAATCCAAAGTCTGCATCTCAGAAATCATGTGCAAGGACTCCACAAATGACTCAAATGATGGTGGAAGATTTTGCATAACAAGAGCAATCAAATCTTTCTCATCAACAGGTTTCTGCACTGCTTTCAACTAGTCACTGATGTCCTTGATCTGCAATAAAAACTCAGAAACGGAGCCACCTTCCTGCATCTTAGTGGAAAACAACAAATTCTTCAAATACAACACTCTACCAGCTTCAGAAGCCTGATATTTTGAAGATAAAGTTTTCCATAAATCTAATGCTATAGTCACATTTCTGACCTCTGAGATTAGATTATCTGCTACTGACAATTTTAGCAACATGAGAGCCTCACGATGACGTTTATCATAGTCATTAGTAGCAGTGGTAGGCCTTTGCTCTTTACCGAGCACTATTTGATCAATATTAAGATATTCACATATTGTCAAAACCTTATGACTCCATAAACTAAAGTTCTTGCCAGTCAATTTCTGAGAATTTGGTAGTAACAGGTGTTGAATACTAGCCATTTTACCTAGTTTTTCACAAAAATGATAAAATCAGAAAAAGTATAATGACTTTTTTTTTTTAATTCCTTCTACTCACTGATTCTATATTGACACTGAATAACCCTATCCATTTTCAGCAACAAACTCAATACCATTTTCAAGATCACAAAAATTATACCACTGAAACAATTAAATTAGGAAAACTACAATTCCGATTTAAAAAATTCTTTCTCCATTGACATCCAGATAAAAAACCCAGAAAATAGTAATTTTTTTAGCTTTCTGGATGCTTCTATGATTATTAGTCAGCATTAGGTCCCCAATAACCCTTATTGATTAATGTTTTGATTTATTTCAATTAAAAAAATTAAAATAATTGAAATATTAAAACTTTAGGCTAAAAATTTTATAAAAAAATTCAGCCAATTAGAAAATTGGCCTACCTCTGAAACTTCAGGCGAAGATTCTGAGCCTGTTTCTCAACGAAATTGCAAACCATTTTCACCAGTGTCTTAGTTTTGATTTAACTCGCGATTTAGACTTTTGTTTCACTAAAAAGATGAAGAAATGAATTTTTCTAATTTTGCCAAATCCGTACGATTCCCATGCACACAGTAAATTCAATACAAGATTTTGAGCCTCTAAAACAGCTTGTTTTTGCTTCCTTTTGGTCTTATTTAGCCTTCTGATGCTTCCTGGCAATTTTAAGACCTTTTGGTTGAGTTTTCTAAATTCCGTGATGCTTTCTCTCTCCTCGATTCTCCACTAGGTGTCTGAAGCTCCTCCCTGGCAAGACACTGACCTCTCTTTGGCTTCCACAAACCTCCACTCAGGTTCTACAAACCATAGGCTCTGATACCATATTAGATTAAACAAAACACAGAGAGAAATTGAGATTGAGAATAGCAGAGCACTTATTCAACATATTCAACCAAGCATGAAGGCCTATTAAATAGGCAAACAAATGAAATACCCGTGAAGCATGGGACGGGTGTAAGAAAACTAACCTACGTCAGCTTTCATGAAATAACAAAGACCGAACAAACAATTAACCTCTTAACCAAAGTGGTTAAGGCAACTAACCAACATAAATTACCTTAGTAAATAACCTAAGGTAAATACAATAATATGATAACACTCTTATTATGAAAATTAATCTCTCTAAGTTTAATTTCACCTCTCAAAGGCATTTAGTCTGAAATCTCTATTGTTGGCCATACTAAGCACAAACCTACTGACTGGTTTTATGTGTCCAGAAGGGCGAAGGAGCAAAATGATTTTAGACCCTTTTTATCACTTTAAAATCATGTGAATAACTAATATTAGTATGAGGCAGATTAAGAGTCATCTCAAACCCTTATCACATGTGTCACACTCCCTTATGGGTCGCATAAATTTTAAACTCCTCTTTTTTAGTTGGTTTCTTGACTTTTTAGTTAGATAACCTACAAGATTCATATAGGACTCACATTATTGATATGGAAATTGACTTCTTGGATGTTTGTAGGAAATTTTAGACACTTGGACACCTTGAAATCTATTCCACTTGCATTTATGACCCCTAAAATGACTCTAAAAGACATAAAGATTAAAATAACTAATGACCAAGGCTAATATTACATTAAATCACATCAAATAGACAATAACATACCCTATGACAAAATATTAGACCCGTAAAACATATAAAGATCACATTTTTACCTGTAGGGGTTCCAATTTGACCTACAAGGCCAAATTTGGTCAATAGGTAATAAGAAGTATCTAGAGGTGATTATTCAAAAAGATGAAAAATGACCTAGAGGTGTAAATTGTCAACCTTGTGGTTTAGAAATTAAGAAATGTGAATTGAATCTACCTTAATGAATTAATGCTTATTGTGTATCAAGTATACCATCAGAACATACTGAATCAAATTTGAAATGATTGAAAATTGGATGATCAATCAAACTTAGGACAATGAGTTTTATCGATTTTGATGATAAATTACCTTTTGTAAACCATCTAAAATAAGTACAAAAACAAGCTCAAATTTATACCTAAACCAAATTTTATCTATGTGTAATATTTGTAAACTCTATCTATTTCATACAAAAGTTTATAACCTCATCTAGTATCTTTCTACCTCGATTGGATGTTATTCTATGGTCTCAGTTTTAGGAGGTGATAGTAACATTTTGCATTGTTTTAATTATCTCCAACTTGGGAAGTTGGTTCAGAATTGACCCGCTAAAAATAGTTAACGTCAACATATGTAACACTAGGGTAGATAGTTTTTTATTTATCTTTAAATTTATATAAAAAATTTGAAAAATCCAAAATGAATTCATTTTCTATTTTTAGTAAACCTTCCTCCAAACCTAGTTGATTAAGAAATTGCTTAACAAAGCAGTTTTAAGTGGTATAACACTTTTGGAACATTGAGATATTTTATCATATAAATTGATGGATATTGTTTATGTAGGATCCCTTGGGGTATCCTTTAGCTAATTTAATGCAAAGTAACTTATAGAAATAATTTTCATCTCATGGGGGTAATTTATCTATCACAATTTGACAGGCAATTTAATGAAATAGAAAGTGAGTGAATACGTTGCATATAACTTACCTTGATTGTGGTTGTGTAATATATAGGGTGTTTACTCATGTTAAAAAAGAATGAATATATATATATATATATATATATATATATATATATATATATATATATATATATATATTCTTAGTGAATTTTTGGGAGTTACATTTTGGTATTAGAGCCTAGGTTCAACACTAGGAGATCAGGGGAATTGTGCTTGGTATTGTTAATGAAATTATGAAACTTGTCTATGCAAGCTTCCTTTTACTTCTACTATATTTATACATGTTGTAATCACAAGGAACTAAGATTGTAATTTGAACTATGCGACCATGTTATTGGTGTGTGGGTGAAGTTTTCTAGAGTTTTGAGTTGATAATCATAGGCATGTCTCTGCTCCAAATTAATTTTTTGTATAATATAGTGTATGCTATATTTACTTATACAAGATAGTAAATCAATTCTATTATGATTTTGTTTTTCTTATATATATACTTATGAGATATACTTATTGTAATGCACTTCCTTAGTATTCTAGTATAATTAACTAACCATGTTCTAGAGGGGGAGTAGAGGATTTATCTTCCTTAAGTTTTCATTATAATTTTATTACAATTATATAGAGTGATTATGATCTTATTTACTATTATATTGATTACATTGTTTAGTAATGATAGTAATATTTAGAAGAAGAGGAAGTGGTAACTACTTTAATGAATTTAGTGGTTAGTAGTAATTATAGTGGTGAGACTTACAAGGTTTTTAATACATTGATACAATGTGAGGCTTTAGTATAATTTCTTATAATTATTCCTTATTTGATCCAAGCTTGATCTCTTATGACTAACTTAATTTCAAAAACATAAATAACCTTATAGTGTTATGTTAAAATGGTGTTAATAATAGGTCTTTTATGTATTTATCCAATTTATGGAATGCTAATATGTGAAAAGTTAAAATTTATCTCTTAGTATGTGAATAAAGTAATACTTTAATGGGATACTATGTACCTATTTGTAATGCATAGTTGATAACTTGTCATTTTGTTTCAACATATATGTGTTCAAACCTCTATATGATATTGATGATAAGCATGAATTTTATTCCTCATGGAGTTAACCTATATTGTATATGTTGACTACTTGTATAACACAACGTAATGACAATTCCTAAGATTCATTAATCCGGTTAGAGACTAAGTAAAGATGGTTTCCCATTTTTGTGGTTTTTTCTTTAGAACATGCCATTATGCATGTCTATCCATATTGGAAACTAATTTCTCTCATAGAGGTAATCTTTGGTGGTACTACTTACTTAGCGATATGTCTAATAAAGCCTATTGACTTAATAAACTTCAAAAATGAGGGATTAAAAACATAAATCTTGAATCAGATAAGATAAGATATTTTTACCTTTTTATAGTCGGTAATTATTTATTTAGACGTTCGTAGGATGTCAGTGTGGGAATTATAATTTGGGGAATGCTAGTTGGAAACAACTAAAATTAGAGCTTGCTTCTTCAGGAAAGGCTTGTATATTTTCATATAAGGAACTTAAATACTATGAAAAATGATTGACATGGATATTATTTTATGGATACGATAGAGGAAGATGTTTGATAATGATGACATTAGAGTGATGTATGTATTATTTGGAACTTTGTGCCTCCTTTGACCCTTGTGTGAAACTAGTAAATTATTTTATGCTATTGGAAGAGTTGTTCTAATTATCATGAGCCTATATAAACATAGTATTTAAGTTTTTCATGTGTAATCTTAACATGTGAAGATTATTGTACATCTATAATTGTAAAATTTAATGTACACTCCTGTAGTATTTGTACACTCAATTAAATTTACAAATGATGAAATTGTGTTATGTAATTAACCTTGTTGTATCAATGTTGTGTGTGTATGGCTGAGTACTTACATGGTGTTATGTGGTTAATGTCAACTATATTCTTGTGTATGTGTTTCTGTATTACCTCGTATGTAACCCATATGTGTAAGTTTTGTGTGAAATAACAACCCTTCCTAATCTCAATTAATATCTAAATGAAACCAATGATTGTGGTGATGTATTATTGTAAACTATGGTATACACCCTCCTTGTATTACCTTGGTACATTATGTTGCCAAACATGGTGATTGTTAGTGGTTATCCTTTTCTAATAATTTAGATATTTTAGTAGATGGTAGTGGTTAGTGAGTATCACTCAAACATATAGATATTTTTACCTTATAGGAATTTGGTTTTATGGTTTCAATAAGTAATGTATTTGACATGGTTTCCATCATTGGCTATGTTAGTTGACATCACCTTGCCTACACAATAGCCAGGGATGTGAGATAATATGGTTACTTTTTGTTCTTTTATATCGCTAGGATGCTATGTATGAGAGTTGTGAAGTTGATAGTCATTATGACACTATTAAATATGATGATGCACAGTTATTGCATTACCTCTGGGAGGTAATTTACAAGTATTTCTCTTACCTTTGGAAGGTAATAGACATTGTTTATCCTACCTCTGGGAGGTAGTTGAGTCTTAATTTATTACCTCTAAGAGGTAATCATGTTACTCTTTGGGAGGTATATGGAGGATGATGTGATGTTTTATCCTACCTCAAGGAGGTAGTCGAGTTGCTTTTGTTCTCACACCTCTAGGAGTTGATTGAATTTTATTGATTCCTTCTCCACTTGGGTGACTTTTATCATCACATAGTTTGAGTAATGTGATGTTTTTAATTTTATTTTGAGAACCAACAATAGTCCTTGAATTTGAATTCACATTTTATTATTCTTTTAGAGTTTTAAAAATTTATAAGTTATTTTAATTAAACTTGAAGTAAATGGATTTACATATGACTGCAATTGAATTGAATTGAATTTATTTTAATGACTGTATAATTGTGACTTGGACTTTTTATTTATAGGTTCCAACTTATTTTGAACTTAATTTATGATTTTTTAAATTGTTTTCTTATTTTACTTGATTTATTGTCTCTTAAATTGATTATTTTGACTTTTGATCTTTCAAAAATATTATGGTATTTTGGTTCTTGACAAATGTTGGTACATGTGTTTTCTATATATA
Source organism: Torreya grandis (assembly GCA_037957365.1). Lineage (NCBI taxonomy): Eukaryota > Viridiplantae > Streptophyta > Pinopsida > Cupressales > Taxaceae > Torreya > Torreya grandis. Next base: position 1,875,510 of record JARHVA010003078.1, read on the forward strand.
TGTTATATTATGCGCAGTGTGCACTATCTTTTAAAAGTTATTGGGTTGAGATGGGAACCTACATAGGATAGGTTCATGACACCATCCTTCCTAACCACCAAACATGTTATTGCTTATTATTTATATATATATTACTATAGCCATTTATTTGGGAGGTCTAAGGAGGCCGGAAGGTCTAAAGAAGAAATAAGGAGGTTTTGGGAGGTCTAAGTAGTTTCAAAAGGTCTAAGGAGGTCTGGAGAGATGTTGGTGATGCAGTTGATGGAGACTATTTTTATTTTTGATATTGTTCTAGTACTATATGTTTCCTTATATCACTTGGTAGTCATTTTCTTTATTGATCATTGCACAATAGATATAATATTATCTTATGATGGATCATTAATTATACTCTTGTTTAGCGATCTTAACAGTTCAAAATATCAGTTGGTAGTGAATATGATATATGAAAATTCCTTAGAGTCATGATATTGTATTTAGTGGGTATGTCATGGCAGTATGTTTCGGTTGATGGTTTGACCCAACATTGCATAGATAAGTGGCATTATAATTTTACATTGATTTCATGCTTGGATTCTATATTTATTATATCTATTGTGCCATGGGTTGGCACAAGGGTTATTTGGAAATAGGAAATTTAAGTACTAACATATCTGAGTATTGATAGCAACTTTTGTGCCATAAAATTATATGACCATTTGGGAAGTAGTTGTTGTCTTTTTTGAATTATTTTCCAAATTCACTTAATGGTGGATTATAAAATTATGGAATGTGGAGGATTCCACTACATGTTTTATTATGGGAGCATTGAGGATGATGCCATTTTATAGAGGGTGAATGTAATACCCTTCCTTGACTCGCTAGTGCTTCCTCGTTAGCATAATGTATTATGACTTCAATGTGTCATGTTGTGTCCTTGCATAGGTTATTACGATGACATGCTTGATGAATGTATGTGTTTTATCCTTAGTGGTTTTTGACAGGGAATTTATGTGGAAGGGAACTTTATTCATGCCCAAGTCAATGGTAAAGTATCTTCCATGTGGATGGCATGGCGGAATTACTCCAAAAGACATAACCATTTTTGAAGGTTAAAGCCAAGATCAAATTAGTGTTTTAAATATTGAGATAATTTTTATTTTTGGTGGGTTAGGATAGTGAGGTTGATTGCATATGTTATATCCAAAATAGAATAAAAATTGTATTATATGCTCCCAAAAATGAAAGGTACCTCTTGTTATACTTGTCAATAGACTATTACCTATTTTTGATGTCGAGCTTGATTGTAATTGTAAGTCTTTATTTATTGTTAATAAGTTATATACTAGTCCCCTTACATGTATGTATCATATTATGAAATCAGTTAAAATGCACTATTGTATGAGGAACAATTGATTGTAGCATTGGAATAAAGTTGTTGATCACATGTATAACAATTGTTGCAAAATTATAAGATTCAATTTTTTGTCAGTAAATCTTATCCTTGACCTTATATTTCGTAAAAATAATATTTTGCTCCGAATGTTTCAAACTTAATAGAGTCTCCTACATGACGCGGGACTCCAAATAAGAAGTGGACTTAAGATATTTGGTCTCTATATCTTAATGTGAGGTAGTATGGTAATGATCTCCCATATTAAACCAATAGCTAGATAACATCATAAATTATTCTTTGATTTCCTTGTGGACTCAAAGAATTACTGGAAATTAAAATTTCAAATTATAAAAATTTATATTCAGGGATGCTTTTTTAACAAATTATAAGATTACTCTGTCCAAATATGAAATGTGATAACTTTGAAATATTAAGAAATGAATTAAAGAAATGTCAATGATGGATTAAATTGAAACCACTTCAATAAACTTAATAATGAAATTATTTTTCACATTATTATCATACTATTTATTAACTAATTTATAACTCTATTATATTTTTGATGATGATGATGGAGGATAGATCTCTTCTATTAAATAAAGGTTTTCTTTTCTTATAAGTTACGAAAGTTGTTAAGAGAGAGGACAGTGGGATGAAAAGTGTGGTAGTTAAATGTCCCCATGGAATTTAATAAAAATGAAGAAAACTACGTATCCCACTTTAGATATTTTAATAATATATATATATGTTTCAAATATTTACTCGCCTTTAAAATGCGCCATCATATTGGGTGTTAAGCAAAAAGGATAAGACCCGATCTACATTTTGCCAACAATTCGGCCATTCTTGGAGGCAGTAGGTGGAGAAGCAGCTGGAAGAACCAGAAGGAAGGCAAATAAAGGAGAGGAAGGATGAATGGATTAACAAGTCAAGTGATATGTTTTATAATTTCCTGTTGATATTCAAGTTATGAACAAAGTATGGTGTAATTACTGTTGTCTTGCTCAAACATTTTAGGAATGAAAGTTATGGCTTATATTTTAGCGCCTAGGTATTCTCTTACGTCGATAAACACCACAGTAAATTTTCTAGCCTAAATCTTAGAGAACCCAATCAGCTTGATCAGCGTCAGCTAGTAGGTCTGCGCTTGTGTTTGAATTTAAATTCTATTTAATGTTGAATGTGATGAGAATAAATTAATATTTGTTGTTAATACTGTGTGAATACAATGCTCACTTGAGACATCCCATTTCGTTGTACCATCTTATCTGATCAAGGGAGTTGGATATATAAATTTCATGACATTACTTTGATGGCATTCACCTCTGCTCAGTTCATAGATTTCACCTGTATTTATCTTCATCATGATTTTCTCCTTGTCTAATACAGTTAGTTCAGTTCTGAATCCGTAATACGCTGGGTATGGCATTTTAGACCATTATGTTCCTAACTGGTTGGGTCAACGCCTCAGTGTTTCATTATAATAAGTTTCAAATGAAAAAATTTAGTCATTATAATGGTGTTATTTTAAACTAAATTGAGAGCCAGCGTTTGCCAGAGGGTGGGGTGTAATGGCCTTCAGGTACGTGAAGGCCAAGGGGGCGCTGGTATATTTTTTGGTTCTTCTCCTCTTTTTGTGATGGCTTTATCTTGATACGTGACAGTCCATGCAAATCAGATTTTAAATATTATCAATCTATATTAATACCTGCATATTTTAAATATAATTTTTTTCAGAAAATTAATCCCCAAAATTTTAGCAAAGGATGATGAGGAAGTTCTGGGAGTAGTTCCTTAGCCATCTTAGACTAAAATTGGCGCTAGACAACAAGTATCAGGATAAAACAACTTCTACTTCGTTACTGTTCTACACACTGTCTATTCCCTGTGGCCACACCACCTCATTATTTTTTGACATTTTGAAAAATAGCATAGGTCATTATATTCATGTATATTTCTACTTTATGCTTACACACCTATCTTGGTGATCTCAACTAACCCAGCTTTGGGAAAGAATTTTAATATCATTGGTAGACATTTGAGGCATAGGAGTCAAAATAAAAATAAAAATTGATGTTTACATTACTTAAATGGGACGTGGTAGTGTCCATTCATCGAGACACTAGACTAAAAGAGTTCCAACTATAAACTCCCTTATTTAGATGTATAACGCCTCAAATCTCACCATGGTTTTTTCAAAGGACTCCATCTCATACAAAGTGAGAGAGATTCCTTTTTACACCAATAATCAGATAGAAACATGAGATATTCCTAGTTGTTCTTAGGTCACAAGGAGTATAGAGGCATCATGAAGGGATATAAGCTTGAAAAATTAAGTAATAATATTCTTCGGAGTTGCGACCAGATTAAGTTAACCATTCACAATACCCATAATAAATTATTGAAATGGTTATCGAATTAATGACTAGAGGGTTGATAAATCAATAAATCTCTAGAGAATCTTTGGTTGTATTGATAAGGGTAAATATTTTAGTTGAATCTTGATTTGAAATTAGCTTTGCTTTAATTGATGTAATTATGCTACGTTTATTTTATTTGAATATCCCTCAAAAGTTATAATGAAAATCACTTGCTAACTTAGTGTGGATGCACTTGTTGATTGTGTAGTTATAGTGGAAGATAAGATCAAATAAATGATTCATATATTGAGTTTAAATGATTAACAAATATGTTATAATATGAATATTGATTATTTGAATAATACCAAAAGTAGATAATATGTATTAACTTCCTTGATAATGAATGTATTATGTTTCATACTTGTCGATAAGCAGATAGCTAATGTTATGTTTAACTAGATTGGATATATTTATCTTATCTAGTTTACTTCTGGTCATGTTTATGCATTAATCTTGTGACGTTAATATTTATTATTGAGTAATGTAATCTCTTTTGGAAGTGAAAAACTTCATAACCAAGATAAATAGTATGAGAAGATTAATTTACCATGTTTAACTGTAACCCTAGTATAATATTCAATATAAAAATCTAATCTTAGTAGAATAGCCCAAATGATGTGTAAACCCAACCAAGTAGTACACTTGAGGTACATACTCTTTTAGGCTTAGCGTGAGACAATAGAGTTATGGGTTGCATATTAAACTACTAATTTAGTGAATGTTGGGACTTAGTCATTTTTGTTAAACTTTTTAGATTCAAACAACAATTGTGCATTGATTTACAAATTGTGTAATATTTTACTCCAAGAGTCTTATACCATTTTAGTGAAATTACTCAACATATTTTAATGTAAGAAAATTAAAATCAAATAACTCTTAGGTAATAAAAATTATCTAAAGGTGATTATTCAAAAAGAAGTAAAATGACTTAGAGGTGTAAATTGTCAACCTTGTGGTTTAGAAATTAAGCAATGTGAATTTAATATCCCTTAAAGAATTAATTCTAATTTTACATCAAGTATACCATCAAAACATACTTAATCAAATTTGGAATGATTGAAAATTGGATGATCAATTAAACTTAGGACAATGATTTTCATAAATTTTGATGACAAATTGCCTTTTGTAAACCATCTAAAATAAGTTCAAAATTAAGCTCAAATTTATACCTGAACCAAAATTTATCTAAGTGTAATATTTGTAAACTCTATCTATGTCATACAAATGTTTAGAACCTTAGCTAGTATATTTCTACCTCAATTGAATGTTGTTCTATGGTCTTAGTTCTAGGAGGTGATAGTAAGATTTTGCATTGTTTTATTTCTCTCGAACTTGGGAATTCAGTTTAGAATCGACCTTCTAAAAATAGTTAAGGTCAACATATGAAACACTGGGGTAGATAAGATTTTTTATTTATCTTTAAATTTATATAAAAACTTTGAAAAATACAAAATGAAGTCATTTTCTATTTTTAGTAAACCTTTGTCCAAACCTAGTTGATTTAGAAATTGCTTAACAAAGCAATTTTTAGTGTTATAACCCTTTTGGAACGTTGAAATATTTTAGCATATAAATTGATGAAGATTATTTCTATAGGATCCCTTGGGGAATCCTTTATCTAATTTAATGTATAATAACTTATAGAAATAATTTTCACCTTGTGAGGGTACTTTATCTATCACCATTTGATAGACAATGTAATGAAATGGAAAGTGAGTGATTACGTTGCATATAACTTACCTTGAGTGTGGTTTCGTAATAGTTAGGGTGTTTTATCATGTGTGTGTATGTGTGTGTGTGTGTTTACACACACACACACACACACACACACACACACACACACACACACACACACACACACACACACACGAGAAAACACCCTAACTATTAAGAAACCACACTCAAGGTAAGTTATATGCATTCTCGTGTGTTATATATATATATATATATATATATATATATATATATATATATATATATATATATATATATATATATATATATATATATATATATATATATATGGTTTTTTATGGGTTTTATTTAGAGTGAATATTTAGGCATTACAACTTTGTTATACGGCCTAATCTATGTGTGTGAAAATAAAATATTTTCCTAGGTTAGTTTCTCTAAATTATCACATTTAATGTTATCATTGCTATAGATTACGTCAGTAGCTTCTAAGACAATGCTAATAAACAAACCATTTTTAATATTTCAATTTTTACTATGATTTATGTTTCCTTTGCGACTAATTTTCTCACCTGAAAGACTAACCCTTGCCTCCAAAGCATCGATACAACACCATAGGATATAAAAAGAGGTCTGAACCAAACTCAATAGAAGGGTTAATGAAAGATGAAATATTTGTAAATGTATTTGAGGAAGCTATATGGATCCCTTTTCTGCATAAATTCCAAGGATATGACATGTATTTGGTCAAAAAAATCATGGTACATTTGGAAGAAGACTCCACCATGGTTTAGGGCATCAAAATCCTAGTTTTTAGCAGAGTAATTAGTGAAATATCAAGAATCACTAAATAAGGTAAAATGTTATTGGAAATAACCCATTTTAATGATTTGATTAAATAATTTAATGTTGATAAACAATCATCTATAACATGTATACAATATTATCAAATGAAGGAAAAAATTATTATTAGGGAAACCCTACAAGAACCCTTGAGGTCAACTACCTTTTGGGTCATAAAATATTTTACTTGTGAAGGAAAATGTAGTGTTCTATGTTATGAAGCCATGAGGATAATCCTTCATCATAAATATGGAAAACAATAGACCCAACATAGAGTGAACCTATCATTATACCTATATGGGGCCATTTAAGTTTTGGCTGCTAACAGGTCATCTCCAATTCACCATCCTAGACTCATTCATTTGATCATATACCATCATTTTCTATAGTAAATCCAAGCAACGTGGGATACCTTTTGGGAGATATAACCAACCAACGTTCAACACCTCCTCTTGAAGCCTCTAAAGAAATACCAAGTCCAAAAATAAAATCATACACTTCCTCTTCTAGGGTCAAGGTTTCATCCACTAAAAGGAGATGGACTAGGTCATAGGCCACACTTGTGGCTAAGTAGATCTCTCAAATGACACCTCAGGTCTAAAATAAAACTCTAGATATGATAAAATTGAGAATTAAAGCTTCCTAGTCTCACTTGACTCTTGAGGATACAAACATCCTTTCATAAAGTGCAGCATAGGCACCTGAAGCATCTGGTAATACACAATAGTAGGCTATCATTCAAGAAAATAAGGATACTCCTTTCAATTAACCCAAATATCTTATGAAGATCACAAAGAGGTGAAGAAATACCATAATATCATGTGATGATGAGGAAAAATATGCCATTTTAGCCCTTGATATCCTACATCAGAACCATCTTTTTCCTCTACTAATAATAGTGGCCATATCAACATTAAAAGAAGAACCAGTCACAATAGTAATCCCTGAACTAGGAAAATAAGTTCTTATTGAAAGAGACATTAAGGAAGAAAACATACCAATAGAAGAGATTCTAGTGGATGAAGTAACAACCTTTCTTTCCTCACCAACTAGTGACACCAAACCTATACCAAATAAAGGAAAGGCTCCTATGGTCTCTAAGGAAGAACAATCTTGTATTTCTATAGAGGAACCAAAACTACAACTTAGTCTTGCATTGTCTAAAGATGAGGCCATAATAAAACAATAATACGTAGATTTTTCCAACCTCTTAGCCTAGTTTCAATGTAAGGATCTTCTTAATTCTTCATTAACTTAAGATTTAGATAGTTTTTAGGACAAGGATCTAGAACATATAAATAAAATTAGTGTCCTTGAATAAAAAGTCGCTCAATCTGATGAAGACATAGTAGACTCTTGGATATACATCACTGAGTTTAAAGAATAAAATTTGTTTCTTAAACATCAAGTTCTAGATTCTCAACAACAAACCTTGATCTTCCATCATCAAATTTCTAAGTAAGCCTCATCCTCCTTCAAACCTTCAGCTGACTAGGCTTGCCAAACCATTTTATTCCATTATGATTATTTATATAAATGAAATCAAGTTTTTTTGGAGTTAAAGGAACTCAGAAAATAAAAAATTACTTTAGAAAAATAAAAGCAGACACTAAGGGAAGGCTTAGATAAGGAAAAGCAACAAACCAAAAATGTTGAAGCCAATCTCCAGACTACTTGTCAAATAATACTTTAGAAAAATAAAATCAGACACTAAGGGAAGGCTTAGAGAAGGAAAAACAACAAATCCAAAACGTTGAAGTCAATCTCCAAACTGTCTGTCAAATAAGAGAACATCTTTTGGGCAATAGATATAACTTCCCTTCCTATAGTTTTTATCTATATAAACAATTCTATAGGTGGTAATTACTCAGAATATCATGTGATATGCCTTATAATATTTATGACCCACTATGTTTTTGCACATCTTTTAGGATTCCACCCCAGAACAACAAGATATATTATGTGAATTCTATTTGTGCAACATGATATTAGGGGAAAATAATAAATTCATGATTAATTTATATGTGGAATAAGTCCATTTGAGAACCATTCTCTTCACCTATAAGAATCAACTAACATAAAAATCTAGTCCTGATGAATATGTAGAGAAATTGAAGACCATAGGATTGTGAATTAGACCTACTTTTGCTAGTGCTAGAATGCTACTGGTTAACTTCAAAGATGCCTATATGATTGATTAGAATAACAAGGATCATTATCTATAAGGATTGTATAATTTCATTATTTATTTTAATTTATTTACTAGACAAATTTTGATGTAGTGTTTACAGCCAGTACAAGGTGTTAGGATACAATGATAATCCTACTAAAAATAAGGGAGGTCATGTCCCAAATAATCTAAGATGGAGCCTTTATAGATCACAAGAAATAATTTACATAATTTTTGATGTCCTCAACTCGGGAGGAAAAGAAATGTGGATAGCTATGAGAGTCATACCACCACTCCTCCTTATTCCTATTCCATCCTGGAAAATGTGGTCTCCTTAAGTAGACGATCAGTTTTAGATTTGAACATAAATGGTGCAAACCTATAATAGTTTCACCAGTGCAGAAGATAACCATTGGGATAATAAGTTTGATGTGTATAACGTTGGCCAATGCCTAGAAACTATAAATCATAGTTATTAGGGGACAAGAAGATGAGTTTGTAAAGGGACTTGCAAAAGGTATAGTATGGGGGAAATGATGAGTCCAAAATAGGGCTCATTTTTACAATTAGTTTCCTTAATATTTCCTCAATTACCTCTCATCTAGATTGAGCATTGTAAGGATATTAGGTTTATATTTAATCTTAATGTATTAAATAGATGATTTATCTTGCTTAATGTAATTAAAGTCTAAGTTACTGATTCTATCACTTTATTCTAACACTTTGCATGTTTAGTTTCCTAATTTTGTGTATATATAGACAATACAATAGTACATAGAGAATAAAGACCTTTTGGATGATCTTCAAATTGTCATGAGGTAACCCACATAGAGTATTTTGATATATCTGATGAGATACAAACACATAAAGCAAGCTACAGACTCACCTAGTCCATTCCAGACCCAACTATGGACTTCACCAGTAGCTATGGACTCACCCAATCTTCGCTAGGACTAGATTGATGAAGAATCCATTGTTTCATGGATGAAGCAAGCATATAGAGATTTGATATAACTTCATACATGAGTTGGTTGAATATGGTGAAATAAATTTAGGATTTTTTAGATCTGAAGAAAAGAAAACAAATATATTCATGAAAGCACTAGTGAAGGATAGCTTTGAGAATTTGAGGTAGAATTTAAAATTAATATATATTGTGATAACTAATGGAATAAATTAAGGGGGAGTGCTAGAATTTGTACTTTATTACACCCACATTAAATTTTTGTAAGGCATGATGTTTTTTTTATTTAAATCAAGCAATTGAAGTGTAACTGATATTGTATATCAAAAAGCAATCAAATAATCAAAGTGTAATTTAGGAGAAGTATCTATGTGGTTTTTTTGAGTGATATAGCATATAAGTGTGTTATTGTTTTGTATGTATTTTTTATCTCACATTTAGACATCAATGGGTCATTGTGAGGTTATAATATGGACCTTTTGGTTAGTTTAGGTGATTATCTATAATTTTTTAGATCTAAAACTATTAAATATATTGGTTACAAAGATTATTTGATTATAGTTATTTAATAATGTCACCTTTACCCTAGCATTAACCATTTGGGTCCCTATTATTTTTTCACACACAAGGAAATAAATAATAATCAATAGCAGTAATCAATAGACAACCCTAATCTCCATCATTTCATTATCTCATCCATTTCATAATAATAATAATCTAGGTAGACTATTTTAATCTCATCGATTTCATAACATAAAGTGCTAAACAATGAATAAAATGGCCATGTCAACACAAAAAAATCACACATTTGATATAGAGTAAAAAATTATATTAAATACTATTAAGATTAAATACCTAAAAATAAAGATCTGAAAAATGATAGTAATAAATATGGTTAATGCTTTATCCACTCTGCAACCTATGTTGTTCTAATCTATCTATGCTCTATAGTGTATGTTAAAAAAAAGTAGGAATATATCTCTATTTGACATGTTCAGTGTTTTTTTATATTAAAAATGTGTTAAAATTATATAGACCCCGTTTTAAAAAGTAAATTTGAATTTCAAATTCATTGGGGACTCTCGGCTATTTCAATTGAATGCAAATGCACCTCAGGAGTAGCCAAGTTGAATTAGAAGTCAAGTGATATATTTCATATTGATTGATATTTATAAAATATATACTCAAAATATATATTAAATAATGTAATATAATATTATAATATTAAATATAATATAAAATTATTAAATTTAAATATATTATACTTAAATATATAATATATAATATTGATTTATAAACTATATAATTTAACATATATTATATAATTGATGTTTAATATATAAAAATATTATGATATATATTATACAATATTTATATAATAACTAATATTATACACACACATATATTTATGTATGTATGTGTGTATCATGTATGTATGTAAGTATATATTTGTAAGAGGGGTTAAATTAAGCGAAAGAGTTTAAATCAACAATTAAAACTAGTTACTCCAAACCCATGACAATGCCAAAAAAATTTCATCTAAGGTAATTGTGGCTGCAAATCTATTGGGTAAAATAATTATATTAAAATATATAATATATAATATTGATTCATAAACTATATTAACTTATAATATAGTTCATATAAAGTAATTATGGGCACAAATCTATCAGGATTTGAATCACCATGTAATGCATTAGTCTACGATGGCTTGCATTCTGCATGTAAATATATTATAGCCTCTTAGCACATTATCTTTACATCAAAATTACAACTCCCTTGGTTTGATCAAATGGCTTATGTATTCGATGTATAAGTAGCTCAACTATGGTCAATTAGGGTTTGTCTTAGTGATTAACATATTTAATATATAATTAATGTTTAATATATAAAAATATTATGATATACATTATATAATATTTGTATAATAACTAATATTATACACACACACGCACATTCACACACACACGCACACTTGCACAAGCACACGCATGCACGCGTGCACGCGCACACACACACACACACACGATACACACATATGTGTGTGTGTGTGTGTGTGTGTGTGTGTGTGTGTGTGTGTGTGTGTGTGTGTGTGTGTGTGTGTGTGTGTGTGTGTGTGTGTGTATGTATCTTGTATGTATGTATGTATGTATGTATGGATGTATGTATGTATGTGTATATTGGTAAGAGGGGTTATGTAAAGTGAATGCATAATATCCTCGTGAAAGAGTTTATATTAAGATACTATTAATGTTACATCACCAAAACATGTGGATGAAACTCCACTTATAATGTAAGATCCTATTATTTCTAAATCATTACTATCACTTCTAAAGTTCCAACTTCTATTTCTATGCTAAACAAACTTTTGTAATTTTGCATCTATTAATGGAATGCCTATGTCCATGTTACAAATCATAATATGCATTCTCATTATATCCATATGGAAGATGATTACTCATATCAACCTCTATAATGGGTGTGGGGAGTATATATATTAAATAATGTAATATAATATTATAATATTATATATTATATATTTAAAGTAATTATACTGAAATATATAATATATAATATTTATTTTTATACTATATTAACAATAAATATTTTTCATATAAAGTAATTTTGGGCACAAACCTATAGCGATCTGAACCACCATGCAATGATTTAGTCTATGATAGTTTACATTCTTCATGTAAAAATATTATAGCCTCTTAGCACATTATCTCTATGTCAAAATTAAAACTCCCTTGGTATTGATTAGGGGAATTATCTATTCACTAGATAAGGAGATCAACTATGGATATTCAAGGTTTGTCTTGGTGATTGCATTGGAGAAATTGTTGTTACTTTGTTACAATGAAACTAAAAAAATTAGAAGTGACAAAGACAAATTTTGGGGTTATAAATTGGATATAAATTTTAAGTGGAGATATATGTTGCAAAGACCCCTTATATTCCATGTATGCCTTCTATGCCTAATGATGATGCATTCTCAATTATACCACCACCAACTCTTGTTTCTCCTTAAAATATATGATTTAATAATGTTACATCTCCAAAACATGTGGATGAAACTGTACTTATTATGTAAGAGCCTATTATTTCTAAATTATTACCATCAGTTCTAAATTTCCAACTTCTATTTCTATATTAAATGAACTTCGATGATTTTTTATCTATTAGTGTAATGCCTATGGCCAGTTTGCAAATCATAATATGCATTCTCATCATATCCCTATGGAAGAAGATTACTCATATCAACCTCTATAATAGGTGTTGGGCATATATATTAAATAATGTAATAAAAAATTATAATATTATATATTATAAATTTAAAGTAATTATACTAAAATATATAATATATAATATTGATTCATAAAATATATTAACATATAATATAGTTCATATAAAATAATTATGGGTACAAACCTATCAGGATCTAAATCACCAAACAATGCTTTAGTCTATGATGGCTTCAATTCTTCATGTAAAGATATTAATATAGCCTCTTAACACATTATCTCTAGATCAAAACTATAACTCCGTTAGTTTCGATTAGGGGGCTTATGTATTCATTTGATAAAGAGCTCAACTATGGCTTATTAGGGTTTGTCTTGGTGATTAACATATTTAATAAATAATGAATATTTAATGTATAAAAATATTATTATGTATATTATAAAATATTTATATAATAACACACACACACACACACACACACACACACATACACACACACACACACGTGTGTGTGTGTGTAGATATATGTATCATGTATGTATGTATGTATGTATGAATGTATGCATGCATGTATGTATATATGTATGTATGCATGCATGCATGTATGTATGTATGTATGTATGTATGTATGTATGTGTATATTTTTAAGAGGGGCTATTTAAATTGAATGTATCACATCCCCATGGAAAGGATTATATTAATATAATATTAATGTTACATCTCTAAAACATGTGGATGAAACTCCAATTATTATGTAAGAGCATATTATTTGTAAATCATTATCGTTGGCTCTAAATTTCTAGCTTTTATTTCTATATCAAATGAAATTTTGTATATGTTAATGGAATGTCTATGGCCTTGCTTCAAATTACAATATGCATTCTCATCATATCTCTGAAGGAGAGGTTTACTTATATCAACCTCTATAATAAGTGTGGGGAATATATATTAAATAATGTAATATAATACTATAATATTTTATAGTATATATTATAAATTTAAATTAATTATACTGAAATATATAATATATAATATTGATTTATAAACTATGTTAACATATAATATGTTCATATAAAGTAATGTGGTCACAAGCATATTATGATCTGAATCACCATGCAATGTTTTAGTCTATGATGGATTGCATTCTATGTGTAAATATATTAATATATCCTCTTATCAAATTATCTCTACATCAAAATTGAAACTCCATTGGTTTCAATTTGGGGGCTTATGTATTCATTGGATAAGGAGCTCAATTGTGACTAATCAATGTTTGTCTTGGTGATTGCAGTGGAAAAATTGATTTTCTTACAATGAAGTCAAAAAAATTAGAAGCGACAAAGAGAATTTTGGGTATATAAATTAGATATAAATTTCAAGTAGACATATTTCTTGCCTAGACACCATATATTCCATGTATGCCTATTATGCCAATTGATGATTCATTATCAAGTATACCACCACCAACTCTTGTTTCTCCTTAAAATTTACTATTTAATAATGTTAGATTTCCAAAGCATGTGGATGAAACTCCACTTATTATGTAAGATCCTATTATTTCTAAATTAGTATCATCGATTCTAAAGTTTTAAATTCTATTTATATATTAAATGAAATTCTGTAATTTTGCATCTATTAGTGGAATGCCTATGGCCATGTTGTAAATCACAATATGCATTCTAATCCTATCCCAATGGAAGATGATTAATCATATCAACCTTTATAATAGGTGTGTGGAATATATATATATATATATATATATATATATATATATAATAATAATGTAATATAATATTATAATATTATATATTACACATTATAAATTTAAAGTAATTATACTAGAAATATATAATTTATAATATTGATTCATAAACTATACTAACATATAATATAGTTCATATAAAGTAATTATGGGTGCAAACCTATCAAGATCTGAATCACCATGAAATGTTTTAGTCTATAATGGCTTTCATTCTTTGTGTAAAGATATTATAGCCTCTTACCACATTATTTCTATTTCAAAACTTTAACTCCCTTGGTTTTGATCAGGGGGCTTATGTATTCACTAGATAAGGAGCTCAACTATGGCTAATCAGGGTTTGTCTTAGTGATTGCAATGGAGAAGTTGATTTTATTACAATGGAACTAAAAAAATAGAAATGATAAAGAATAATTTTGGGTTTAGAAATTGGATATAAATTTTAAGTGGACATATATGTTGTAAAGACAACATCTATTCTAGTAATCCTACTATGCCTAATGATGATGCATTTTCAAGTATACCACCACCAACTCTTGTTTATACTTAAAAGATAATATTTAATAATGTTACATCTCCAAAACATGTGGATGAAACTCCACTTATTATGCAAGAGCCTATTATTTATAAATCATTACCTTTAGTTGCAAAGTTCCAACTTCTATTTCTATATTAAATGAACTTCTGTAATTTTGTATTTGATAGTGGAATGCCCATGACCATGTTTAAAATCACAATATGCATTCTCTTTATATTCCCCATGGAATAGTTTTACTCATATCAACCTCTATAATAGGTGTTCGTAATATATATTAAATAATTTAATATAATATTATAATACTAATATATATTATATATTATAAATTTAAAGTAATTATACTAAAATATATAACATATAATATTGATTCATAAACTATATTAACATATATTATATAATTAATGCTGAATATATAAAAATATTATGATAATATATATTATAAAATATTTATATAATAACTAATATTATATATACATGTATATGCATGCATACCTACATGATACACACACACACACACACACACACACACACACACACACACACACACACACACACACACACACACACACACACACACACACACACATGTGAGTGTGTATATATGTATCATGTATGTATATATGTATATATTGGTAAGGGGGATTATGTAAAGCAAATGTATCATATCTCGGTGGAAGAAGTTTACTCATATCAATATCTATAGGTGTAGGGAATATATATTAAATATTGTATAATAATATTATAATATTATATATTATATAATATATATTAAATATATTATACTTAATAATATATATTATATAATATAAATTTAAATATATTATACTAGAAAATTCACATGCATCTAAATTAGGATTAAGTTCAAATATTTTCTTCTACTATTATTATTTTTTGGCATTGTTTTATCTCCCATTAGAAAGCCAAAAAATATTCTTGTATGGACTGTTAGGTGTACTGTGGCAGTGGTGGTGTAAGTATTGACCCCATTTTATGATGTCATTTATGAAGAGCTTTCTTGTCAGGTATTTAATTTATTTAATGTATTTAAAATGTGTTATTTGTTTGCCTTGACATGGCCTTTTTATTCACTATTTACCATTTTATATTATGAAATTACTGACATTCAGATAAAAATGGATTATTGTTATGAAATAGATGAGATAATGAAATGGTGGATATTATGATTGTTTAATGCTCATTTCTATTAATTATTATTTATTTCCTTATGTGTGGAAAACCAATAGGGACCCAAATGGAAAATGTTAGGGTAAAGATGACACTTTTAATACATGTAATCAAATAATATTAATAACCAATATATTGAATAGTTCTAAATTTGAAAAATTATAGATGATCATATAGACCAACCAAAAGGACTAGCTTATAAACTCACAAGGACCCATTGATGTCTAAATGATTATTCCACTTAGAATATGGTGAGATCAAGTACCATATAATTTAAATAGACTAATTATAAAGTCGTTTCATAATTAAATATATATGTTTAATGTGTGAGTTTAAATTGCATTTAGTGAGATTTGATTGACATCATTTACATGTTTATGAAGATTAATAATTTAGGATAGTTAATATAGTTTATGTTTCCTTGAATGTCAAAATCCTATTCAGTTAGCCTCACCAACCAATAACTGTAAGGGAAGTCTTAATTTTTTAGATAATTATTCAGGTTCAATAGGTTTCCTACCTAGAGAATATATTTAGAAAGTATATAAAAAGAAACTGTCAACTCTGAGATTTATAAAATACTTATCCAACATCCCAACCAGAACTAAGGCAATTCAATAAGATGGTGAGACATAAAATAGCTTAATACCAAAAACTTAGATGCCAAAATGGATAACAAGGCTATGAGCTATACTGCTAAATAAAATAGATAAACCAAAAAGGAAATAACTAGATACCAAAACCCAAAAACCCACAAGATTTAAATATTTTATTCCTTATCATCATTTACCACCATTGTAATAGAGGAGCCACCAACCTTTGAATAGTCCTTACCATGTTGGCATAAAATAGAGAGAATGTGCAGGTCTAGTTGGGCAACAATCAATATCATAGAATTTTCCACTTACAAAAAGCTAAAATAAAGAAGAATAGAGGAGCACCGAGGTAGTCTAAAACATAAAATGCATATATATTAAATGATTCTAAAATCTGATTATGTTATGTCAACAAAAACCTACAGCTATAGTTGTTAATATAATTCTTATAAAAAACTATTGTTATTTATCTTATCATTCTTCCTTATATTTTATTCAATGGTCTAACTGATGTCAGCTTCTATTCTGACACCTTTGTTTCTTATTTTACTTGCACAATATTTTTTGTGTTTATCTTCTCCCTACTAATTTTTTCTCTAGGTTGCTTTGCTCTACCTCTAACTACTAATTTTGTCTCAAAAACTACTAGCTGTTGACCTAAATTTTACCACTTCTACCTTCTGCTTCTACTATGATAATTTCTATTTATTATTACTCTACATTTATTTTATTCTCTTACATTCTATTTGTCTCTTTAATTTTTTATCTTTTTATTGACAGTTTCACCTACCACCATATTTCCCCCCAAATATAAATGATTCTCAAAATTTTAACTTTGAAATGTTGCATTTAATTTGTTTGGTGGCCACTATTGTGGAATTCTATAGAATAGGGTAGGTGAAAACAGAGGTAGGGATATAATATTTGAACACTCCCCCTTATCCCTAACTTTATTAAAATGATATGATGAATCTCTTTCAACCACTAAATTTTTTTATTTCTTATCATCTCAACTTCTACAATATACCTATTTAAGCCAATCCTATAAAATATGATGCATTTTCCATTCTCAGATATGACCTTATACCCCTTTTGAACAAACTACCTAATGCTAATAAGGTTGTGCTTCAACTCAAACACATAATAAACATTTAGACTTTTCCTTTTGTCACCTTGATTGGTATGGATATATATGTTACCTTTTCCCTTGATTAAAAACTTTCTCATTATTTCCCATCTTTACCTCTAATTTGATTGACTCATCAATGTGGTAAAACATCTCTTTTTTTAACTCATGTGGTTATGACAACCACTATCCAAGTACCATGTCTATTTACCACTTTGTTCAACAATGTTTCATGTTATGAACAAGTTTCCATATTTTTTTTCCTATTAGGTTCAACCTCTTGTGCATGGGATAAAATTGAATACTACTTATTTATGTCATACTCCTTTCTATGCTCACTAACATAGTGTCCATACTTCTTGCAATAATAACATAGATAATTGGATTTGTCATACCTTTATGTAGATCCACCTCTAAAGTGTTGTTGCTTATTTATATTCTTCTTCCATGTGACTCAATGGATATGTCTTCCACCTTATTAACTTTTTCAAGTTCTTACTCTTCCTCTATTATTTGATAATCTCCCCCTTCCTCTCACATTCACATTCATCTTGAATGCTTGATCATGGGAAAAGGTAGATGGCATATTCATTCTTTTTTCATGGGTTTGCAAGGAACCCATTAGCTAATCTATTATCATTTTCCTCAAATACTCTGACTCTTCAATTGTAACCACCATAGGGTGAAATCTGATTGGAAGGCTCCTCAACACCTTCTTTATGATCATATGATATTCAAGGGTATCACCACATGTATTCATTTGATTCCCAATATTTATTATACTTATTAATAAGTCATTGATATACTCATTATCCTTTATTTTTAAGGTCTCAAAGGTCCTTCTTAAGATCTTTAACTTGACAAGCTTCACCTTCTCACTCCCTTGATTGGAATTTTTTTAAATATCTCATGCTTATTTGAAATGGATAGTTATTGCTATCCTATGAAATATTGAATCACCTAATGTCTTTTGTATGTATTTGAGTGCCTTGGAACCCTTTGTCCTATTCTCCTTCAACACATTCCTTTGTGCTCTAGTTAATACATTAAAGTTTTCTATGTTTATAACCTCATTATATCTACCATCAACCAACTCCCATAGCTCTTGAGCTTAAAATAAGGTCTTCATCTTGATACTCCACACATCATAGTTATTTCCATGAAATGTAGGGGGATGATACCATGAATTATAACTACATGTTTCCATGTATAAATGGGATTATAACCTAAGGAATTTGATACCAATTGTTGGTAGAAAATAGAGAGAATGTGTAGGCCTAGGTGGGTAGTAGCCAAGAACACAAAAATTTGCAGTTACAACATGCTAAAATAGAGAAGAATAGAGGAGGGATGAGATAGTTTAAAACAAATAATATATTTATATTAATGATTCTAAAATATGATTACATCATCTAATTATTTCAACAAAAAACTATAGCTACAATTTTTAATAGAATTCTTACAAAAAATTATTATTATCTATTTTATCCTTCTTTCTTATAGTTTGTTGAATGGTTTGACTGTTGGTAGCTTCTATTCTTCTTACTATTTATATTCTTCCATATTTACTTATTATTTTAATTTCATAGTCTACTATTGTGTTTATCTTCTCCATGATGCTCTATTCTCCATCCTTCTCTACTCTACCTCTAACTATTGTTGCTACATAAAAACTATTGGTTGTTTCCCTATTTTATGCCACTTCTACATTATGCTACTACTATGATATGTTCTATATGTTTTTTCTCTATATTTATTATATTATCTTACATTATATTTGTCTTTTTAACTTTTTGTCTCATTATTGATAGTTTCATCTACTACTAGATTTCTCCCCCAAACAAAATAATTCTCAAAATTTCAAATTTGAACTACTACATTTAATGTTTTTTGTGAACACTATTGTGGAAGTATGTAGTACATGGTATGTGAAAATAGGGATATGGATATAATATTTTAACACACTACACAAAACCCTATCCACCTCCCCTTAGAGCTTAAGTTTTATGTTACCAATAGAAACTATGACTTGATTACCATCTAGCCTCCCTTGCATCATTGAGTTCAAAACCTATCAAGGAGCCCAAGATAGCCAAGGTGGTGTTGTGGCCTTGATTAATACCACCAACTTAGCTGATAAATTACCAACCTCCACCCATTCCTTACTTCCCCAAAACAATGTTTGTAATCCCAAAATAAAAGTCTATCTAGGCTTTCCTAGGCTTTAACCAAAATGTTCTCTAATTTATAAGCTATTAATAATTTTTTTTAGAGCAAAAATAAAGATTTGATAATATCCTTCAATTAGAAGCTTCTCAATTTTGTACTGCATCACCAACTCAAACCTTGTTACAAGATCTTGTGCTTTATCTTCATTATTCATGCCATCTAAGAGATTCTTAGAGATAGCTCTGATGAGAGAGCCACTACAATCCATTATTATATGACCTAATCCAGAAGCACTTGAAATGCCTCTTGAGATCCATAAAAATTAATTTTAAACCATCCAGAAGAGGGGAGAGCCAATAAACCTTATCCTAACTTGTAGTTTTACCTGAATTTACTATTAACCAATTAAGGGGTGGTTGAATAATGAGCCTCTATTTCCTACACATTATATTTACTCACATCAAAAGATAAAAATTTCTATGTTTAGTCTGAGAATAAATAACCTCTGAGATAACAACCTCTATATCTTATAAAATTAAATCAAGATTTGTCGACTTTCCTTCAAAAATATGATAATTTCTCTCCTTCCAAAATTTTCACATCAAAATAACTGGACTAACTCTCCAAAGTCCAAAAAGAAACTTTTTACATTCCCCAATTGGCCAAGAGGAAAATTCACTGAATAATTAGGTCCAATCCTAAGAGAATTCAAGATTACAACATAGCCACACCTAGTACCAATAAATAAAGGGACAAGAATAAAGTAGGTGATTGGCAGTTTCTTCATCTGATTTACAAAGAATACAATGGAAAGGACCCATAAAATTGATTTTACCCAATTGGTCCTAAGTGAGGATTTGATTTTAAACTACTAACCAATCTAATTCCCTTCATTTATAAATACCTATCTTATCCCAACACAAGAATCTCACCTAATTCAATGCATCATTTGTAACCTTAGCCATCTAATAACCAAGGTTTACTTTAATAAATATATTTTGGGAATTTATGTATCCATTTTATTTATGATTTCAATGAAATAAAATGATCTATTTCTAAACAAATGTTGTAGGCTAGGAAAGTAGTATATACTAAACTAGAGCCATAATTTTTTTAGATTTAATGTTGTTAATATCAAAGTTGTCTAAAGTTTTTTTGGCATGTCTATAATCTAACTAACTAGCTGATTTGAAGGCATGCTCACCATGTTTACCAGGTTGTATAAATTTATCATCACATTGTGTTAATTAAATTAACATATCCCTTTAGATCTTAGCGAGGTCAAGAGCACAATGTCCCTTGATAATACATATTGACTGAAATAATAATTAAATCAGTTGATATGGCTAAACCAATCACATTCATCCATTTCAAATAATAAATGACTTTTGATGAGAGACATTACTTTTTTTTTTTTTTTTTTTTAATTGATATCAAGGTTGGAGGGAGCCCTACCCAATAAAACACACTAGATGAAAAAGATAGACTTGGTTTAAAGATAAAAATACATAAGGCATATGACTAGAAAACCTTTAAAAACCATATTCCTAGTTATATTATATTAATATAATGAACATTTACAGAGATATCATAATAAAAATTTGAATTTATCTTACAAAAAATATAAGAGTAACTAGACTACCTACCATAGTAATAGTAAACTAATGACTATTATTCTAGAACTACAAGAGTTTTACCACCCAAGCTTGCACACAAAATCTCACTATCTAAAATTTGATTTATTGGTGATAGCGGAAGTGCCTAAGTTTGATATGGTATTATAGTCAAATTCTTATGTAATTTTTAAAGATGTCAATAATTAATATGGTGACACTCTAACAAAATATAAACATCTCAGGGTTGATCCTAAAATTATAAGAAAGCATGTAATCCTACCTAATTTATACCAACACAATAATAATTTGGTAATGAAAGGTTGTATAATTATCATAATAATAATTCCAATGATTTTACATAAGGTTGCCTCCCCAAGATTGTTCAACATTTGACTACAACTTAGTTATACCACTTAACTACACGCTCAAGTCACAAACACTCAAATTCATCATTAGTATAGTTAGTCCAAACAATGAAGCACAAAGTCCTAATATACAATGCCACTCAAGATATATCTTAGGAGATACCTTGAAGGTATCCCTGAAATTATTACAAGGCCTTTCAAAGTATCACCCAGTAGTGACTTAAAAGTGAAATAAAATTATACTTGTATGCATGTTGAAGATATATCTTAGAAAATACCTAAAATGTCCCCTTGAAAGTATGACAACGCCATTCAAGGTATCCCCTATGAGATACCTTAAAGGGCCTTGTAATACCTTAGTAGGTAAATTTAAAGCATCTCCTAGGAGACACCTTGAAGGATAAATCCACTCTATTACATATTTTAAAGGTATC
The DNA here is from genome assembly GCA_037957365.1 of Torreya grandis. Lineage (NCBI taxonomy): Eukaryota > Viridiplantae > Streptophyta > Pinopsida > Cupressales > Taxaceae > Torreya > Torreya grandis. The sequence continues at coordinate 1,898,005 of JARHVA010003078.1, forward strand.
TCCTCGGAGATACCTTGAAGATATTACAAGCCCTTTCAAGTTATCACCCAACAATGATTTCTAAGTGAAGGAAACTTCCACACATATTATATTCCTTTAAGGCCTTATAATACCTTAGTTTTTAAGTTGAAGGTATCTCCTAGGATATACCTTGAAGGATAAATCCACTCAGAGGCATATTTTAAAGGTATCTCCTAGGAGATACGTTGAAGATATTATAAGGCATTTCAAGTAATCACCTAGCAATGCTTTCAAGGTGAAGGAAATTTCCATTCAAATTAAATTCTTTCATGGGATTTGTAATACCTTAGTGGGTAAGTTGAAGGTATCTCCTTAGAGATAACTTGAAGGAAAAATCCACTCTTATGCATGTTTAAAAGGAATTTCCTAGAAGATACCTTAAATATATTACAAGGCCTTTCAAGTTATCACCTAGTGTTGGCAAAAAAACAAAATGTGTAGGACCAGATGGATAAGGGAAAAAGAAAACTAAACTAAACTTTGGAATAATCCTAAATCTTGACATGAGTGCTATAAATGGAAAAAATAATCATGCAAGAAGGATAAAATAAGGGAGGGAAGAGTATCAATATAAAAACTTCTCAAAATGAATATATTAATTTGTTCTTAAAACTCTAATACAAACTGATTTGATGCATAAACTTACACAACTACTAATTTTTGTCTCATTTTTTTATCTTTTACTAACTATACTTCCACCTATCACTTTATTTTCCTTCCAAACACCAAATGTATCCAAAACATTTAAATTCAAACTACTAAAATAAAGATGGTTGTTGAGGGGGAGCTCTAGAGATGAGATAGAGGTAGGTGAGGGAAAGAATAATTTATTTTAACAATCCCCCTTATTCTTGACCTTCTTACCATGTTATGCAAGACTTTTTTAAGAATTTAAAACATCCTTATAAATTATTTTTACTTATCCATATCCTTTTGGATCCATTACATGCTTATCTTGAGCTAGACTGTTCATAGCTATACTATGGAAGTCTATAGCTAAATTGTTAAAGTCCTTAGCTATCTTGATGAAGTTTGTAACTCGACAGTTAAAAGTCCATAGCTACCATGTTGAATTCTGCAAGTATATTTTTGAATTCCATAGCTACCTAAATAAAGTTTTTAGTTTGACTGTTGAAGTCTGTAGCTATATTGATAAAGTTTATAGCTACCATATTGGAGTCCATAGCTAGACTATCAAAGTTTGTAGCTGCCATGTTTTATTCCCTAGCTAGACTATATACACTACCCCTCTATTTATCTTTAAAATATTAATGTAGTATCAATTTTATTTCTCTACCATGGTCTTGAATTTCTTGAAGGTCTCAAATGCAGTTGATTTATTCTTCAAAAAATACACCCATATCTTCAGGTTGAAATCATCTATGACTTTTATGAAGTAGACATTCTTGGATATGGAGGTGTTTTTCATTGGACCACACAAGTCTAAATGGATAAACTCTAAAATGAAATTTGGTGTGTTGGAATATACACACATTATGTAGAATCTAGATGATGATATGAAATGATGTGTCAGAATATACACACAGTAACATACAAGGAAATTAAAAATACTAGGGAGGTCCAAAGGGTCACACTTATTCATGTCAACTTTATCAATGGCTCGACCTATGAAGGTGTTGTCCAAAGCATTTCTCATAAAATAGTGTGTGATGAGATCTTCATAAGTGGGATGGAACCTGCATCTAGGAGGTGGCTATGTGTCACCATTATCTTGACAATAACTAAAATTAAAGACCTCCATTGCTAAATTGCCTTCACTCTCCCCATCAAAATCCAATATCAAGGGATTGTTTTTTCATATTTATTGAATCATATATATAGATAATATATGCATGTAACACAAAATGATAGATGCCCACTTGCTCTATGGAACAAATAAATATGGGTTGTGAAGGAAGGGGATGTGGTGTTGACTTCTTATATGGGTGTTAAGATGGGTTTGAGAATGGTATGGGATGGGAAGTATGGGTAGGTAGATCAATATGGATGAATCCTATTGCAAAATTGAAATGTATTCCCTTAGCCTAGTTTTTAAATGTGTAAGAAAATAATCACTATAGATAGGTTTACTTGGTGTCAAAAGAGTGTGCGTATATATATATTATATACACATAATATTTTCAAACTTTACCACTTACTAACACTTTATATCTTACAAGAACCCATTGAGTCTCAATGTCTCTGATTGCATGCCTTAAGGGGTAAATTGGGATAGGGGTGGGTAGACTATTGGTGCTTCATAGAATTGTTGTCCCTTTTTATACTTGTTATCTACACACTTGTCTCCTAAAAACCATTCCCCTAATCTTTGCTTTCTATTTTTCACCCTCTTCTAGTCTTTTACCACCTTCATTATCCCTTTCACTAACCTAAAACCCTTTTTGGAAGTTTACATAACTATGTCACCCACATTGACCTTGTATTATTATTTACAAAAACTTACTAAGAACTAGGTCAACCATGATTGACATAGTTCATAACATAGTTTGTTTTTGATAATTTGAGTACTAGGTTGACTAGGTCGACCTTATTGGCTTGAATTTTTGGAGAGATTTAGGGTTAGATCTACCTATATGAACACATTCATTTTTCCATTTTAAATAAAAATGAAGAATAAATAAGACACATTGCACATCTACTTATCCATCATTTTACTTTAGGTACAAGCTTAAGGTTTCATACATTTTTTAGAGATACATATCTTGTCTTGTGGACAAGTATTTTAGATGCATTGATAGGTTGTGTATCCTAGATCTAATTTATCCTTGTCATCCTTACATAACACAAAAACATATTGTAAAGCACCTTATACAAGGGAGATATTGATGCTCTAATGGTTTGTCTTTGAAGGTAAGTATTCTTAACTTTATTCCTTCTCTGTAAGAGTAGACATATATGCATTTGCACTTATCTTCCATGAATTAAGATTACATATACATTGATTTGAATATATGTCTTATATGCATATTTACTTATATTATTTATTATCACTACTTTATGCCATAAGCTTTGGTGAGCACGATGTTAGATTTTTCTTTATTTGTTATTAGTTTAGTGAATATGAAAATAAATGACCTAGTTAGGGTTATTATATAGTTTTGATTGACTAGAGGCTTTAGAACCCTTCCTAGTGATATTATTATGGTAAGATATCCCTTGGCTAGGTCTAGCAGATCCATATTAGTTATGAACCTAATTATCTAATGTAACCCCAATCGAAAGTGTAAGTAGGATCTATCTTCTCTGAGCTAGGATTGATTTTTAGATCTACTACATTTTTCATTGCATACATTCTGGTGAGCTTGATGTGAATCTAACCTTCATAAGTTTTCTTTCACACTTCCATTTCTATAATTTTATTATTTTTCTATATTTGTAATACTATGTTGTTTATGCCAGCATAGTTTTAGCTCTTGTATGTAGGTTTAACACATAGTAGTATCAAAATGACTATATTTTTTCTATGTAGGTATTCATCAGATATAAGTTACTAGATCAAATAGGTTAACATAGTACTCTTCTTTAGTCCTAAATAACAAATTATATCTAACATGTTGATTTAATATTTCAATACGCATCTAGATCAACAAACTAAGTTGAACATGTTGACTTAATCTTTTAGTTAGCATCTAGATCAACAAACTAAGTTAAACATGTTAACTTAGTCTTTTAGTTAGCATCTAGATCAACAAATTAAGTCAAGCAGGTTGACTTAGTCTCTTATTCATCATCTAGATCAATAAACTAAGTAAAATAGGTCACTTTAATATTTTAGTTAGCATCCAGACTAACAAACTAAGTTGGATAGGTCGACTTAGTCTTTCAGTCAGCATCTAGATCAACAAACTAAGTTAGACAAGCTGACTTAGTCTTTCAATCAACATCTAGATCAATAAACTAAGTTGAATAGTTTGACTTAGTATTTTAGTCAACATCTAGATCAACAAACTAAGTCAAACAAGTCAAATTAATCATCTTATCTTACTTTAGCACATACGGTTTTATAGAACTAGGTCATAACAATCGACTTAATTTATATAACTTAAAAGCAACATTCAAGGTATTTCAGTAGAAAATTTACAATATTTATCATCTTTAAACCCACCAAGGTTCCTCTTTTTCTCTCATGCAAGTTTGTAGTTTTTAAAATTATAATCTTATAACAAACTAAGTCAACCTAGTTGACTTAGTTATGTAGTATATCTTATATCTAAAAGACTAAGTTGACTTATTCAACTTTTTTATTAAATACTCTTGCTTATAAATAATAGTAGTGACCCATTCGACTCTATTTTGTACTATTTGAATACAAGGTCATATGAACCAACTATGTACCATTCTTAATTTTACAATTAAAAACTATTGATTAGTAATTAATTCACACTTTCACTTTCATCTATTTGCATCTTTAGAGTAGCTCACATTTTCTAATTAGGTGGATTTTTAGATTTCCATTTAGTTACACTATTTTTTATTTTTCTACACACACTACCAAATCACACAATATTCAAAATGCATTTCACATTTGTCTTCTTAAGGCCTACCTACTTGGATTTCATCACCAATGGAGAATCTGATTTAGTTTTCTAACAAATTATAAACAAGTGGTTAATGGTATATATTGGTGAAGCACCCTACACCCTTATCGATGAAGGTTTGTGAAGTGAGGGGGTAGGCCCCAATACAAGGCTAGTACCATTGATAATGCATATCCCTTTCAGCTTAAACAACCTTATACAATCCATAGATTGATTTCTAGTTCCCTATTTTCATCCAAATTCCCTATCACACTTAAAATAATCTTTTATAATAATCTAACAACACTCAGGATGACCACTTAGTTAGCATTTAATTTTAAGTTGAATGCTTGCTATTTGATCATTATATGTTGTATTTCAAAAACTTGTATTGTCCCACATTGGTGTAAGGTTTTGTTTTATGTGCTCCAATTAGATCATTCTCATTTATCCAATTATTTATGTGTACTTATATTTTTTTCTTCAATCACATTACAAAATTTTCCCTATTTTAGCACAGTGTCCTTCTATATGGTATAGCCTCTTATAGACTATGTTTTCCCTTATATATAATACAATGTTGATTTGGGCAACTCTGTATCCATTTTTATGATTAGGTTATAGTACCAAGTCAACTTAGTTGACCCCGTACTCTTTTTTTCTAGTTAGGTTAAAGTACTAAGTCAACCTAGTCGACTTTGTATCCTTACCAGACTATGTTTCTCCCTGTCTGTAGTACTAGGTCAACTTGGTTGACCCTATACTCTTATTAGACTATGTTTCTCCTTGTCTATAGTACTAAGTCAACCTGGTCAACCTTGTATATTTAATTTCCTTTTATCTAGTAGTACTAAGTCGACCCAGTTGACTTTGTACTCTTCTCATCTCTTTTTTCATCAATACGCAATTAGCCCAGTCAACCTTGTATCTAATTATTGACCTTGCTCTTTTATCTGGTTAACTTACTTCTATGTTTGGCCTAATTAATTATTTATCTCTCATTATTCTTAGTTAAAATGCTTTCTATTTTATCCAACATCATGAAATCCCCTATCAGAATCTTCTTGGATAACCTGAATCCATTTAAAAACTATATGGGGTGTTATTTTCTTATATTTTCTTCTTTTTTTCATCTTGTGTGGCATCTTGTGATGCCCATCCACATATTACTTTAGCCTTTGGGTCATCTTGTGATACTGACCCACATATCATTTCAGAATTTGGGGCATATTGTGATGCCCATCCCTACATCCACTTACACATTGGGGCATATTATGATGCCCACTCTTATTCTACAATGCATAATAACAAACAAATTTAACTTCAAGAATTATTTTGGGACACATAAGCTTGTATTTCACATGATCATATTTGATATAGATGTTAACATAAATCTTACTTGTTAATTTTTGTTTCATGTTTCTTTATTTTTATGCACTTTACTAGCATCATTATCTTCTTTTGGTTATTTGGTTTTATCACTCCTTATATTTTTTCATTTGTTTTAATTTTAGTTCTTATATATCTCTTTCATTTTTGTCATTTTATGTCATTCTTTTCCCTAGTAGCTTTATGATTTTTTCCTCCCATTATTTAGTATTCACTTCATTGGTGTTCACCTTGTGAGTTAAAATGTAACACTAGGCTCTACTCATAAATTACCACATTAAAACGCCTTTAAATCACTTTTTAAGATGACTACTACTTTCATTGGTGTTTATACTAGATCAATTGTAGGTTAGTATGGCTTCTCTAGTGACATGACTATCATAAGGATAGCCTTGTCCCTTTCATAACATTATTTTACCTCCTTATGATTAGCTACAAGCATATTAATCATTGCATCACTTATTACATAGACGTATCTCTTATGATCCCTAGGTTTCCCTTATTTCATTTCATTTCAAACTCACATCGATCAAATTTGAGATTTCACACTTACTTGTGGGTAAGTCTAGGAGTATTTAGACATATTGGTATTTAGTTTCTATTCTCTAGTGAAAAAGTGTAATATCTCTTGTGTTTGTCACCTATTTCACTCATGTTTGGTTCTTTGAATCCATATGAGGAAGGAGGAATAGAAAAAGACAAAACAAGTTAAAAGATAAATCATAAAATATAAATTAAAGGTAATGATTCAAAGGCAAAAATAAGCTTAAAATTCAGATCACACCAAAATACATGAATAATATTTGGCACATATCCTATCTTAGTCAAATTTCAAAATCCATATTTGGCCTCATGATAGAGCCTGGGTCCATTGGGGTGTGATAGGCTAGTAAACAAGGGTAGGAGGTCTCATTATATCATATACTATGTAGTACCACCTACTTTATCACATAAGTACCAAATCTTCGTAATAGACCAATGTATATATAAGTGGTCCTAAGGAATGGGGAAAACATTGTGGGAAGATAGGCCCATTTTGATTTTCATGCATATAACCTTCATGGGATGATCTATGTACTTCACTTGTTAGCCCAAGCTTTGTGTTCATTAGTCAAAATGTCCTAAGTACTTGGTGTTGATAGTTATCAGCCTTTCTCAGTTGCCTACTGTGTCTCATTCTTGCTAAGGATGTTCACATCACCCATGTGGTGCCTCACATTCCTTATTTACATCATATTTTCCTTATATTCCTATATTGGATATTAATTTTATTTGATCACATCTACATTATTACACTTTTTTGTTTATAGTTTATGAGTTGCATTATAATACCTTGGATATGACTAGGATTTCCTTACAAATAATTTTACACCATTTGATTACCACACCATCTCATTATCATCCTAGTTATGTCATTAGGTGGTTGTGTTTTCTTACAATGTATCTCAGAATAAGCACTAGGTTTAATTTTTCATCCTTTAGAGATTTTAATTGTCATCTATTTATCATGTTCTTGCTTGATTTTTGTGGACTTCACTTATCTTACATATGGCATTCTTACATGTTTCTCTTTATGTATTATTTCTTCATGTTTATCTTATATCTTGATTTACATTTCATTTTCAGTCATTCATGTTTTTTTTTTTTATGTTTTATTTAACATGCCTATCGTACATGGGGTTACTTTTCACTTTATTGCATATCTTTGTTAGAGTTTTTTTGCATTGATATTTCATTTTTCATTCATATTTTACATACTTCTCAATGTGTTTTAGTATATTATACATTATTTTTTTTGCCATTTATGTTTTACATGCTTTCCAATGTGATTTAGTGTGTTCTACAATAATTTGTCTCACATTTGCCATCATTTTGTCATTCATTTGCCTTCAATATTCTAACCTGAACTTAAGAATCCTTATTTGCCATTTTTTATAAGTCCATCATTGCTACTTTAACCATCCTATATATGCATGCATTGATTTTATTTTTAGTTTTGTATTGTTAGGGTTTCTTAAATATAGGTATTGCACGCTCCATAATCAAGACTATGATGTTTGCATATAATCATTTAGAGAAAAGGTAATTCAAAGTATGTATATGGTATTTCAGCTACTCTCATTTCATTTTAGCATTAATTTCCATATGTTATTTTTAGTTATCTTAGTTTTATGTGTTTCTATGTTCTTTCTCAAATCACCATCCCTTGTTATACTCATGTGACACATGATGAGCTTTGAATGGGGCATATGCATACACATAATATTTTCAAACTTTACCACTTACTAATAGTTTTTATATTATAGGAACCCATAAATTTTGAAACTCTCTGAGTGTTTGCCTCAAGGAGTGCACCATGAAATGGGCGTGCAGACCATTGGTGCTTTGTAGGATTGTTGTCCCTTTTTAGCACATTATATATACATAATTATCTCTTAAAACCCATTCCCTAAAGATTTGCCTCCTATTTTTCACCCTCCTATAGTCTTTTACCACCTTCATTATCCCTTTGCCTAACCTAAACCCCTTTTTGGTAGTTTACATAACTATGTAAACCACATCAACCTTGTATTATTATTTACAAAAGCTTACTAAGAAGAACTAGGTCAGCCATGGACAACATAGTTTACAACCTAGTTAGTTTTTGCTAATTTTAGTACTAGGTTGATCGGGTCAACCTTTTCAGCCTAAATTTTTGGAAAGGTTTAGAATTAGATCATCTTATATAAAAACTTTCATTTCACCATTATTAAGAGAATATAAGAATAAGTATGATATATTACACATCTATTCTACTTGAGGAATAAGCTTAGGGTTTCATACTTTCTTTGTAAATATGGATATTATCTTGTGGAGAGGTCTTTTGGATGCATTGATAGGTTATGTAGACTACATCTGATTTATCCTTGTCATCCCTACATACTACAACAACATCTTGTGAAGCGCCTTGGCTAAGGGAGAGATTGAGGTTTGATAGGTCATCTTTGAAGGTAAGTATTCCTAATTTTTTTCCCTCATTTGTAAGAGTAGATAGATATGCATTTTCACTTCTATTCCATGCATTAGGATTCTATATAAATTTACATGAGTATATGTATTTTATGCATGTTTAATTTTAGTGTTTATTATTCCTACTTTGTGGCATGAGTTTTGGTGAGTACTAGATTAGATTTTGCTTTGCTTTTTATTAGTTTAGTAAATATGAAAACATAGGACCTAGTTAGGGTCATTGCATATTTTTGATTGAATAAAGGACTTAAAACCCTCCCTATTGATATTATTGTTGTAATATATCTCTTGAAAAGGTATAGTGGATCCATATTCATCTTGACCATGATTATCTAATGTATCACCAATCAGAAGTGTAAGTAGGATCTATCTGCTCTGAGTGAGGATTGATTTGTAGATCTGTTGCATTTCCCATTGAATACATATATAATTATTACTAAATAAGGGGTATTGGGGCCATATTCCTAATTTTTTATATCAAAAGTCTAATAATAAGCATGCATGAATGTATGTGTTTTCAGCAGGGGTAGAAAGTACGTGAATGTGTAATTAGGCTAGAGGGGAATAAAAAGGAGTTTGTGGGGTTGTAACTAAGATTGATGAAGGATTATTTAGATTTGGATTTACTACTAAATTATAATATCATGGATGGGTCACCATAGGATAGGATGGGGATTATGCATAGGTAGATCAATACAGATTAATCATATTGCTAGACTAAAATGGATTCCATCAGCTTGGTTTGTACATGTGTAAGAAAAGTATCACCATAGGTAGGCTTTCTTGGTGTCATAAGAGTGTGTGTGTATTATATATCATTATTATTAAAAAAAAGGGGTCCTAGGGCCCTATTCCTAAGCTATTATATCTAAAGGATAAGAGTATGTGTACGTGCTTGAATATGTGTGTTGTCAGTAGGGGTAGAAAGTAAGTGAATGAAAAATTAGGGTAAATGGGAATAGAAAGGAGTTTGTGGGGTTGTAACTAAGATAGATGAAGGATTATTTATATTTGGATTTCCTACTACATGATCATATCATGGATGGGTTACCCTAGGCCTATTATTTATGATCATATTCTGAAATCTACTTGTTAGCTAAATTTGGCCCACATACCAAAATTTACCTAATTTAAAATGAGAAACTGAGTAAGATATCGATTGAAGAGTGATTCAATATCACAAAGAGTATAAATAATTCAATAGAAGATCATTTGTCATTTATAATGCTTTTAAAACACTTTTAACATGCTTAAAGTGTGAATTTGAGGATCTTAAGGAGCCAGACCATCATCAAGACCTCATACATAAATGAATGGGCCAATTTTATTTTGAATTTTATAAATGATATTGAAATGCCTCACATGACCAAAGGAACACACATAATCAAATTTATCCATGATTATAACATGCTATATAAGTTTCATGTCTTGATGAGATTACTATCTCAAGATCTAAGTCCTTGAATCTGGTCAGGTAGAATGAGACATTCATGTGAGAGTCAATTTTAAGCCTAAAAAAATAGACATTTAGATTCAAATGATAATTTATAGGCCCATAGATGTCATGAGAAACACACAGGTTAACTCACTTTAACATTTTTAAAACATACTTAGGAATCTCCCAGAGCCAATGGATCAAGTGGGCATAATCCTTTTAGTATCAAGATCATCTCCTTCAAATTTGGTGCCTTCATGATTTTCTCACTTCAAGTTATCAGTCTCCAAAATTGGTCAAACAATAGGAGATGTTCATGTAAGTATCAAATTTAATACAAAACAAAAATCCATTGGTGCTGAAAAAAGTGAGAGTCACATGGACATCATTGATGGTCACATGGATGTCAAAATAAAGTTTGAGCAAAAATTCATTTGGGTTTAAAAAGTGACAATCTAATAGACATCATTGACAGTCTCATTTATGTCACTGATAGTCTTGAAAATGTCAAATTTAAGTCATATAAAAAATCCATCATGGTTTAAATTTGATTGTCACATGGATGTCAAATATGATCACATGGACATCAAATGATAGGAGCATAGACATCAAATTTAGCCTCATAAAATAACCATTAAGGTTTAAATAGTGGGTCCCGATAGATCTAATGATTATCATTTTATCATACATCAAGATCAAACAAAGTGAAGATAAAGTTGATAAGTTAAGGGCAGATCCAAGGGTTCACGAGAATTTTTTCATCAAAGATTGAATAGATTGAGTAGAGTAAAAAGGTTAAGGATTTGATTCGATATTAAACAACCAAAAAACAAAAGTGATCTCAAGAGATTTTTGACAAAAGTTGAAGAAGCTTTTAGACCTAGGTAAAGAAAATGTATATGAACTGAGCTCAAAGGTAATTTGAGATTGAACCAGGGCCACATTTTAGAGACCAAACATCATTATTTAAGCTCCATGGAGATAGGATTGGTCTTTTAGACCAATTTCAATAAAATTTTGACATTTTGTTTTCAAAATGAGACTAGGCATCTAGCTATAGGAAAACCGATAAATGACATTGGTTTTTAATCCATAGTGAATTTATGTTAAAAATATAATATAATATAATATCTTCTAAAAAGATCATTCCTTCAACAAGCAGATACCTATGGCCACTTGAAATAGACAAAGAAATATTATGTTATTTACAAGGCATGAAGAGTTTGTCCTCATCAATAGATCAAGTAAAAATGGCATGGAATCCTGAGATAAAGACCTGGTGGTTGAATAATGATCATGGAGCATTCAATTATTTTGTAAATAATTAAAAGTTTTCTCCTTCTTAATAATATCATGACTTATCATCCTCAAAAAATACTAATCCATCAAGAGTTGTTGGACCTTGTTCAATGTTTTCTATCTTCTTAGTTCCTCTCTCTCCATCCCTTTCTTCTATAAATATAGGCTTCTAAGATTTGAAAAATCTTGGGAAATCTCTCTCTTGGGTATGACTAAACTCTACCAATATTGATATTTATAACCACTTGAGATAAATAAAGGACTCTTTCAATATTTCATGATTTTGGTCTAGTGTGTTTTATGTCAGATTGATTTGTATATGTGGTAGACATCTCTCCCTTGTCAATTCTTGATCTCACCTAGCTATTATTTTATCTTGTTAAATAGGTCATGTTTAGTGTTTAATATTCTTTGATTAGAGATAGAAAGTGGATAATTTGAATGGTTAAGTGTCTTGAATCATGCCATTCCATCACTTCCCTTAGGTTTTGATCACTTGGTGAACCTCTGCATGAAATACTGATGCATAAATAGACATTTGGAGTTGTAGATATGATCTCATTACTATCTTAGAAATTCAAAAGAGTGGATAAACAATCACATTACTAGTGAATCACCTTCTTTAGATTATTTCATGCATTTTTACCCATTTCTTTCTCCCTTTTACCACTAATAATTTAGTTTAGGGGATAGATCTAGAAGGAAGTTAGCCTTCTCTAGAGGATTGAACTAATATTAGGATACCCACAACTTAGGTTCATTCCCATGTTGGACTAGATTTGAGAAAGAGGACTTGAACAGTCCCCTTTCTCCACTAGGATGTAAATATAGAACGCCAACAATTTTGGCATGCCTAGTGGGACTCATTAGAGTTGGTCTTGGTGAAATTGTAGTTATAGTATTGTTATTCAAGAAGAATTTGGTGATTCCAAGCTCAAGCAATTGATTTTGAAAGTCTAGGTAGTTTCTAAGTAAGTTCATTTTCATTAAACTATCCTTATGTTGTTTTCATGGTTGTGTATGAAAAAAATAACTATGCAATACCTCCTTATCATCCCTATGATGGATCATACTAGCCTTGTCATGATCCATATGAGCCTTGTTATGAGTCCAATCAGCCTTACCAAGAATTTTATCAAAGTCATGATGAGATTTATCAAGTTTACCATGATCCTTATTATCAAGAGCATGACTCCTACCTTACTTATGAGCCATATCAGTCTCAAGACCATATTTCACCTTTCTCATATGAATATAATATTGCATATGAGCAGCCTTATTTCTAAGAAAAGATGGATAAAATAAATATTAAAATAATAGCATATGCAAGAAAAGTTTGTTAAAACTCTCTATATTAGGAAGTGAATGGGGTTTTTTAGAATGTGTCCAATGATCCAAAAGAGAGGAATGAGTTGTACAAAAATTATTAGAAAAGATAGAGGCTTTGGAGAGGCAAAAAATTGAGTTGAATTAGTTGTCTAAAGAACCCTCTTATATTCCTTCCCATTCTTCTTGTGTTCCTTATTATCATGAAGTTCTTAACCATACTCAGTGTGTGATAATGGAGATTCCTAGCTAGATTAAAGAGCCTTTTCAAGAGATTAATCCTTCTCATAATTAAATTTATTCCTTACCTATATCTCAAGTTCAAGATGTCCATGAGGACAAAAAAGTTATAGACCTTGATGAAGTAATAGCCAAGTGGAAGGAGCAAAATATAGAATCTCTCAAAAGTTTCTCTTTCCATCCTCTTTAAGATTCCCTAAATGAGTCCATTTCCCTCAAGATCCCAAAATATTATCTTGATCAACCTTCCATGCTTAATACTCCCTCTTAAGAAAATGAATTTCATCACCCTCCCACCATCTCCCTTATTCAAGTGGAGCCTATTCTATGGGAGACAGAAAAAGAGCTTGTGGCTATAAAACAAATTATTGAAGACTATGAGGAGGATTCTTCAAGTGTGTATGACGAGGATTTATTCATTGATACTTCACTTAAGGTGCAAGTTGAGAATGAAATTATAATTATGTAGAAGGTTGGTCTTGATGTGGAAGAAATCCACGAGGAATTGATACAAGTTGATGTCACAAATGAGGGTGAAATATCTCCAATTGAGAAAGATGAAGGTGCCTTTAAAAATGATCGTATTCAGGTTGATCAAAATAAAGAACAAAAATATGATTGGTAGTTATATCTTAAATCTTTGTAAGAGATTAAAGAGCTTTGTAAGGATATGTTTCCCATTGGAGAGAATGTTATTGAGAAATTTAATCAAGAAATACTTATTAAAGAACATGATTCAACTTATTTTGATTTTTCAAATATCCTTGAAGAGATGGATGAATTCACATCATTTGATAAGAAATATGAGGTCACTCAAAGATAATGCATATATGAGATATCACCTGGCAAGGTTATAGTTGACAAGCAGCATGAAAAATATCTAGATATGCAAGATGAGTTTGTCTTTGTTGATGATTGGTTTGATGTTGATGGATCATTTTAGGAGATGTTAAGATAAATATTTGGAAAGAAGACTACTTCTTCAAAGGTCAAATTTAATAAACCCCCTACTTTACAGCTTGACCATATTTTGTAATGAATGAGTTTATGAATTTCCCTTTTGATCTAGGTGGGTCATGCTTTATCATGGTTAGTTATGTTAGTTTTTTTTTTGTTTTATCCAAAATAAGTGCTTGGTTTTTACATTTTATTTATTAGGTTAGTTTCCCTATTTTTTGTGTTTCCCTCCTTGTCCTAGTGAATTTGTTATATTTTTCATTTAAGAGGTTTTTAGCAATCATTTGTTATGAGTCTAGGAGTCATGTAGAGATTCTGGTGTTCAATCATAGCAAGCATTCTTCCAAACTAAGTCACCAAATATGTTGGCTAAATTTGGCCCACATACCAAAATTTACCTATTTCAGAATGATAACCTGAGCAGGGTCCCGATTGAAGAGTATTCCCATATAATTGTTTGAATTATTGTCATTGATGTCAAAGGTCTAACATTATTATTGATAAAGGCCCCATAGCATTTAATCTCTAAAAGTGTTTTTAATGTTCATATTTTGGCTAATGTGTATTGATATTCATTTAATATTAACGAATATATTTTTGGTTGTATAAAGTCAAAAGAGTGCCCATGAAGAAGTCAAAGAGTCACAAGGTAAAGACAAAAGAGGGAAATGATGCATTCTCCCATGAAGAGTCATCTTGAGGAATTCAAAGATTCACCAAGTGAAGACAAAAGAGGAACGAAACATTTTCTCATCAAGGGTCATCTTGAGGATTTTGAAAAGTCACCAAGATAAAGACAAAAGGTGAAAGGACACATTTTCTTATGAAGGATCACCATGTGACTTTTCAAATGAAAGGATTTGAAGAGTCATGCAAATGTGGTGCCATTTTCCATAAAGATTGAAGGGTCACAAGAGGTGAATTCACAAGCTCATTTGGAAAGCTATAAAATGAGTCTTGAGAAGCCATTTGTAATATGAAAGAGTGCATGTTTTGTAATTAATTTTTTTTAAGAAAAGAGAAGAGAATAGAAAGAGATATAGTAGAGTTCTATCATTTGTTGAGAAATCAACATTGAGAGATAGTTGTCATTTACATAAGAGGGGCTGGTGCTCTTATGGGTTGGTGCTCATAAATAGTTGTTGTGTTTGTGCTTGATAAAGGGGTTGGTGCTCCTAAAATTTGGTGCTTACAAAATTTGTAATTTGAGTTGTTCATTCATATACTTGAGATTGTTCTCCATGGTTTTTCCCACATTGGGTTTCCATGTAAAAATCTACTCTCTCTCTCTCTCTCTCTCTCTCTCTCTCTCATGTTGTGTTTATTATTGTTGTAGTTTTATTGCATATCTTAAATGTATGGTTAAGTGGAATTTGATTCAGTGAAAGTTTATAAGATATATGATATATTGATTCACAACCTCTTTGTATATCTCATGCTTAACAATTGGTATTAGAGCATGATCTTTTAGAAAGAGTTTAATAGCTTGAAGGCATATCAAAGAAAGCGTAATGATTAGATCGCATGAAGATTTTTCTACAAATAAGTTACCTTTGTTTCATGGGATAAATTATGAATTTTGGAGCATAAGGATGAGGACTTACTTGATGGCCCTAGGATTTGATATTTGACAAGCAGTGATGGAGGAATATGAAGAGCCATAAACACTTGTAACTACTCTTGTGGAAAATAAGGAAAGTGAAAATAATGATGAAGCTTTAAATGCTATTTTATATGGTTTATGTGAATTAGAATTTTTTAAAATTATGCAATCTAAATCTACTCAAGAGAGTTGGGTAAAGATTGAGAATATTTACAAAGGTGGTGGAAAGTTTTAACAAGCTAAGCTTCAAAATTTTAAAAGTTAATTTGAGAGTTTGAATATGGAAGAGGAAGAAAAAATAACAAGTTATCTTTTATGGGTTGATCAAATAATTAATCAAATTCAAGGCCTTAGATAAAAGTTAGAAGAATTAGTGGTGGTATAAAAGGTTTTTATATCTCTACCATTGAGATATTATGCAAAGGTTTTGATAATCGAGGAGATGAAGGATCTAGCTAAGCTAAAGATGGATTAATTACATGGTATTCTTATGACATATGAGATGCGAACTGAACAAGAGAAACCTTCAAAGAGAAAAGTTATTTTCAAGACATTGAATAAATACACGGATAATATTTAAGAATCAAGTGATAGCTCTAATGATGAGGAACATGACAATGAATCTCTATTTCATCTAAAAAAGGGCATATGTAAATATCAAGGAAAATTGCCATTTAAATGTTTTAAATGTGGTAATATTGGACATTTTGTAGCTAAGAATAATGGTGATAATGAATAAGGAAAGAATATATACAATAATAACTTCAAATTCGAAGAGTTTGTATTCTAAAGATCCTAGCTCAATCGAAGATAGTGGAGTTAGTGACTCAAATGAAGAAGAGATCCTATTCATGACCATACATGAAGATGCCACCACAATTAAAAGTATAGATGATAAATAAGAATAACATGATGAAGCTAAGGTGAATTTGGAAGGATAACTCATTTGTGTTTTATAAGAATTAAAATCTCTTGAGAAGCAGAATCAAATATTGAAGTTCTAGATCGATAAAAATGAAAAGGAGTCAAAGGAAATAATTGAAGATCTACAAACACACATTGAAGAAGCCAAAAAGAGTGAAGAAAATATAACAACTCAATTACAAAAATCAAGATAATAATATGAAAGGTATGTTGTTAAAATTGCCCCTTTAAAAGAAGATATCAAGAAAGCAAATAAAGTAGTTAATGACAAAGTTGTCAATGATTAAAAATTTGAGAATAACACTAACATGTTGAATAAGATATTAAAAAGTCAAAAATAAATATTAGATAAGATAGGTATTGTATTTGAAAAGAAAAAGAGTTATGTTGAAGGTCTTACAAAAGAGGAAATAAAAAGGAAAGAAGTTAAGAATGTAAAGGACAACTCAGACAAAAAAAACTGGAAGGAACAGAGATACAAAATATAATCAAGTCAAAGATACACAAATTATAATAGGTTATATTTTCATGGTTATTGTTTTTATTTTAATGGTTATGGTCATAAGAAAATACAATGTTAGAAAAGAGATAACAATTTTAGAAACAAGGAGAAGGAAACTCATGTAGAGTCAAGTAGAAGCCATAACTCTTTTGCTCCTTTGTTAGGCTTTGATGAAGAGGCGATAATATGTTACAAGTGAAATAATTTTGGAAACATAACTTAACATTGTAGAAGCATGTTTTATTTAGTCAAGAAAGATCCTATTTTTAAGGCTCCATTCATCCAGAAAAAAGTTTAGATAGGCTCATGGCAAAAGAAATAACCTAAAAAGTCTATGCTAGTCCAAATAGCTTTGCGTGAAAGAAATGAAGAAAAGCCATGGTTCATTGATAGCGGATGTTTGAGGAACATGACATGAGATAAGATCAAGTTCATAACTCTAAAGAAGATCAATGGTGGCATAGTGAAATTTGAATACAATACAACTGCTAGAATAGCAAAAGAAGGTACATTAAGTTTGGATAATGGTAGAACTAAACTGAAAATGTTTTGTATATATAAGGTCTTAAGAATAATATATTGATTGTAAGTCAAATTTGTGATCATAGACACACACTAAAATTTTATGCATAAGGTTGTGAAATTAGGAGAAAATATTTAGATGTGTTGATTGTAGATGCTCAGAGGACAAGTAATAATTTATATATGTTATTAGATATCAAAAGTCAAAGATGTTGTTTGAGTCAGGTTGAGAAAATTTGGCTATGGCACAAGAGGATGGGACACAAATTTTGACAATATTGTCAACATAAACAAGAAATAAGTAGTTAGATATCTTCCAAAGATTACAAAGCCCTCAAAGATGCTTTGTGAATTATGTCATCATGGGAAGCAGATTATAAGATGGTTCAAAACAAAAGAATACTTGACCACTCAAAGGTTAGAGCTTATTCACACTGATCTATATGGACCTAATAGAACTCAAAGTACTCAAGGTAATAAATATTTCATGTTTCTTATTTATGATTTTGAACGTATGACTTGGGTGATGTTTTTGAAGAAAAAATCAAAATCTTTTAGCCACTTCAAAACATTCAAGGCTCTAGTTGAGAATGAAATTGGTTTGAAGATTAAGTGCCTAAGATCAGATCGAGGAGAATTCATGTTAAATAAATTTATTGAGTATTGTGAAGACCATGGGATAAAGAGACATTATTTATAAGCTAGAACTACACAATAAAATGGAGTAGTCGAGTGGAAAAATAGAATATTTTAGGAAATTATGAGGATAATACTAAATGAATCCAAGATAGTAGATAAATATTGGAAAGAGGTAGTAAGCAGAGTAGTACATATCCAGAGCAAAGTGTTTTTGAGAGTCAATAGTGACAAGACTCCCTATGAATTATGGAAAGAGAAACCATCCACTATTGATTATTTTAGAATTTTTGATAGTAGATGCTTCATAAAGAGAACTAATCAAAATTTGGGTAAGTTTGAATCTAGAATAGATGAAGGTATATTTATTGGATATTCTTGAAAAATTAAAGATTATAAATGTTATAACAAAATAACCAAGAAACTAGTTGAAAGTGCAAGCATCAAGATAGATGAAGATGTAGCACAAAGAGCCAATGATTTGGTAGAGACTCCTGGAATCATTGAAGAAGAGGATTTTGAAGAATCAAATGAAGATGAGAAGAAGAAGAAAAAGGACACCAAAAGACCATCCAAATATGTCTAGAGAAATCATAATGAAAGTGACATCATCAGAACATAAATGAATAATTTTACACCAGAAGAATGATGGTAAGTGAATTTGAGCAAGTTAATTTTTCTTTGTTATCTAAAATTTAGCCTAGAACTTTTTTAGAAGCTAGACATGATGAGAATTGGGTTAAGGTAATGGATGAAGAATTAAATCAGATAGAAGAAAATGATACTTAAGAATTAGTGCCCAGACCAAAAGATCAAAATGTGATAGGAATAAGATGGGTATATAGAAATAAGTTGAATGAAGATGGTGAAGTAACCAGGAATAAAATAAGGTTAGTATGTAAAGAATATGCTAAGATTGAGGGTATAGATTTTTAAGAAACATTTGCACTAGCAGCAAGGCTAGAGGCTGTTAGAATATTTCTTGCATATGTAGTGTTTAAGAATTTCAAAGTGTTTTAGATGGATGTCAAGTCTAATTTCTTGAACACGAATGAAGAAGAGGAGGTCTGCATTAAGTAGCCTAAGGGATTTCTTCTCTCAAATTATATTATCCATGTATGCATATTGAGGAAAGCACTATATGCATTAAAACAAGCTCCCAAAGCTTGGTATGCAAGGCTTGATAAGTTTCTATAGTATCAAATTTTCAAGAAAGGTTTTGCTGACAGTAATCTCTACATCAAAAAATAAGGTGAGCGTCAGTTGATTGATGTGGTATATGTTGATGACATAATATTTGGATGTAACATTGAAAAGATGACAAAAGAATTTTTTGATCATATGTAAAAATAATTTGAGATGTCTATGATTGGAGAATTGTCATTTTTATAAGGGTTGAAAATATTTCAATCAGATAAAGTAATTTTCATATCTCAAAGTAAATATGCCAAGGAGATGTTGAAAAAATTTGGTTTTGAGGATTGTACACTAGTTTATACACCAATGGGTACAAGGAAAAAGCTGAGTTAGGATGAATATTCACCTATTATAAATTAATCTTTGTATATATATATGATTGGTAGTCTTTTATATTTGATAGCATCGAGGCCATACATTATGCATGAAGTAGGTATGGTTGTGAGATATTAGTTAGCCATAAAAGAGAGTCATGTTCAATTGGTGAAAATAATATTTAGATATGTCATGGGGACACTAGATTATGGATTTTGGTATCCAATAGGTAGAGATTTCACTTTGGTTGCTTATACATATTAAGATTTGTTAGGTTATTTAGATGACATAAAGAGTACAAGTGGAGGATCTTTCTTCTTTAGTGATAGCTTAGTATCATGGCTAAATAAGAAGTAGAACCCAATATCACTTTATACAACTAAAGTAAAATATATTACAGTGGTATTGTGTTGTACTCAAGTGTTTTGGATGAAGAAAAACTTAGAAGACATCAAGGTAAAATATGATGAACCTATTTCTATTTTTTGTGACAATACAAGTGATATTAAAATTTGTAAGAATCTAGTGATGCATTTAAGAACAAAACATATTCCTATCAGATATCACTTCTTGAGAGAGTAGGTTGCTGATCAACAAGTTAAGTTTGAATATATCATTAGTATAGAACAAATAATGGATATTTTCACAAAGGCACTACCAAAGGACACATTCAAGTATCTATGAGAGATGTTGGGAGTAATTTATTTTACTTCTTGCCATTGAGGATCATCATCAATTGAGGGGGAACTAAGTGTTAGATCTAGGATAGGCCCTTTTCAATTGATGTCAAAGGGGGGAAGTATAGGAATAGGTATAGATATAGGAATAAGTACAAGATCCTATAGTAAGGGGGAATTATTGTATATTTTTTTAGTTTGACAATATTTGTAGGTTGGTATGTGCAGTATAGGTTTTAGGATGTGGCAATTTTAATTTGAGGTTACCATCAATGAAAAAGGGGGAGATTGTTGGAATTATTGTCATTGATGTCAAAGGTCTAACATTATTGGTGATAAAGGCCCCATAGAATTTAATGTCTAAAGGTGTTTTTAATGCTCATATTTTGGCTAAAGTGTATTTATATTTATTCAATATTAACGACTATATTTTTGGTTGCATAAAGTCAAAAGAGGGTCATGAAGAAGTCAAAGAGTCATGAGGTAAAGACAAAAGAGGGAAAGGATGCATTTTCCCATGAAGGGTCATCTTGATGAATTCAAAGAGTCACCAAGTGAATACAAAAGAGGAAGGGCACATTTTCTCATGAAGGGTCACCTTGAGGAATTTTAAAATTCACTAAGATAAAGACAAAAGGGGAAATGATGTATTTGATCATGAAGGGTCACCATGTCACTTTTCAAATGAAAGGATTTGGAGGGCCATGCAAATGTGGTACCATTTTCCATGAGGATTGAAGGGTCACAAAGGGTAAATGCCAAAGGTCATTTGGAAAGCTATAAAAGGAGGCTTGGAAAGCCATTTTTAATATGTAAGAGTGCATGGTTTGTAATTGTTTTATTTTAGTAAAAGAGGAGAGAATAGAAAGTGATATAGTAGAGTTCTATCATTTATTAAGAAAGAAACATTGAGAGATAGTTTTTTTTATGTAAGAGGGGTTGGTGCTCTCGTGGGTTAGTACTCATAAATGGTTGTTAAGTTGGTGCTTGACAAATGGGTTAGTGCTCTTGCAAGTTGGTACTTTTGAACTTTGTAATTTGAGTTGTTTCTCATTCATATACTTGAGATTATTCTCTATTGTTTTTCACACATTAGGTTTCCACGTAAAAACTTGGTCTCTCTCTCTCTCTCTCTCTCTCTCTCTCTCTCTCTCTCTCTCATGTGGTGTTTATTATTGTTTTAGTTTTATTTCATATCTTGAATTTATGGTTTAGTGAAATTTGATTAATTGAAATTTTATAAGATATATGATATACTGATTTACCCCCCTCTCAATATATCCCATGCTTAATAATAACAAAGACTAGACAAAATTCAAGAGAAGATCATTTGTCATTTAAAATGCTTTTGAAACACTTTTAAGAGGCTTAAAGTGTGAATTTGATGATCTTAAGGAGGCAAACCATCATCAAGAAATCATGCAAAAATGAATGGACTAGTCTATTTATGTATTTTATAAATGAGCTCAAAAGGCCTTGTGTGACCAAAGGAACACACATGATCAAATTTCTCCATACTTAGAACATTCTCTACAAGTTTCATGTCTTGATGAGTTTACTATCTGAAGATCTAAGTCCTTAAAGTTAGTTAGGTAAAATGAGAAGTTCATGTGAGAGTCAATTTTATGTCTCAAAAAATAGCCATTGTGATTCAAATGATCAGTGACAGGCCCATAGATGTTATGTAAAACACATAGGTCAACTCACTTGAATATTTTATAAACACATTTAGAAATCTCCTAAAGTTAGCAGATCAAGTGGTCACAATTATTTTAGTATCAAGATCATCTCTTGAAAATTTGGTGCCTTCAAGATTTTCTCACTTCAAGTTATGGGCCTTCAAAATTGGTCAAATAATGGGAGATGTTCATGTAAGTGTCAAATTAAATGCATGGAAAAAATCCATTTATGCTAAAAAAATTAAGAATAATATGGACATCATTGATGGTCGCCTAGATGTTAAAATAAGGATCAAGCAAAAATTTATTTGGGTTTAAAAAGTAATGGTCTCATGAACATCGTTGATGGTCTTATAAACATCATTGATGGTCATGTGGATGTCAAATTTAAGACATAGTAAAAATCCATTAGGGTTTAAATTTTATGGTCACACAGACATCAAATATGATCATGTGGACATAAAATTATGGGAGTGTAGGCATCAAATTCATCCTCATGAAATAGTTGTTGAGGTTTAAACAATGGGTTCTAGCAGATCTAAAAATTGGTTTTTGATCATATATCAATATAAAACAAAGCAAAGACAAAGTTGATAAGTCAAGGGTAGATCCAAGGCCTTACAAGAATTCATGCATCAAAGATCAAATTGAGTGAGTAGAGTTAAAAGTTCAAGAAGCCAAGTTGATATTCGATAGACAATAAACAAAAGTGAGCTAGAGACATTTTTGACAAAAGTCAAAGAAGATTTTGGACCCAAGTAAAAAAAATGCATAGGAGTCAAGCTCGAAGGTAATCCAGTATCAAACTAGAGTTAAATTTCAAAGACCAATCATCATCATTTAAGCTCTATGGAGATAAGATTGGTCTTTTAGACCTATTTTAGTCAAAGGTCAACATTTTGTTTTTGAAATGAGACTAAGCATTGAGCTACAAGAAAAACTAATCAATGGCATTGGTTGTTAGTCCATAGTGAATCCATGTTGAAGACATAATATAATAGAATATCTTGTCTTCCAAAAATATCATTCCTTCAACAAGTAGGTACTTATGGCCACTTGAAATAGACCAAATAAGATTATGTTAGTTCTAAGGCATGAAGAGTTGGTTCTCATCAGCAGATCAAGTATATATGGCATGGAATCTTGAGATAAAGACATGGTGACTAAATAAGGATAATGAAACATTTAATTCTTTTTCAAATCCTTAAAATTTTGCTCTTTATTGATAATATCATGACTCAACATCCTTGAGAATGCTAATCCATCAAGAGAAGTTGAACCTTGTTCAATGTTTTCTATCTACTTAGTTCCCTCTCTCTTTATCCCTTTCTTCTATAAATATAGGCTTCCAAGCATTGAAAACTCTTGAGAAATCTCTCTCTTGGACATGACTAGACTCTACCAAGATTGATCTTTGTAATCTATTGAGATAAATAAAGGACTCTTTCCATATTTCAGGATTTTGGTCTAGTGAGTTTTATGTCATATTGATTTGCATATGTAGTAGAAATCTCTCCCTTGTCGAGTCCCGATGTCACCTAGCTTTTATTTTGTCTTTTTAGATAGGTCATGTTTAGTGTCTAACATCATTTGATTAAATCTAGAAAGTGGATAATTTGACAGGTTAAATGCCTTATATTAGGCCTTTCCATCACTTACCTCATATTTTGATCACTTGGTGAACCTTTACATGAAATATTGATGCATAAATAGACATTTGGAGTTGTAGATCTGATCTCATTAGTGTTTTAAAATTTCAAAAGAGTGGATGAACAATCACATTACTAGTGCATCACCTCCTTTATATGCTTTTAAACATTGTTACCCATTTCTCTCTCCCTTTTCCAAGACAAAATTTAGTTTAGGGGATAGATCTAGAAGGAAGCTAGCCTTCTCTAGAGTTTGAACTAATATTAGGAGACCCATAGCCTAGGTTCATTCCCATGTTGGACTATATTTGAGAAATAGGACTTGAAAAATCCCCTTTCTTAGCTAGGGTGCAAATTTAGAACACAAACACTACCCTGTACAAATGTAGTGTTGCACACATGAATATAAACCTAGTTAGGTGAGTGCATATCAAAGCGAGCAAGCTTGATAGGACTATGATAATTTTAATCCCTCTTGCACACATGTATTTTAGATTTACATATATCCAAATTCCTTGTCCCTTCTACCTTAGACTTTTTAAATTGCTTGCAATCAAAAAAGTGTTTTAAATTTATTATAATGTTATTAGAGATATGTGAGCCTGGTATGGGCCTGGTCAGTAGTACTTTTTTCTATCAAGGCACATATGATTTCAATCATCTGTGCCCTTGAGCATTCTTTGGGGTGGTTTTTTGATGCATGTGCACAACATATGAGATGCCTTCAAGGGCCTTAAAATATTTTAGTGCGTAACTTGAAAGTATATCTTAGGAGATATATCGAAGGAGTAATCCACTCTTGTCCATGTCTAAAAGGTATCTCCTAAGAGATAACTTAAAGGAATTATAATTCCCTTCAACTTATCATCCAGTAATGCCTTCAAGGTGACAGAAAATTTATTGATGTACAAATGAAAAATGCCAAACTCTAATTGCCAAAGTGCATAGTATGAATGCAGAAAAGCTAAAGTGTCAAAGTTATTATAACACATCAACAATAAAATATAGTGTACTCAGATATACAAATTCAAAGTTTCCTAATAATTACATAGTTATTACACATCTTCAATAAATATTATGATTAGCATGTAAAATATATTATAATAAGCTATAAATTAAAAGGAATGTCTATATTTAAAATGGATAAATCATGCACAAATACAATCACTACATTATCAAAATAATAGAATGACTGAAGTAATCCACGTAATTAAAGAATAATCAAGATTTTCACATAAAGTCAAAGTCAAGTCAAACTCTTTCAAATTTCCTATTAGTTTGAACCAAAAAATTTCTCCATCCTTTGAGACTAGAAGGTTACATGTATTTATAATATTGGGATGAGAAGGCCTCATCATTTCAATATTCACCTAAAATTACAAGTCCAAAAATAGATCCACATGATCAAGATCATGAAAAAGATGCATGCATAATGGAAGTGTAAAAACATAGACTCTCCAATAAAAATAGATTATGTATAATAAATATATTAGGAATTATAGTTACACCTTAAATATAAATGCACATATATAATCATTTCAAATCATGGTGCTCATATGCCACCACTAGCGAGAGGAGTTAAAGAAAAAATTGAAGTTATCATAAGATTGACTATGGGTGAAATAAACATTGGACCTATTAGAGTTTACATTAATGTAAAAATAAAAGAATGAGAGTCTTGAGATATTGGACCTATTAGACTTCTATCATGTTGAGTAACCAAAACTAAAGATGAAGCTTTCTCTTTTTCTTTAAGTTGCTCCAATAATTCTTCCCCTACCTCAAAATATTTGTTTACAATATCAAAATTGAGCAATGAAGGCTTAAAAATCCATGATTTATCTATTAACCTACCTTTATTTTCCTACATGTTCTTAAAGATAAATATTGAGGCTTCAGCCTTAGTTACTATGTTCTTATCAAAACTGACTAGGTGTAAAACCTCCATATTGATTTTGTACATGGTTTCCTCTACCTCCTTATTAAAAATATCTATTATTGCATTAAGGAGGCTCCCAAAATTAAGTTTGTTTACCAAATCACTAGTAGGAGTAATCACCTAGGCAACCTTCATATCTACTAAAATTTCCAAGGCCTCACTCTCATATCTAATAAAAAATCCCAACAATGCCTTTAACTATTTAAGACAACCAAGAGAGGCATTTATTTTCACAATGACATTATTCAAGAACCACACCATGTCCATACCAAACATTAAATTCAAATGGTTGAAATAATTATTCCTTGAACACAAAATAAATAAATTTAATCTCTTTTCCAATACTTTCATTTGGTTTCATAGCTTGGTGATGTTTACCTGATTAGGCTGGGCAGATGTTATAAAGGCCCAAATATTATACAAAATATTGTATAGATTATTGGTTGCCCTATGATCATCATAATTGTTTTTGAGGGCCTTGGGTGAATTGCATTGGTTTCTAAATTCTCAAAGCCTCCTTAGTAATATGATACATTTCCTTCAATGTTTCCCCTATAGAACCAACAAAATCATTGAAGTTCTTAATATATTATATAGGGTCCCCATGATTCTTCTTCAATTTATTTACAAGAAAAATATTTTATCTCTAGTCAAACTCCATATCCTTCCTTTTACTAAGGTGCACCACCTTCTTTTTCTTGACCCTCTGAATTATCCCACTCTTCTTATCAATCCTAGTATAGACTGTGGGTAATTTAGTTACAACTAGATTTTGTCTTTCATCCCTAGATTCCTACATATCTTTCACCCATTGGGGAACTATGAGAAATCTTATTTCTTCAAATGGATTTAGGCCTTGAGATGAATAAAGTGGAGTCATAATAGGAGGTTTAATTAATGGAGGAGCTATAGAAGTATTAATCTAGGTGGGAAATAGAAGAGATCGATGGATTATTCTCTCCCTTATAGAAGGCTCTCTTCTTGGTGAGACTTTAGCTATATACCTAAATAAACTAGGGTTTCTCTATGTGGTCATTTTTTAGGATACTAGTGAGGCATATGGAATCATCACTCTTATTTGTTCCAACTTTACTTTTTAAATGGGTGGGATATGAGGATAAAAAATAGACACAATTATTTGGTATCTAAAATGGACCCTCTTCTTTGGGAGCTTGATTGACCAAGGGGAAAGAATTGATGAATCCTTAGGAGAAATAAATACGAAACCTTAACAAATAAAAAATTATATACTTACAAATGGGATTTCAACATTGATAGATGATTAAAAGTAGAGGAGAGTACCTTAACAATCCTTTGGATTGATTGTTCTGTGAGGACTTATTTCTCTCTTAGACTCAACGCTTTGGATTTATCAAACTCTACCTCTTTATCATTTATTTGAGTCTCTTCAATATTTCCTTAATCTAATTCTTTTATTTCTTCAGAAGCATCTTCATCATCTAGGTAATTAACCAATGATATTAGTTCTATTTTTTCTTCCACAAGCAACCCTACCTGACATTTTACTTCATTTTATTTCTTGGATTCCTTTTATTTTCCCCTCTTAGGAGACTCATAAATGGTATGTAGATCAATATATGTTATTTATTCCAAAGACATGATCTTAGGAAGAATAGGAGAATACGTTGTCTTCCTCTAGTAGGTGAATATGGGGGTAGTGGAAGGTGGAATGGAAGGTGACACAACTAAAGGAATATCAATGGAAGGAGGCATCATAGAGATGGTGGTTAATACATGATAATATTTATTGTGGAGGTGGTATGAAATGTGTTTGGATGTGAATGGTATAAAAACCATGAATAAAGGTATCTTCACCAATCGATGTAAGTGATGAAGGTCTATCCATAGTAGATGTGGGAAAATCAGGAACATACGGAATGGAAGAGAAATAATCTTGAAATAATCTAGAAGAATAACTTGGGTCACATTTTTTAAGGGGGTCAAAAGGGTCATCACAAAAATTCTCTTGCTTTCTTCCCCTAGAGAATTTGCCAACCTATATATTGTAGTTGTTGTGCCCAAAACATGTGTTTTATGAGATTTTTTTGATGAAGGGACCCGAGGACTTGGAAGAACCCTCATAATATACTTTTTGAGATAACGATTATATTCTCTTTGGACATCATATCTAATTGGTTTCTTATCTATAGGATATTTTAGAGGAGAAGGAGGTTGATCCTATGGATGAGAGACATGAGGTTGGGATGGTTTCCACTAGTGATTCAATGCCCTCTTAGATTCTTCCCTAGTGGATTGAGGATTATACTTTAATTATTAAACCTAAACCAAGGAAATTGACTTATCCTTCACATTATTCCATATGACTGAATCATTAGGTGCATTATGGAAGATGGAATCATGGCCATACTCCAAATGCCCATAAGAAACATGCAACTTCTTATTTATTGAATCTATTTAAGGTATACTATAACCCTTTTCCTCGGATCCCATTATCTGAATGGTGAAAATTTTAGATTTTAATTGGTCCTAATTTATCTATCCTGGTTGAAATGTGATCTAACCCCATTCTACATTTGGCCAATACTCATGGTAGTCTTAAAATAATAACCCAGATGCCTTTGACCTAGTTCCTCATCAATACTATTATAAACCTAAAAAGATATTTCTTTTTCAAAAATATTATTAGAAACATGGTGTGGTATTAATAAGGGATAATTCCTTATCCCTTCAATCTGAATGATAGTAACGTTTGGATAAAACTAGTAGTTTTCCCATTTGTGGATTGTCCTCAGAATGTTCTTAGATAACTTGGGCATAGCTTTCCCATATATTTCATGATATATCTAAGGGTAAACTTCATTATATATTTTTCAATTTCATACCTATATCATGAATGAAAATAAATGAATCATCTTCACCCATTATTTTAGCCACATATTCTTCTAAGGGTTGTTACAACACATCATAGATTGTGTAAATGGTTCCCATTATAGCATCCAACAATCATGTCATCATGAAAAAACTACCATCTAATGGCCTTTAGTTTGGAGTTAACATTTGGGACTTCAGTTTGGCACAGATAATTTCTCATAGTACAACCAATTTATCAGAGGTAAAAACAAATTCTAATAATAGAACCCAATCAACCTAAACATATGAAATACTTAGAAAGCCATATAGTCTATTCAATATATCTATTGATATCCTAACCCTGAGCCTCAATTTAAGGATGAAATTGGTTGTTATGCCCCCTTTGTGATTCAATTTTTGACCCTTGACAACCCACTCTTTAAATTTCATCTCTATAGTATTTTTTTAAGCCAAACATTAGATAAGTTTTGATTATATGCTATTTTAAGGTAAGGTAACCTAAGATACCTCTCAAAATCCCTATCTAAAATGTATGCAACAACTTTCTTATTTTTCCTATTACATAAGCATTCACCAGTAAAAGGGTCATTGAAAAACAAATCTCTAAGAAGGTCTATGCATGGCATTACCTCTAGTTTCACATCTACATGATGAAAACCGTATACCTTGATGGGAAGAAAATCATCAATGTACTACTTGTGGGCTAGTGAGATTTTATTTTGGGCTGAGTACAACATTACTAATTCTACCTTATTATATAGTGTAAAATAATAGTGGAATTTGAAATCTAAATCACTTTTATTGAATATTGTATCAGTGAACTCAATCACACTAGTGAAAGCATACAAAGAAGGTACATTTAATTATTTTTAAGTTGATATAATTTATGATATAGATGTATGCATCTAGTTATGTCAAAAATACTAGTTCAAATTTGCAAACACTAGTGATGAATTAGGGATTCTAAATGTATGAGAGATCAAATACATAGTGTTCACTTGAGAAAAGTTGCTAAGTGAATTCCCCTTAGACATAAATTTTGCATATATCATTAACATGCTTTGAATATTTAATGTATTCATACACCTTTAATGGATATATGACCTTTTTGTTTAAATTCTCATATCATTATGAACATGCCAGTTAACTTTAGTAGGTTCAATTACCTATGATATGGAAAACCTTCATTAACTCTGAATGTTTAATCATCAACTTTGAGACAGATGTTAATTATGAATACTGCATACTTAGGGTCAATTCTTATGGATGATGGTAGGTGTCAACTCATTGTTAATCCATGGTTTCATACCATTCAATGCAATTAAACCATCCATAGTTTTAAGTTGATGAGATCACACCATGTGTTGAGATATTGAAGGCCCAAAGATAATGCAAGTTTGGGGCATTAGAACACATACCAAAGAACTATTTAGTTTTATACAAGCCCATTTAACGAAGAGATGCCAAGTGCCATACATTAGGGAATTCATGAGTACCTAAATATGAGATGCAAATCCTTTTAACTTTAAACCTTTTTGATTAACTAATAATTTTTTGTGTTTTTGATTTGTGAACATTTGAAAGGTATCTCTTAAGAGACACCTTAAAGGTAAACTTGAATGTATTATAAGGCACTTCAAGGTATCACCCATTATTACCTTAAAAGTGAAGGTAAATTATACTCTTGGGCATGTCGAAGGTATCTCCTAGAATATACATTCAACATCACCGAGAATATATGATAATGCCCTTTGAGGTATCTTTTGTGATCCCATTTAAATGAAGGGATGCTAAGTGTCATACTTTTAGGTATCTGAGAGAATCAAAATATGAGGTGCAAATCTTTTTAACTATATCAAAAAATGTTTGAAACCTTTTTAATACCTTCATGGGTAACTTGATAGTATCTCCTAAGAGATACCTTAAAGTTAACCTTGAAGGTATTATAAAGACATTAAAATAATGGCTTAAAGGTGGACAATTATACTTTATATTTATATGGGTCTTATCCACCAACCGATGTTTAAACAAGGAAGCCTCATTCCATATGTTGAGATATCCACTAGGATCTAACATTTTTGACAATTTTAGAAGACTAATGTATTTAACTTTGAATGGCATGGCTAGTCTATTCAAATTCAATTCATGTCATGAAAACCCTTTGTCAGAGCATTAAGCACTAATAAATGATTATCAACTAAATTTATCACTTTGAAATTGACCACATTAATATAAAATATGTCATCACATATGTTACAAACATCATAACACATGCTGTAATAACATAACTTAATAAATGAATAAGATTGTTAATGCATTGGAAAATATTATAATCAATCAATCAATAGATCTTATTTTTGATACTCAAAGTTATGCTTTGATAACAAGATTGGGCATTGTTATTGGAAGTAAATTTCATTTTTGTTTTTTTTGCCTCTGTCATTGCCATATTTTGGCTATGGCTAATTTGTGTTTATTTATTTCCTTCCTAACATGGCTTTTTTTCATAACCTATATTTGAACTCTTTGTTCTAGTCATCTAGTTATACTCAAAGCTAAATAGAGCCTGTTATGCAAGAAACATTAACTCATCCTTTAGTTTTGTGCTCATGCCAAAAACCACAATGGATTTAATTTGTAGAGTATCACTTCTTTGTCTGTACAATGTCTTTTAAATTCTTTCTAAACAAGTTTTCAATGTTACTATTTCTATCATCTAAGAAGAATTCCTTTTCGATACTTGCATGATCAAATTTAGTTCAATGGATACCTTTGTATTTGATACCGATATAATTTTCCTTATCTTTGATAAGGAGAATAAATCCTTAGTTAATTTCTTCATCAATCTAGACTTTAGGGTCAGCTTGGATGAAGCTATAATATCCCTTGATGGTGATTAGGGAGAATCTCTTCCCTTCTCTAGTAAAGCCAAGTTTGGGTTTGTGCTAATGGAATTATTTATGGACTTTTAAAGGAGATTATATATGATCCATGATTACATTAAACCCTATATTTATGAGTTCAAGTCAAATAGATTTCCTGGTTTGTTGTTTCCCACACAACCTTTAAACAATGGTTTCTCACCTATGCCTACTCTCGAACACATGCATGTTGTTTTCCATTCCTGCCTAAGGATTGAAGTGATCAAATTCTAGGAAAATCTAGTGTTTGATGGCATTTCCCCTTCTCCTCTGTGGTTGGTCAAATAGATGACAATAATAGTTTCCATGGCTTCAGACCAAAAATTGATTATAGACAAATATAAGTCCAAATAGTTAGACACTCTATTTTCCTAGATGGTTCCTAGTTCCAATGTGGTGGCTACTGATTTGGATTCTAAAGAGTGTCCTTTGGTGATTGGTGATTTTTATATACCTGTGTCTACTTTAAATTTTATCAAAATCACACAAACTAACTAGATTTATGAATGTTTTTCTACTTTTTTGTACCTTGCTAATACATTTTAAGTTTTTTGTAACTCAGCCTATATTATGCAAAGGAAATAAAAATCTTTTGATTATTAAATTTTTTGTATATATTCTTATTTTTATTGGGTACGAGTCCCATAAACCCATTATCTATCAAAAAATAAAAAAAATAAAAATAAAACATAACTTGATCGATTATTCCAAATCTAATAACTAGGGAAATACAAACATTGAGACTTCTATAATAATATAACAATATAGAGTTTAATTAATGAGATGGATAATTCTTTTTCTCTACTTATTTTTCTAGGATTGGGTAGTAATACCACCAACAAATTTTATACAAAGAGAACTTTGAGAATATTTGGAATGAAAAAATAAAATAAAAAGGCTTATGCAATAATCATTAGATCTAAAAAGAAAGCTACATGAAATACTCCTACACACCTTTGATTATCAACTCAATCTACACTAATTGATTAAACTAATGGAATTTACCAATGCTCAATAGCTTTAACACATCTAAAATTAATATTCATTAGTTGAAATAACTAGATGATGAATAAACCTTGGATTTTCTTTAAAAAATGGGTCCCCTCTTACAAGGTGGGGTGTGTTTGATAAAAAACTATTCACATTGAATGTATCTTCTAGATGATAACTTCAACATCCCTTGGAATGTATGATGACACCCTTCAAAATACCTTCCACAAGCCCATTTTAATGAAGGGATGCCAAGTGTCATAATTTTAGGGATCTAGGAGAATCAAAAGATAGGGTGAAAATCCTTATAACTTTATCTAAAAATGTTTGAAATTTATGTAATACCTTCATGGGTAACTTTAAGGTATCTCCTAGGAGATACATTGAAGGTATTATGAAGTCATACTACTAGGAGATAAAAATTCCACTCAGGTAACTACTGGGAGATACATTAAGCATGCCCTTGAAATTATGACCATTGTCAATGCCCTTCAAGGTATCTCCTGGGAGATTCCTTCAAAGGCATTAAAATACACTTGTAATAACTTCATGTGTAACTTTAAGGTATCTGCTAGGAGATACCTTGATAGAAAAATTCACTCTCATGAATTTTTGAAAGGTATCTCCTAGGAGATACCTTGAAGGTACATGTTGATGGGAATTTTGACATAATAATTAACTGTAAGCTAGGTATTATAGTTTTAGTCCATTTCAAGCCTCTCTTGAAAGAAATATTTCCTACCCACTCCTAAAAATAATGGGTGAGGGCACTTCTCTAATATTTATTTCACCTTCTCTAGGTACACTGAAAATCCCTTAGTGGCTCATTGAGACCATAAATAAACAAACCCAAATACCTATCATACATGACAAACTTCCAAAATTTCCATTAATATATTAGTCCCAATAAGTTATTATAATGAAAATAAGCATATAATGTGAGATTAGGTACAACCAAAGTGTGATTTAATGGTAAAAATGTTCAACCCCTATGAATACACATGCATAGCCCAAATGATGAATAAACCTTGGATAATTATTCATTCAAGGTGCCACATTTTTACTTCTTATTTTGAAACTTGTCACTATATGTCTCAATATGTAGGTTAACATTTTCATTCAAGCTAAACGATATGATATGGTGAGCCTAGGGTTCTGAAAGAAAGACCCTGAAGATTAAAAATCTATTTAGAGAGATTCATTCGATAAGATTTGTCAAGGAAAGTCATTGAAGAGAAAGTTCCAAACCAAAGGCTCTGAAGGAAAGTTACCAAAGATCCTAAAAACCAAGTGTTCTTTAGGGAGATTTTTGTTTAGGAAGATGTTCCTGAGGAGAAAGTTCTCAACTGAAACCTTCTGAATGAAATTTGCCAAATAGAAAGTTCTTAAATATCAAAATATTCCAAAGATCAAAGTTTTTGAAGTAAATTTGCAGAAAAGGAAGGTGCCAAACATAAATATCCAAAGTAAATTTACTGATTTAAAATATCTTAAAGAGAAATTTCTTGAAGACCAAAATGCTGAAATCTGAAAAGTTTCGAGAGACCAAAAGTTGTCAAAGACCAAAAAATGTCCATAATGCTAAAGAATCAAATTTGAATAAAAGAACTAGAATAAAAAAACCCATATACCTATCATATATGGAAAAATTCCAAAAAATTTATTAATATAGTAGTCCTAATAATTTATTCTAATGAGAATAGGGGTATAGTGGGAGATTAGGTGCAACAAAAGTTTGCTTTAATACTA
The DNA here is from genome assembly GCA_037957365.1 of Torreya grandis. Classification (NCBI taxonomy): domain Eukaryota; kingdom Viridiplantae; phylum Streptophyta; class Pinopsida; order Cupressales; family Taxaceae; genus Torreya; species Torreya grandis. The sequence goes on from JARHVA010003078.1 coordinate 1,932,375, forward strand.
AAAAATGTTGAACTTCTATGGATGCACATGCATAATCCAAATGATGAATAAACCTTGGATTCTTATTCATTCAAGGTACCATGATGTTACTTATTATTTTGATACATGTCACTATATTGTTTAGTCTAGAGGTCAACCTTTGCATTCAGGGCTGAACAATGTGATATGGTGAGCCCAAGGTTTTGAATAAAAGACCTCAAAGACCAAAATTTTATTTAGAGAGATTCATTCAAGAAGATTTATTTAAAATATGGGTCCCCTATTATAAGGTGTAGTGTATTAGAGACAAAAATGTTCACATTAAAGGTATCTCCTAGGAGATATCTTCAACTCCCCTAGAAAGTATGACAACACCCTTCAAGTTATCTTTTGTGGGCTCATTTTAATGAAGGGATACCAAGTGTCATACTTTAGGGGATATAAGAGAATTAAAATATAGGTTAAAAATCATTTTAACTTTATCAAAGAATATTTAAAACCTATGTATTACCTTTGTGGGTAAACTAAAGGTATCTCCTTGGAGATACCTTGAAAGTATTACAAATCCATTCAAATAGTGCCTTCAAGGTGAAGGAAAATTCCACTTAGGTAACTACTAGTAGCTACAATAAACATCCCCTTAAAATTATGACCATTGACAATTCTCTTCAAGGTATCTCTTGGTGGAGTCCTCTAAGGGCATTCAAATACCCTTGTAATACCTTGACATGTAACTTTAAGGTATCTCCTAAGAGATACCTTGTTAGAAAAAATCACTTTTGTAAATGTTTGAAAGCTATTTCCTAGGAGATACCTTGAAGGTACATGTTGATGGGTATTTTAACACAATAATTAGTTGTATGGTAGGTCTTATAGATTTAGTCCATTGTAATCCTCTCTTGAAAGAAATATTTCCCACACACTCCTATAAATAATGGATGAGGGCACTTCCTTAAGGTTTATTTCACCTACTCTAGGTACACTAAACCTCACTTAGTGGCTCATTGAGACCATTTTCTTTGAAATTTTGATACAAGAACAATTGTAAGGTTTTTTTGGTGTTTTTCTTCCTAGGTCTTGGTGGTGGATATTATATTTTTTGTAAACCTAGCCAAGTCAAAAAAAAATTTAATACATTCCTCTTTTTGGCTTTTGTCATTGAATGCCAGGCATTTATTGAGGGAAATGTCCTCAAACTTGCCATAGTTCATAGTGTGTTAATAATTTGGTGTTGATTGATATACATCATACTTTAGGCTATGTACATCATATAATTAATTGTGATGAGTGTTGATGCATCATCCCACACACGGAGGCTAGATTATATTTTTGAAATAATTATGAAGATTGTCCATGTCTATCCAATGTTTTAACAACTCACCTTGGACTCCTTAAGTTGAATATTTAAAACATAATTCCCCATCTTCTTTTTCATTTGAAATAAATGTTTGTATATTCATTTTCCTCTTAAATTATATTGGCTAGTGTTGTTATTTACTTATAATCCTTGACACACATAATACTTTTATTTAAAATACCCTCCACTTTCATCTACTTAGTCCTACTATGGCTATGATATTCGTTTTAAGTACTTTTCATAAATTCAATGGGATGTTGAAGGTGTCTCCTAGGAGATGCCTTCAACATCCTTATTTTCATTTTAGTCATACATTTTTATTATATGACTGAATTAGTGTATATATTACAAATATTTAATATGTATTTTATATTATGGATTAGAATTCACAATTGTTGTTATACAAATAATCACTAATTAATCACAAATAAATTTCATAAGTGATACAATATGTAACTTATATTTTACAAAAGATCAATAATTAAATCATTTCAATGTCTTTACATAATGTCTTCAGGTGATAAAGAAATTCATGCACTTAAAAGGTAGAAGAAGTCCTTAGTCAAATAAAAGTTGAAAATAGTTCCATTTAAAATACCAAAACTAAAATTGATTGCACATCACCATCTTCCATTTTATGGTGGTGATAAAATTCCTCTTGTTGATTGGAATTTTGAGTTTTTTAGTCTGATAAATATGCATGCAAATATTTATTTGTTTATCACTATATCTGGATAAGAATCATCTCTGATTGGAACAATATTTTCATGTGATAGGGAAGAAATTGAAGATGCCATTCAATTTCAATTATAAGTATGGAATAGACAAGAGGGAATTATCCATGATTCTACAAATAATTTTAATGATTTTTACACAGAGTAAAATGGAATTGATAAAAATAAATGTTTCTACTTTTTGTGAAACTTTTGGGTTTCATTTAAATAGCTATGACAACCTTGAAGTATTTGGATTGATAGATATAAATTATTTGGTCTTTATAATACAAAATGTGTTGAAAGAAAAATATGAACAAGGGGAACCAAATTCTTATACTTTCCACCATGTAAATATTCATTTAAGATACCATATAATCATGACATAAAAAAAATTAAGAAAATAAGACAAGCAAGGGAAACATATTTGTATGAAATTTTGAAAAAGGATATAAAATTACTCCCACTAATGGAGAAGAACAAGATCAAAAAAAATGTTGATACACTTTTGTTGGCATAAAGTTCTGATCAGACACATAGTGAATTCTCTACAAAATATATTTCCTCTAGAAATTATGCCTTGAACATTTATGTAGAGATTTATGAATTTGGGGATGTTAATATCAAGATAATAAATTTGAATGAAAGATAGGTTAATGAAATAATTCATTAATTCCTAAAACATAATGAAGTTCTAATGAATGATGCTTTATTAATTCCTTTTGATCCAAATAACCGTCAAAGTATTATCAAATCAAAATAAGTCCTTGAATATATGATGGAGAAAAAAAATCATAAGGCTCAAAATTACAGATGGCCAACACACAATATAGCACAATAGAGAATTATTTTAGATGAGGAATACAATTCACTATCATAGAGAAACAAATGCTCTATTAGAAGGGAAATATTTCTAAAAATAGTTACTCCATTCCATACTATTCATAACATATGTAAGAAGTATAATGAAGCAAATGAAACAATTTATAAGTCTATATTTGTAGAAATAGTTTGATCTGCATATGACCTTATCCAACTAAGAGCTTGGATGAATCTTGAAATGGGTAAAAAAATATAGAAGAATACATGAAAAATCTAGAAACTTGTTCACATAAATGAACTGCTTAGCATAATAACTACAAGAGAGAAAATTTCATCTTTTCATGGAACAACCAATTTGAGATTATTTTGATAAGGCATTTTATTTTTTTGGGATAAATAAATTACCATGTTTATATAAACAAGATTTAAATATTATTAGTACAATACTACTAATAAATATTCAAGGGCTTTCATATAAACAAAAAATAGATCTAGTAGATTTAGTTGAAAAATGGACTATTTACTTCTTGAAAAGCCTTGGGTGCAACAACATGGACACTTGATGAAAAAAATGAATATGGAAAGTAACATATTATCAAAAGTTGTAAATTTTTTCACCAATAATGATTTACACTTCCATCAGATAAAAAAGTCACACCCGAATAAGTAATGGATCATTAGAGAACTTCTAAGAAAAGGTTTAAAGATTTATGTTTGCTGAATGAAAATATTTCAAAAAATTAAAAAAAGATTGGAAGCATTATCTCAATATTCGATATGCATATGTAGAAAATATGTAGATAGTGATGGAGGTCAACTTCCTAGGACAGATACTAAACTTTTGGCTAGCATTATGGAACCACATGTCTATGGCCATCTATTTTAGATGATTTTAGTGAAATGTCCATTGTTGGTATGAATGTTGATTTGATAATTATTGATATTTTGAATGTCATTGAATATTATAAGGATGAACATCTTTGCCTATTTCTTTAGGCATTTATTGATAAATTTATTTTTAGGGATTTTAATTTATTCATCATTCAAAAACTTGACCATTACTCTAGCATTCAAAACTCTCTCAAAAAGTTGTGTGTTGGTCATTTCCATTATATGCAAAATATGAGTGTCATAATTTGGGGTCTAGATAGTGATGGATTTAGTTGGACTCATATTATAGGTATCAAATTTTCACAAGTTTCCACTAATTTTCATCTTGACTATTCCATCCTCCATTCACAAAAAATTAAATTATAAGAAGGTGATGATATCAATAAGGACATACCAAAATTTCAATTGAATGGTTCAACCAAAGTAGGAAGGCCATTTAAAAATGAATTAGATAGCTTATTATAAAATTATCTCAACTTTCAAAAGTTTTGATACATGTGATGTGCTAGGGGTAAACATAGGATCTAGATTGGTGCATTTTTGTACACAAATGCAAAATAATTTAGCTTGCATTAAAGAAAGTGAAGAACGAATAATTTTGAATTTTGAATTTCAATTCTTTTTGATATATTCATGGCAACCAATGCCATAACAACCGCTTGATCACTACTTGGTGCATAACATTTTCAATTAATTTTATAATCAAGCATTATTTTACAAATAAAATATATTACCAATATTTTGGTGTGTATGCTTTATTTTTCAAACATAACAACATAGTAATTATTTCAGTGTGTATAAAATACATCATTTAATGAAAGTGAAGAAACAATAATAATGGAAAATCAAATCAATAAACATGACAAATTATAAGTTGAAGAAGGTAAGATAAGATCATGCATAGTTTTACAATTATATAATTATTTATTAATTAATTATTTATAATACTGACCACATATTTTTTTGTCTATTTATGTCTCAATAAAAATAGTTCACAACATAGATCTACAACTTTGTGTCTCAAATAAAACAACCCAAAACATAGCTCTACAGCTTGAAGCCTCCATGAAAACAATATGTAAAGGTAATAATCTTAACAAAACACTATTTTTAAATAAAAATCTAAAATCAAATGATGATGAGAATTTTAGTTACTACATTACATAATACCTTGTAGGGTATAAATCAAAAAATCTTCAATGAAAGAGTGCAGCTGGATAAACTGCAAAAAGGCTAAAAAAATGTGAAAAACCCCTTTCAATGAATGTGTAATTAAAAAATTTTATATACCATAATATATATATTTTTTAATTAATTAAACACACTATAATTGAATTTTTATTTATCGATAGGAGAGAGTAAAAGATAATAAAATAAAGTGTATCACCATGTGATTTGGAAGTGTGGGTTTATTTTAATGTTGTGTCGACTTCAATGTGGTTGTATTTACCTATTTAAATGTTGTTTAAATAGTGAATTTGCCATGTTTGAAAAAACTCAATATGTGATATATTGTGTATTGAAGATAATAAATTATCTTCAGAATACACATGATATTTATTTCAAAGCCACTATGGTGATAAAGGGTTCGTGCACACACACACAATGAAATATATGTGTGCATATGTTAAATGGAATAAATAGATTACATAAGTAAATGGTTTTTTAAATTTGTTTCAGCATATGTTAAATTACATTTATTTTAACAAACACATAAGAAGTTTTTGTTATGGTCAAGTTATGAGGATTCATTATAAACATTCATATGCATATGTATGCAACAAAATTGGCAATAGAAATTATAAATCCATGTATAATGAGTATAGAAATATTTTCCTAAGCATGTATATATTTTTGTATATGTTTGTTTGAATATTCATAATATTTAAGGAAATTAGAAAAAAAAATGCATCAAATGATTTAAATGCAATATTTTTATATGTTACAATATAAAATTTAAATCAAAAGTTCATCAATGATCATTCTAACAAGTAAAACATTTTATTGAAAAAATTCCATGTTATATTTCTTATAATATAATATTGTTAATAAATAATTTATTTATTTAAAAAAAAAATCACATGTTTCAAAGGAGTTAAAACCAAATTCTAAAAAACTATTGATTTTGGGGTTGGATAACTTATTATTTGTTGTGCACAAAACAAAAGATATGTAAATGAATGTTATAGGAAAACAAGAATATTATATAATATGAAATATTTCATGATGTTTTGAAGGTGACAATGTAGTCTTTTACTCATGTTAGCCTTTGGTCAATGATAGAGGACAATCATTTGAGGCTACTACTTCAAGCCATGGATTACACAAGTTCAAATATCATGTTTGTTTGGAGGAAAAGTTACTCTAATACCTTCAATATAAATATAGAGAAATTGGATGAAGTTATTTTTAAAGGGACCTTTGAAGATGATTATTCAATTGCCAACACAATATTCATTGATTACAATTCTCTAAAATGTGTTACAAAACTAAAATTGCAAATGAGTTATGTTATGACAAGTAGACATAGTGGAAATGGAAGATGGAAAGATGAAAAGGATTGGAGAATAAAAATGAAGTCTATCATCACATTCTTGTGAGAAACCAAAAAATTCATGCCATCAGCTGTGAAACATTATTTACAAGGATATACTTTCCCATATGATTTTTTCAGGTGTATTTATTGATTATAAACTACAACTGTAGTAATATTATCATCAATTTCATACCAATAAAATCTAAATTATTTCAAATGTAATATAATTTTTTTCAAATTTATGGATTTTTATTTAGTAATAGTTGTTGGTAGAAAATAAAATTTAGGCTTAGAAGGGCAAATATGGAGTTTATAACACTAAAATTGTGGAATTCTAGACTAGTCTCGTAGCTACCAATATGTGCATAAATTTACACTTACATAAAGTTTAAAATATATTAAAAATGGGAGGTAGAGCTTTATAGAAAAATACATAACTTCTTGTATTAAATTCACTCAAATATTCTTATTATAAACTAACTACAAAGCATAAACTCTTACAAACTGAGATTTTTTCCTTATTCTCCTTTGGCTGTTGTCAGCAAGTATTCCTTTATACTTTTTTTTTTTTTTTTGTTCTTATTTATGCTTTCATTTTGTCCACAATCTTCTTCTATGTTTTTCTCCTCTATTGTTGTCTTTTTCTTTTGGCTTTCACTTTATTCTCTAGGATCTATGTTCTCCTCTTCCTCTAATTATTGTTGCATCAAAAATTTATAGGCTGCTTTTTTATTTTTATACCACTTCTTCCCTTTTTGTCTTTACTATTGGGATTATCACCTCCCATGTTGTTTTCTTCCAAAACATCAAATGGTTCACTCCACCTTAATTCATTCAAATTAGCTTGTTGTGGAAGTTCATAGTTGACTAAGTAGGTGAAAATAAGGGCAATGATATCATATTATAACACTCTCCCTTGTCCCTGATCTTCTTAGACTGATCTAATGAACCTATTTCAACCACTAAAACAGCCTTGTAACTTATCTTTACCTATATATATGCTTCTGCTCTCCTTTCTTTAAGTCTAGAGCTTCCCTATTAGAGTCGGTAGCTACACTGATGAAGTTCATAGTTAAACTATTGAAGTTCATAGCTAGAATATCAAAGTCTGTAACTACCCTATTGAAGTTCATAGCTAGAATATTAATGTTTAGAGCTATTTTGTTGGACTCTAGAGCTGGCCTATTGGAGTCTAAAGTTGGCCTATAGGATTATAGAGTTTGACTATTGGATATCATATTTTAACACTCCCCCTTATCCCTAACCTTGTTATAATAATTTCATGTACCTATTTTAACCACTAAAACATCCTTGTAACTTTTATTTACTTATCCATATGCTTCTGCATCTCTTATGTTCAAGTCCATATTTTCCTTGTTAATGTTGGTAGTTACACTATCAAAATTTATAGCTAGACTATTGAAGTCTATATCTAGACTATCAAAGTTCATATCTACTCTATTGAAGTATGTAATTGTCCTGTTAGAGTTTATAGTTATCTTATTGGAGACTTTAGTTGTCTTTTTGGAATCCAGAGCTTCCTTTCTAAAGTTAGTAACTGAACTATCAAAGTCTATAGCTAGACTATTGAAGTCCATAGATAGACTATCAAAGTCTATAACTACCATGTTGAAGTCTGTATCTAGATTGTTGAAGTCTGGATCAAGCCTATTGGAGTCTTAAGTTAGCCTATTGGAGTCTTGAGCTGCCCTGTTGGAGTATAAAACCGACATAAAACCTTATATACCTAATTCTACTAAATTAATGACCCCTAACCTTCCTCTTAAGTGCATGAAAATGTATTTTGACAATGTTTTAGTGAAAATATCAAGTCCTATGACCCACTTGACTCATATGACCTCTTTTTATTTTGGTACATCAACTAACTACCAAGTCTATCTTGCCTTATGCCTATCTTACCTTCAAGAGTATATTGATATGGTTGAGAAGTATACTTTTAGATTTATGATGAATATTTATTAGATCATCCACATATAAAACTACAATAAAAATATCATCTTTGGTTACTTTAATGAAGAGTGTGGGTTCACAAAAACTTTTACTAATGCTATTGTTCAGTAAGTAAGAGTCTATATGGTTGTATGATGCCTTTGGGGCTTTTTTGAGCCCATCTATGAACAGCTTTTAATCTTATATACCTTGATCTCATGACTAAGAATCTCATGTCCAAGTAGTTTTCCCACATAAACCTCTTCTTATATCTCTCTATTTAAGAAGGTTGATTTGAAATCCGTTTGATGCACTTTTCACTTGTGTTAAGCAACAATCGCTGTGATTGTCCTTACTATTTCTATCCTTGCTACAGGTGTGAATGTCTCATTGTAGTCATGTCCAAAATATTAAAATATGAACCTTATTCCTAGATTAATACAAGAATGTGATCTCCATCCAAATGGTTTGAAACAGTCCAATTTATTTGGATTATAAAATAAGTCCAAAATATTTGAAATAGTCCAATTTATTAAAAATGATATGTGCCCAAATGGCATAAAATAATCCAATTTTTTGGGAATATAAAAAATATATTTGAGAAAAAAATTTCCACTCCACTTTAGTGGGTGTAAGTCTAAATTAATTGAAATATTTAAATTTATACAAAATAATTTTTGCCCAAATGGTTTGAAATAGTCGATTTTTCTGGAATATAGAAACATTATTCTTGAAGAAAATTTTTTCCACTGCACTTTAGTGGATACAAATCTAAATTTTTTGAAATAGTCAAATTTATTCAAAATAATTTGTTCCCAAATGCTTTGAAATATTCCAATTTATTTGGAATATAGAAAAAAAAAATTGAAAAAAAATTCTCCGCTTTGGTGGGTATAAATCTAAATTATTTGAAAAAGTCAATTTATTCCAAATGATCTATCTCTAAATGGTTGGAAATAGTCTAGTTTATTTGTAATATATATAAAATATTTTTGGATAAAATTTTCTCCACTTCACTTTAGTGTGTGTAAGTCCAAATAATTAGAAATAGTCTAATTTATTCGAAATAATCTGAGCCCAAATGGCTTGTAAATACCCAATTTATTTGGAATATAGAAAAAAAATTGGGAATTTTTTTTTCAATTGCACTTTAGTGGGTATAAGTCCAAATTATTCAAAATAGTCCAATTCATTTGAAATAAACTATGCCCAAATTGTCTGAAATAGTCAAATTTATTTGAAATATAGAAAAAATAATTTTAGAGAAAATTTTATCCACTCCACTTTAGTGGGTATAAGTCCAAATTATTCAAAATAGTCTAATTTATTTGAAATGATATGTGCCCAAATGGTTTGAAATAGTCCAATTTATTTGGAATATAGAAAAGTTAATTTTGTAAAAAAATTCTCCACTCCAATTTAGTTGGTATAACTCCAAATTATTCAAAATAGTGCTTGACATTTAGCTATGAAATAAAAATCATTATTTTGTTTCACATGTGTCAAGTGATATATAATCCTTTAGGGGTTGCTTAGAGAACTCACCCATGAAATTTTAAGAGTATATAGTTCATCTCTATGCCTCATGGTTCTCATGTAATGAGTGGTAGAAGTTTTCTCAAGTTTTTCACTTTGGTATGATAAGATTATCTTAAGGGATGCATCTGATCAATTAAAAATTTGAGTCCTAGGTCCTAACAGAGACCAGATAACAACCATTATATCCTTAAAATTCCCATCCAAATGTGTCTATTTAGATGATTCATTCATCAAGATAATGAGATAGAAGACATGTCCCCACTAATAACCCTTTGGTCCTTTAAGAGATATTTAACTATGAGAGAAAACTCATTGCCATGTCTTATTCATGTAAATGTAGATATAATCCTCTAGGAGTTTCTTAGAGGACTTGTCCATGCAAGTAAGGAGTAGATGGTTTTTCTCTAGCCCTCATGGTTCTCCTATAATGCATAATAGAAATTTGTTAAGTTTTCTCACTTTGGGATGATAAGATTATCTTAAGGGATGCATCCAATCCGCTCCAAATTTTAGTTTTGTGGCCTGAACAAGACTAGATAATAGCCATAATATCTTAAAAATGCCCATCTAGACACATTTGCATATATGATTTATCGACTGGGATAACATTCTAGAAGATATGTGCCCCCACTAATAAGCTTTTATCCCTTTAACAGGCATTTAGTTGTAAGATAAAACTCATTGTTGTGTCTCACTCATGTTGCATTAGAGAACATAATTTTGGGGTTGATTATAGGTCTCATATATGTAAGTTTAGAAGTAGATGGTTCATATTTATCCCTCATGGTTCTCTTGGAATGCGTGATAGAAATTTGCTCAATTTTCTCACTTTGGGATGATAAGATTCTCTTAAGGGATGCATCCAGTTAACTATAATTTTTAGTATTAGGGATAAATAAATAATAATTGTCATTCTAATTTTGAAATTCCCATACAAATGTGTCCCCATAGATGGTTTGTTGATTGGGATTGTTAGGATTTGAAGTCACTATTCATGAATCTCTATTTGTAGGCACTATTCATGGTCACTATTCATGGTGATGTGGCTTGTTGTTGATGTGGATGGTTAGTGATGTGACTAAGTGATGATTTAGCATAACCCATAGTGGGTGATAGGCCCATAGAGCATCTTTGATGGTTAAAAGAGGAGAAGAGAGAAATAAGACACATTTCTCCACTAAGTCACATGGGTTGGCTTGTGAAATCATATGAGGACATAATGATAGTGGATCACATATTTCTACTTAGGGATGTGCTTGTGGGGAACAATTATCTATGGTCTCCTATTAGGTGTGGTCAAAAGTTGGGAATTTATTGACTCACACATATATGTACATGGGAAAGTAGGAGACAAGGATCACTATTTTATATTGAGGTCATATGTGGAGTGGGGAACAACACATGGGTGTACACATGGAGTGGTCAAGTGGGCATTATGAGATGTCATTCAAAGGTTTGACATTGCACATGGGGGGACAAGATTCCTTATTGATGAATAGTTCTCCCTACTATAAGATGGCACATTTTCTCCTCTTTTTATATTTTCTCTCTATGTTTTAAATGATATTTATTAGAATGAACTCTCTCTTTATAATTCATCCAATCATAGGATCCATGAAATCCTTGGGCTTGTATTTTTAGAGGTTGGATCTTGTAGGCTAGTTTAACTTGGTTTACAACCTGAATGCTTTAGGTAGAAGCACTATGTTATTTTTTTATAGTAACTGAAGGATTTTCTAGAGTATCTATTGTAGAAGAGATTTAATGTTGTGATTAATGAATTTTTAAGCTACCATTTTTCCCATGGTTTTTCCTTGCACATTTCAAGGTTTCCACATAATCTCTGTGTAATGTGTCATCTTTCTTGTCTATGTTTTTTGTATCTTATTTTCCATAAATTTATTTACTTTCATTTTAGGATATAGTTCATATATCTAACATAGAGTATTAGATATTTATTCCTAACATTTGGTATCATAGCCATGGTGAAAAATTCTAGGTGTGAGTGTTTTCTATTATTGGTTGGTTGTGTGTAAGGTGAAGCTATTATGACAAGAAGAGAGACCAAATTGGATATTAAATAAGAAAAAAATAGGTTTTATTTTTTGGTTGGTTTTTCTCTATGGATCAAGGTAGAGGATCTCTTGGTGAAGATCATAATCTCTTCATGTTGTTAAGGAGAAGCTCGTAGGAAAATTGTGAAGAGAAAGCTAAAAAAGCTTTGCCAAACAAGTTAAGAACCTACATAGTGTTCTTAATGGAGAAGCAAATCTACAGCTTGAGGATCAAGTTGGAGTCCTTTTAAAGACATGGAGGACAAGGTGATGACCTTGTTTTAGTTCTTATAAAAATATAGGGTGTTGATGTGGTATTCTACTGACCACATGTTGTTAGCTGAGATGTAGAAGAAGAAGAAAAAAACCATGCAAAAGAAGGAGGTACAAAGAAACCTAAAGTTTTACCTATTTTAAAGTAGTTGAGGATGAGGAAGATGAAGATGAATATGTAGATGAACAAGTGAGACATAGGTTTTCTAGAAGGATAAGACCATGTGTTTGGGCATGTGGTAGAGTGATGACTCATTTTGGATGCATTTTTTAGGCTTGAAAACTCGATAGGTGCATTAGTTCATCGAGTAGAGTGAAGATTTCCATGGAGCTATGATTGGTACACTTATGTCATGGTTGGAATTATTGGTAAATGAAGGATACATGTAGAATAATAACTGAGACCTAATGTTCCCATAAGGAGAAGGTTGATGTTGACTATATAACTCAGGGTGTTAGGATGTTATGTATATAGTTGTGGCATTGTCTAGGTAGACCGATGCATGGAATAACACTAGAGGAACATGAATTGGTGTTTTTGTCAACATTTGGTAAATTATGATGCATTTTTTAGGCTAAAAAAATAGGTAGGTGCACTGGTGCATTGAGTAGTGTGATGACTTCTCTAGAGCTATGATTGGTCCACTTGTGTCATGTTTGGCATGGTTGGTAGCTAATGGATACATATAGAGGAATAAATGAGACATGGTGTTACCAAAAGGAGAAGGATAGTGTTGACCATATAACTTAGGGTGATGGAATGCTGTGTATATTGTTATGGCATTGGCCAAGTAAACTGATGCATGGAATAACATTGTAAGCACATGAGTTGGTGTTTTGGTAACATTTATTAGAGCATGATACATTTAATATGAATTTTTTAGGCTCAAAAACATGAGAGGTGTAGAGATGCACTGAGTAAAATAATAATTTTCTAGGAGTTATGATTGGTCTAGTGATCTTGTGCCATGTTGATAGATTTGAAAGCTACATGGAGAAGTGTTTTTTTTTTTTCCTATGAAATCTTCTCTTCTCACTACTATCAAGAGTGTTAAATGTACTAGTTTTTCAAGGAGTTGGATAAATGTTATTCCTAAATGGTGATCTCTCTTAGGGAGAGATAAAGATAGAATAATGAGACAAAGGTTTTGTTGTTTTGCATGTTAAATAAGTCACTATATGAGGTTGTATAGGTACAAAAAATGTACATAATATTTAGTACCTTCATGGAAATCCAAGTTATAGCAGAGGTTATTTCTATGTGTCATGACATGTTAGATGTATGACCCAACATAATCACTATTATGATGGATCAGGTGATAAGGATGTGATGAAGGTGGTAGGAGTAGTAAGCCAAGGATGGAGATTCAAAAGTACTAGAAAGCAAGGAAGTTTACAACTTTTTGTAATTTTAGTTATCTTCCTAGAAACATTCTATAATTATGGAGAAGACATGTTATTGTTCTATGTATTAGATTCATCAAGAGTAGGAAGCATCATGTTTCCATGATGAGCACTAAACCAGATATTTCTAAGTAGTTGGAGTTGTGAGTGATTCATGGTAAAATCCTAATTGTAAGATTGGTCTGTGTGTAGAGAAGTAATTTGTGATTTTAGTGCTACGATATGCTATTGAGGAGTAGATGTTGTTAAAGCTAGTCAGGGCAAATAATTTTTAATAATACAATAAAACTTCTATTGGGTTTATCTCAAGGTAGCAAAGGGCATGGATGAGTAGTTGGTTGTAGAATACTTAGGTGTGGTAAAATCCTGTGTATATTGACTTTAAGTGGGATTATGTTATGATGTGAAATCACTATTCATAGACATTATTCATGGTCACTATTTATGGTGATGTGGCATGTTAGTGAAGTATATGATTAGTGATGTGTCTAGGTGATGCCTTGGAATGACCCATACTATACATATTAATATCCAACATGCACACATATAATCAATCAAATGTAGATATGAGTATGGGCATAACAATTTTGGTATGTACTATCTCGATATAACATACATTTATTTTTTATTACTCTATGATATCCCATATTATCATAGTTCATAACTACACAGTTACACACAACCAACTTATGATTTTAAGAATCCAATGATCCACATACATAATAACAATCAAGAAAGTATGGGATTATACCATCCGTGTATACCCTAAGTTTAATTTAGATATTATAATTTAAATAAACATATATATAAGCACACATCCTTATGCACCATTATATAATAAAGATAACCAAACACTCCTATATTCATGTACTGCACACAAATACTACATATATAACCAACATCTAATGAATCATTTGTAGAGAAACAAATAATTCATAAACCTATTATGACATTCATTTAAATATTTTGTTCTATTTTCAAGAAGATTGTTTTAATATGGTATAGTTTATATCCATTGGAAACCTAATGTCTATATAAAATCATACTTCTAGCTACAAGATTAGGCATATGCCCCAACATGTCCATTTTCATTATGTACTTATGTTGCATACCTAAATCTAATCTAGTGTTTGTTTTATGCTAAGGGTTTTAAATGCACACATTCATTAAGTTTTTATTTTCATAATTATTTAATATAGTCTATAATCTACCTGAGGAGCTAAAGCCATAAAAATACAGCCCTATTTTATTATACATTCTACTAGGTACTTCAATACTTACACATTCAATAAATTTAATTAATTCCAATTCCCTAACATAGGTTATAATCTGCCCATGGAAATACATAACCATGAAAACACACTATACATATACAACCATAATTCTTATGACACTTACCAAAAATTGTTTTAATGTTACATTCACATTCCAGATTTATAAAAAACTTAATAATTTTCTCAACTTGCCTATTAAACTATAGGTACAAATCCTTATGTATAAGTACTGGTATATTATGCAACACATGTAGTTATTAAAATACTATGAAACTACTAAACCATGCCATTGTTATAGTCAAAATCTATACAAATGGACACACACACCAATACATAAATACATGTAACTATGGACATATACCCTGCTCTATCTAGATATATGCATAGATATATGATAAAAAATTTATGTATATGACACCAAAAAACAATAATGGGTTGTATGGGTTATATTTAAATTATATATAGAAAAATACACCCAATCTAGGCTCTAAGCTAGTTACCAACATGATATGAAAGTGATGTATTAGTATAAAACTTTCCTTCCATATTTATATAGATATTTATAAAATTAAAATTCACATGCACAAAATAATGCCATAGAGACTATAGGATACCATGGAATTATCATATTTAGCCTTAGTTAAGGTTTTGTAAAAATGTCATAAGTTATATTTATACTTGAGGTAAGTATAACTAACTATCGACACTAAATATTTAGGGATAATTGTGTAAAATATCCCTTTATATAAGTTATAAAATATCACATTAAATCAACATATAGAAGTAAATATTTTACAATAAGTACCAAATTTCCATAACTATGGATTTTTGAGCAATGACCTATTAATTTTTAACAATTTAGTTCCAAAGAAATCTCCCCACTCACCACATAGATGGATCACTACTATAATCATGCAATGGTTTCTTCACGATGACTTATCAATTTTAACTTTCTTATCAAGGACTTAATAATGAGTTAAGTGCAACAACTCTCTAAAATCCATAGGTCTAAATATGATCCACATATTCATTTAGTACATACATATACATAATCAAACTTGTACTTATAAGAATAAGATGACCCAAAACTCATGATTAATAACATGGTTGAGGCAATCTGATGTATAACAATTTGATTCTATTGTTACTAAAACCTAGTGACTTATGGTAAACATGCAACACATAAAGAATGTTTAATATAATTTTTAGAATCTAAAATAATTGAGTGACACCATTGGTCAATCTCAAAATCTACAAATTATGTTATATTTTATTTATATATATGTTGACAAAGTCAACGATGCTTTATAACTATCTATAAATTAATTATTTATAGCGCTCAAGCTATTATTACACTATAGTGTCTTGATTATCAATAAATGCTCTTAAATTACAAACTTTTAACATTTCATGGAAATAATACAATGATGAATTTTTTCAGTAAGCTAGATATCATTTTTTTAATACTAAAAAAATTGGATAACATAATTATAAGGTTGGGAATTAATTTACTTAGTGTATATCCATGCTTAAATGTCTACAGTCATATTGTGTGTACTAGTTGGGCCAAAAACATACATATTTATATAGAGATTCACATGGGTACAATATCCAATAAATATATGTATAAAAACATGAACTCTAATGATCTCCTATTAACTTACATATATTTTACAAGAAGAAAGTCTTTTAATTATCTAATTTAGTTGATGGATTTACATGGAGCAATGAAAATCATCACATAGAGGAGTTTTAAAAGGATGAATTGATTTTATGATATATACTAGATTTAATATTAAATCATTCAATTGACACCCTATTAATTTTCTAGATTGAAGTCAGCAAATCATTTCCTTATTGAAATGTATTTTGTCATGATCATTGTTATGATGTTAAGACTCCACAAACCCATATATATATATATATTAAGGAACCTTTTAAATGTTTTCTTACTCTACTAGAAAATACATAATTAATTTATGATCCAAAAGTACTAAAAATGAATAGTCAATGCTCAACTATACACATAGATCATATAGGCTGAGAAACAATTATTAAAGTAATATACAACACCTTCCCTAGTAGTTAAAGCAAACAATCTTCTTATGTGTTTCTCCTTTCTCTTCGCCTGGCTGTGTTATGCCTTCTATTTTTTTTTTACTCCAAACTCATATCATGCCCAATATTTTATAAATCCCCCACCTTAATTTAAGTGGTGTAGCTTTTTCCAAGGCATAAGATTTTCTATTTTTAATACATTCAATTCTTGTTTAGATTTTCTAAATTTTAGTTATTTCTTTTATTTCTATTTTTTCCAATTCTTAACTCTAAATTTCCTTTTATCTAATTTCTTTGTCTTTTTCTATTTTTCTTTTCCAAGATAATTTTTATTTTTTAAATATATTTTAATATGGAATGCTAAAATTCCATAACTTTATTAAATTAAATTAGCATCTAAAATACTATAACAATTTTAAATGGTAATTTCAAAATTTATAAATAACCCATATTTTAAATTTACTCTTGCCAAAATTGTTCATACCAACATTAGTGGCAAAACATTCTAAACATGGAAAGGAATTCATTACAATATTTTACTTACTCTAGCAAACCATTAAAAAAAAAAAATTATGCAAGAAATAAACACACCATAAGTAATTATTTTTAATGCATTTCTACCATGCACTAACTACTGTGGTGGGTTTAGGGTTTCACTAGCTCTCTATAGACTTCTTAAATCTCCATCTATGTCACCCTCTTTAATGATGCTCTCCCTCAGGCACGCTCTGGGGGCTGAGTTCTCCTACATCAACTTTACAATAAAATAGGTAGTTACACCATAACATTCACTATATATATATATATATATATATATATATATATCATAATATTATGTTATTAATGTGCACCCTTGGAAGGAGTTCTTTAGGCTCCCTTTGACTAAGCTATAATATTTGGATAACCCCTGGCTATGGGTCACCTACGATGTGACTGAACCTCTGAAGAAGGTTGGCTTCCTCTTTGATTCTCACCTAAACTAATGTTTCTCTATGGAAAAGGGTTACAAAGGGGGAAAGGCTCCTAAAAAATATAGAAGGGGTGATTCACCAAACATAAATGCATACTCACATAAGATAAATATGGCTCACACAACCTCATAATATCACTAATTGCTTAAGTATTTCATGGAAGAATTTCAAGTAGAACACTAATCTAGACCCCAAAAATTATCTTGAAAACACCTTTAAAGAGGCAAGTATAAGAACAATTGACTAGGAAGAATCTCCTTCATGAATCCATCATGCACAAGCATACTAAACACTAATGAAAAGAAATATATAGGCAAAGAGTTAATAGTATTTCTTTAATAGGTACTTATTGAAATATTTTGATAGGGTTTACACTATTTAAACAAGCACCCTTTTTTAAGAGTCTCAATGAGTATCTGTATCTCACAGAAAGATGAAAATTCTAAAAACATGAGAACCCTTACAATAGAGAAGAGAATGGGATATGTAGGAGAAGAGAGAGAGAGAAAAAGAGAGGTGAGCCTACCATCCAAGAATCAATGATTTTTTCCTTTCAATGAATGATCCACCATGCTTTGATATAATAAGAGATAACACACCATAGGCAAGATAGCCTTGATTTATGCCAATAGCCTCTGAATCATTTCATTAATTGAGCAATGCACTAGAAGACATGAGTTCTATTTTGAAGATGATGAGTCATGAATATTTTCAAAGAGAAAGGATATCCAAAGGCTAAGATCAGTATTGAATGTTCTAACTACTTCTCCAATCCCCGAAATCTACTCCATGAACCTCACCATACCTTCCATTTGGCTTCATTATGAGGACAAGGTCCTCGTATCTTAAAACTAACAGATCCATGTTAAGTCGGGATTGAGTGGATGTTTGTCAAGAGTATGGCCATGTAAAGACACTCCATAATTTCATACCTACCTCCACCACTTTTAAAAATGAACTTGGATCTACTATAGTTGAAAACCAATCAATTTATTAGTTTTCCTATAGTCTTGACATTGATGAAGCTCTACAAGTGATCTAGTCTCAATTTGATGAAAAGTTGTCAAATTTTGATCCAAATTAGGTATAAAATACCTATCCTATATTTATGAATCTTTAATGTTTATTTCAACCCTTGAAATATTTATTCTATTTCATCTTGGATCGTATTTGGACTTGGTCCCTTTGTATTTGCTTATCTAGGTAAAAAACTAATTTATCGACCTTCATCAAAAATCCCTTGAGCTCAATTATATTAATTGGTTGTTGACTACTGATTTGGGTTCATTGACCTATTAACCCATATCACACCATTAGATCTTTGGGTAGAATCTAATGTGAGCCATAGATCTTGATCAGGGTTCAAACAAAATTATGCCACCTAACAACTACATGTTGATCGACATGATCTTATAATTAGTTTATCTGCTTCTACATTTTATGCCACATGGTGGCCTCACATTTAATCTAAGGTCATATGAATTTTTGACCTAGCTATCACCATTAGATCTAAAATGCATGATCAAATGCAAGCCAGTGGATCTTCCTTTGACTTGTCAACTCGATCTTGAGTTTTTGAGATCTTGACACCTATCAGATTTACATTCATTCTTAAGATCCATTAACCTTTTTGACCACCACTCACCATTGATATTGAATACATTATTTAATGCATGTTGTTATATTTTCCTAGACTCACTAACTCGATCTCATCCTTGCATTATTGGATATACTTGTATGCTAGAATGCTAATCATTGATCTTAGAACATTTGAATCCAAATAGATATTTGCCAAAGATTAAACTTGACATTTGCATGACTGTATTTGATGTCCATGCACCTATATCTTTACATCCGCATGCATGTCTCACTCTATAAGAGATTTAACTTTATGTTTACATGCCTACATTTGATGTCCCTGTGCATGTCTCACTCTAAGAGTTAATATTTGAAGACTTAGATTTTGAGATAGAAATCTCATTAAGACATAAAGTTTGCAAAGTATATTCAGGGTATGAATAATATTGATCACATGTTATCCGTTGGCCTCATGAGGACTTATAAGTGAACTTATTAAATTCACAATCGAGCTGACCAGTCTATTTCTATGTGACATCCTGATTATAGTTTGGTCCTTCAAAGATTGTTTTTGAACTATTATTTTAATCTCTAAGGCTCAAATGAACTTTTTGGGCTTATACAGACCTGCTTCACAAACTTGAATTGCTCAGACATCATGAAACCTATTCAGGAACCTATTCCTTAAAGATTAAAAATTTTCACTTTAATCAAGCTTAAAGTGTTTCAAAATCTTTGTGAGCAATATGAGATCTTTAGACCACTCATTCCATCCATAAATTTGTTCAATTCATTTGATCATTTGGCCAATCAAGAACTTTGATCAGTTGATTGCTTAGGCAAAGATCTTAATATGTGGAACAAATTTGGCCAACACATACAATATAGCTAAAATGACAAATCAACATGATCATAAAGTAAGCATTTATTTATAGGTAGGAGGATCATGTAACCTAAGTAATATCTTGTTATCCCATATCAGCATATATCTCATAGTTTAGTTAAAAATAGTCAAATTTGAATTTGTCAACTATAGATATCCATAGATAATCTAACAAATTGGTTTGGTGAAGAATCAAGATGTAACATCCTTCCCCCTAAAGCTAGTCATCATCCCAAATGACTCTTATCCAAACATAAGATATGAATTTGAAAAATTACTTAATAAAGCAAAAACATAATATATAATATCAAACTAATAAATAAATAAGAAATTACCTGTAAAACTCACTGTAGTTCCTCCAATTTACACTATTCTTGGAGTATTAATTCCTTAAGACCGTGTTGTGTTACATCCCACTACTATGTAAATAATTTTTTCAAGTGTCAATTATTCTGAATGATTCTATCATTACCATCTTGAGGTCTAAAACTATCAAACAAGCTTATATACTATATGACTGACCACTTATATTTCTTTGAAGCATCCCACATATCTTATTGAAAATATCATTGACTTTCTAAAAGCACATAAGATAATCATACAAGCCAAACCATATGACCAAGGATATTTCCATAAGATCTTTCATCCCTTAACACATCTATATATCCTAAAGAGTGTTTTTATCATTCCATTGAAAATTAATTAGGAAACCTAGTAAGAATGATGTGCATAAGTTAATACCACCATTAGCTCGAGTCTCTCTTGATAAGTATAACATGTCAATATTATCACTACTCCATGATGCTCTTGACAAGTATGATGATGAATAGGAACTGAAAATACTACATTTTTAATGTATACAAAATTAAGTAATAAAAATTCCACCATATACATGCATATGGACATATGACTAAATTTAATAAGTCCGTCTATCAAATCCAAACTCATTAACTAACAAGTCAATGTGAGTTTAATTAGGATACCATCCTATTGCTTAGAACTCATGTTCCTAATTCACCACTCTTCCCTTAGGTCTCCATGACTTAATGATCTCCAAAGAGTGCACAATTTTTTATGAATCATGATTATATATAAATAGGTCATATAAAGTTTTAACATATGCTAAATGATTCTAGATGTATTAGCATACCTGTTAGTGAAATCATACAATCAATCTGTAATTGTATTAAGTTTTTGCTAGATAAACATAACTAACATCCTATTCAAATCTTAACCTATAGTGTTATATTCATGGTTAAGATAAAATAATATTAAAATTAACATAACATACATAGGTCAAAGATCACTCCATCCTTTCAACATTATAAGGAAACAAACAAACAATTTCTCCCTGCTTGCTCATCTAGAATGAAACAAGTTAAAAGTTTATCTCAACCCATATATTGAAAAAATGTTCTACACTTCCTACACCCTAATTATTTATGGTGAAAGGTATAAAAACATCTCTTCAAAACAATATGCATTAAGTAAAATAGAATAATATCATTCTAATTAAGGGTGTATAATATCATTATAGATATAATAAACTTATAATTCCTAATATAGAATCTAGTATCTAATTCAAGGTTTGCTAGTCCACATGGTCTAGAATCACAAGTTAGATAAATTAATGACTCTAAAGAGTCATAAGTGAAAAGTAGATAACTATAATTTCATAAATTCCTACATACCCTCACAAGATAAAAATAAAACACCACAACTCACTATTGCCAAAACACTACCTACTTACTAAATTTGTAAGTATAGTATCACAATATATTTCTATGACCAAGAGACTAATCACAAGATATATCAATTCATCCAATCTTACAATTTTTATCTCTAAAAAATTAAAAAACATTCTCCCACAAACTTTGAGGGAGTACAGTCAAACAACATTTAGAAACATGTTCCCATTTAAGAGAGCACTAAATCGACATCATGAGAATATGAATCATCTTAGTAGCCTATAATGATTTCAAATGAGAATGAGATAATAAAAATATCTGCTAAGCTAACTATGAGGGTGCCAAACCAATAACAAGCTCCTAAAAAAAATCAATTCTCAATAAAGACATCAACTCTCTGCTACAAGAAAATTTATACCACCCTAGGTAGTAATAACTAAAAATGGTCTTATAATATTTTTTAGTCTTAGCGTTAGTGAACATAAGACACAAAAACTAAATCACATATATTTAGGTGAAAATAATCCTATGTAACACTCACAACACATAACATAAATGACAGAGGGAACTTGATTAATAAGAAACATTGTAATCATCCTCAAGGTGTCAATACAAATGATCATAAATAGGGTAGGAATACTTTTGTTCACAATTATAAACTAAGTTATGCACTCACATACCCAAATATCGATTACAACCAAACCTATAGCAACTCTAAAATGGTGAAAATGCTTCTAAGGTACACACTCAAGGTTACCTACACACATTTCATGAATGTCTCATAACTCCAATCATGGTGTAACATTATTCTATATTGAGGTACTATAGATCCAAAAAAAAAACCAGTATAATACTTCATGCCACTAGGTTCACATTGGTGAATAGAAAGACATGAAAATGCTAATAGACTAAATAGGTCTTAGATTTTGATCCATAAATCTGATACCACATGTAACAAACCCATTAGGGTCCAACCAGAATTATGTGTTTTTTTAATTAAAAACATATACCAAAAATAGATTACACCATAATAATACCATAAGAATACTCAAGATGTGATAAAATAAAATAACATAATACATCACATATCACTGATCACTAATATCATGGGAGTACACATCATAATCCAAACATAGAGATTAATTATATTAACTCAGATATAATAAAATAATTCTATAGCCACCGCTATCAATATACTACAAAAAGTAATTACAACTCTTCATGAAAATATTGAATGATAATTACAATATATTTGTAAATATAAGATACATGGCTTTCCCAGATCATTTTTATTGAGCTCAAGTATATGTGGTAATCTCAAGTATCAACTAGATAAGTAGTATTAATGTGGGGAGGCAGAGCATTATCCAAGCAGTTTTCCACACCAACCATAGACTAACGATCCTCTATATTAATCTTATCAAGAAATGACATTTCCTTAATAGAGGAGTAGATAGTTATGGCATAAAAATCTAGAGAGACAAGTAAGTACCCATGTGTTGTATGATTTCTAAACTGAACATGCAGTGTATAATAGAAAATCATTCTATTACAAGATATTTCACAAACATGTACATCATACACATGAAATGATAATGTCTCACTAAACATAATTTGGCCCAATGTTTTATAAATGATAAATATTAATGATCTAAATCAATCAAATTCATACAGACCACTTGATCGAACTGCCTTCATCTGTCATTATGATAATAATAAGATAGTTAAGTCCATCTCACTCCTTACTCTTTATTAGTAATATAGATTGGTCAAATAAAATTCAACCATAAGATTTATTTAATTTTCATCCCACTAGAAAACACATCATATAACATTCTAAGCATAATATTAACTAAAGAATACATTTATTTCATTAAACGTACGCATGAATTTTACATTATTTTCTATCCCATACTATAAATAATGACTACAATTTATACCACTTGGGTAATACACATTTAAATGCTAATTTTGACAATCATAGTTAGTTTCCAAACGTACTACACCCTTTGATAACATATATTACCATAGTATAGCATTCTACTAAATAACTACATAAAAACACAATCTATATTCAAGTAACTAAATATAATGAAGCAAATCATATTTCTCATGAAACACAATAATATACTATCATAGAATTTTTTTAAATATCAAGGTTGTATACATGCATAATTAAAGTCCATCTAACTATCACAAACATATTATTCATATTAATATCCATAATGCATACATATAATCAATCAAATGTAGATATGAGTTTGGGCATAACAATTTCAGTACGTACCATCCAGGTATAACATACTTTTATTTTGTAGTACTTTATGGTATCCCACACTATCATAGTTCACAACTAAAAAATTACACATAACTAATTTATGATTTCAAGAATCCAATGACCCACATACATAATAAAAACCGCAAGTAAAAGATTATACCATCTAGATATACCCTAAGTTTAATCTATACATTATCATATCTATAAGCATGCATCTTGATGCACCATTATATAATAGATATAACTAAACACTCGCATATTCATGTACTACACA
Source organism: Torreya grandis (assembly GCA_037957365.1). Lineage (NCBI taxonomy): Eukaryota > Viridiplantae > Streptophyta > Pinopsida > Cupressales > Taxaceae > Torreya > Torreya grandis. The sequence goes on from JARHVA010003078.1 coordinate 1,956,897, forward strand.
TAAATAATCCATATATAACCAACATATAATCAATCATTTTTAGAGAAACAAATAATTCATAAACCTATTATGACATTCATTTAAACATCTCATTCTATTTTCAAGAAGATTGTTTTAATAGGGTTAAGTTTCTATCCATCAAAAACTTGATGTCTAGATAAAATTATACTTATAGCTACAAGATTGGGCATATGTCCCAACACAACCATTTCCATTATGTACTTATGTTACATAATGAAATCCAATCTAGTGTTTGTTGTACTCTTAGGGGTTTGAATGCACACATTCATTAAGCTTCTATTTTCATAATTATTTAATATAGTTTATAATCTACCTGAGGAGCTAAAGCCATAACAATACTTACAAGCTAATAAGAACTTTAATACTTACACATTCACTAAGTTTTATTATATCTAATTCCTCAACATAGGTCATAATCTACCCATAGAAATACATAACCGTTAGAACACATCTATACATATACACTCATAATTCGTATGATTCTTATCGAAACTTGTTTTAATGTTACATTCACATATTATATTTATAAGAAACTTAATAATTTGCTCAACCTACCTATTAAACTAAAGGTATAAATCCATATATACGAGCATTTGTATATTATGCACCACACATAGTTATTCCATTACTATGCAACTACTAAACTATGTCATTATTATAGTTAGAATATATAAAAATGGACCCACATTCCAATGCATAAATACATGTAACTATTCATAGATCCATAGCAGGTTGTATGAGTAAGATTTAATTCATATATAGAAAAATACACCCAATACTAGGCTCTAAGCTAGTTACCAACATCATATGTAAGTGATATACTGGTATAAACCTTTTCTTCCATATTTATATAGATATTTATAAAATTATGGTTGACATGCATAAAATAATGCCATAGAGATGATAGGATACCATGTATCTATAATATTTAGCCTTAGTTAAGGTTTTATAAAAATGTCATAAGTTATATTTATACTTGAGGTAAGTATCCCTAACTGTCGACACTAAATATTAAGGTATCACTGTGTAAAATATCCTTTTACATAAGTTATAAAATATCCCATTATATCATCATATCTAAATTAAATATTTTACAACAAGTAATAATTTTACATAGCTATGGATTTCTAAGAAGTGACCTAATAATTTTTAACAATTTAGTTCTAAATAAATCTTTCCACTCACCACATAGACAAATCACAACTTTGAGCATGCAATGGTCTCTTCACAACAACTTATCAATTTTAACATTCTTATCAGTGACATAACAATGGGTTAAGTACAATGACTCTCTAAAATCCATAGTTATAACAAACTATGATACACATATTCCTTTAATACATACATATACATAATCAATCTTGTACTTCCAAGAACCAAATGACCCAAAACTCATTATTAATAACATGGTTGAGGCAATCCGATGTATAAAAAATTTCTTCTATTGTTACTAAAACCCAGTGACTCATGGTAAACATGATGACATGGTAAACATGCAACACATAAATAATGTCTTTTAAAAAATTTAGAGTCTAAAATTATCTAACAACACCATTGTTCAATCTTGGAATCTACAAATTATGTGATACATTTAATTTTTTTTATATAGCTAGTGATAAGGTCATCTAATTTTTATAACTATCTAGAAAATAATTATTTATAGATCACAATCTATTATTACACTATAACGTCTTGGTTATCAAGTGATGTTATTAAATTACACACTTTTAACAATTATCATCAATAATACAATGACACATTTTTTCCAGCAACTTGAATATCAATTTTCTAATACAAAGATAGCATAATTATAAGGCTAGTATTTTATTTACTTAGTGTATAGCCATGCCTAAATGTCTATAGTCTTGTTTTGTGCACTGGTTGGGCCAATTAGTATATATTTATATAACAATTCATATGGATACACTATCTAATAAATATATGTATATAAACATGAACTCCAATAACCTCTTATTAACCTACATATATTTTCCAACAAGACAACCTTTAAATTATTTAATTTAGTTAATGAATTTGCATTGAGCATTGTCAATCATCACACAAAGGAGTTTTATAAGGATGCATTGATTTTATGACATATGCTAGCTATAATTTAATACTAAATCATTCAATCGACACCCTATTAGTTTCCTAGATTTAAGTCAGCAAATTGTATCCCTATTGAAATCTATTTTTCCATGATCATTGTTACAATGTTAAGAATCCACACACACACACACACATGGAATACTATAGATTTTAAGGAACTTCTTAAATGTTTCCTCACTCTATAGGAAAATACATAATTAATTTATGACCTAAAATTAATGATAATGAATATTCAATGCTCAACTATACACACAGATCATATAGGATATGAAACAATTCTTAAATTAAAATATATCACCTACCTAGTAGTTAAAGTAGATAATCTTCTTCTATGCTTCTCTTTTCTCTTCTCTTATCTGTGCTATGTCTTCTATTTTTTTACTTCAAACTCATATCATGCCCAATCTTTTATAAATCCCCCACCTTAATAGAAATGGCGTAGATTTTTCCAAGGATTAAGAATTTTTGTTTTTATTATTTTTAATAAATTCAATTCATTATTTAGATTTTCTAAATTACAATTATTTCTTTTCTTTTTGTTTTTTCCAATTCTGACCTCTAAATTTCCTTTTATCTAATTTCTTTGTATTTTCATATTTTTTCTTTTCTAGGATAATTTCTATTTTTTAATATATTTTAATATGGAATGCTAAAATTACATAATTTTATTAAATTAAGTTAGCATCCAATATATTGTAACAGTTTTAAATGGTAATTTCAAAATTTACAAATAACCCATATTTTAAATTTAATTTTTCCAAAATTATTCCTACTAGCATTAATGGCAAAACATGCTAAACACACAAAGGAATTTATTATGATATTTTTCTTACTCTGGTAAACCATAAAAAAAAATCACACGAGAAATAAACACACCATAAGCAATTATTTTTAATGCATTTATTCCATGTACTAACTATTGTGATGGGTGTAGGATTTTGATAGCTATATGTAGACCTTTGACATCTCCATCTATGTAACCTTCTCCATTGATGCTATCCCTTTGGCATGCTCTAAGGGTTGAGCTCTCATACATTAAGCCCATAACAAAATAGGTAGTTAAACCATAACAGTCATTATATATATATATATATATATATATATATATATATATATATATATATATATATATATCAACATGATAATAAAGTAAACATTTACTTACAACTAACTCATAAAAAGGGGATCGTGTAACCTAAGTAATATCATGATGTCTCATATCAACATATATCTCATAGCTTAGTTAAAAATAATCAAATCTAAATTTATCAACTATAGATATCCATGAATAATCTAACAAATTTTCTCTCCAAGAATCATGATGTAAGATCCTTTCCCCCTAAATCTAGTCATCATCCTCAATAACTCTTATCTAAATATTAGATATGAATAAAAAAAATTACTTAGCAAATCAACAACATAGTATACAATATCAAATTAAACAGTAAATAGGAAATTACCTGCATAACTCATTATAGTTCCTCTAAGTTACACTATTATTAGAGTATAGGTTCCATAAGACCCTATTTTATGACATCTCACTACTATGCAAACAAGATTTACGAGTGTCAATTATTCTAAATGATTTTTTCATAACTACCTTGAGGTCCAAAACTGTCAAATAAGCCTATGATTGAAATTTATAAGTCTTTCTATCAAATTCAAAATTTTACAAGTCCATCAATTAGATCCAAACTCAATAACTACTGAGTCAATTTGAGTCTAAGTAGGATACCATCCTATCACTTAGAACTCACATTCCTAATTTACCACTCTTCCTTTAGGTCTCCACAACCTAATGATCTTCAAAAAGTACATAATGTTTAATGAATCATGATTCTATACTGTAAGGTCATAGAAAGTAATAACATATGCTAACTGATTCCAAATGTATCAACATACCTGCTAGTGAAATCATATGATCAATTCATAATTGTACTAAGTTGCCATTAGATAAACATAACTAGCATCTTATTCACAACTTAACTTATACTGTTATATTCATGGTTAAGATAAAATAATGTTAAAATTAATATAACAAACGTAGGTCAAATATCACACTATCCTTCCAATCCCATAACGAAAAAATTGAACTAATTTCACCATGCTTGCTTGTCTAGAATGCAACAAGTTAAAAGTTTTTCTCAACCCCTAGATTGAAAAGATGTTCCTCACTTCCTATACCCTACTCAATTAAAATGAAAGGTATAAAAATATATCTTAAAAATAACATGAATTAATCAAAATATAATAATATCAATCTAATAACAGGTGTATAATATCACTCTAGTTATAATCAACTTATAATTCTTAATCTTGAATCTAGTTTCTAAATTGAGGTTTACCACTCCATGTGGTCTAGAATCACAAGTTAGATAAAGTAGTGACTCTAAGTAGTCATAAGTGAAAATTAGATAATTATCATTTCATAAATTTCTACATACCCTCACAAGGGAAAAAAAACACCACAATTCAATGTTGCCAAAACACTACCTACTTACCAAATCTTTAAGTATAGTATCACAATCTATTTCCATAACTATGATGCTAATCACAATATATATCAACTCATCCAATCATACAAATTTTCTCTCAACAAAATTAAAAAACATTCTTCCACAAACTTTGAGGGAGTACAGTCAAACAACATTTAAAAACAAGTTCCTATTTAAGAGAACACTAAATCGACATCATGAAAATATGAATCCCCTCAGTAGCATATAATGATGTTAAATGAGAATGAGATAATAAAAACTCTCCTCTAAGCTAACTAAGAGGGTGTCAAACTAAAAATAAGATCCTAACAAAAAGTAATTCTCAATCAAGACATCAACACTCTGCTACAATAAATTTCCCATTGCCCTAGGGGTACTAACTAAAAATGGTCTTATAAAATGTTTCACTCTTAGGATTAGTGAACATAAGACACAAAAACTAAATCACATCTATTTAGGTGAAAATAATCTCATGTAAGACTCACAACATAAAACATAAATGATAGAGGAATGTTGATTAATAAGCAAGGCTATAATCATCCTTGAGGTGTCAATCTAAATGATCATAAATAGGGTAGGATACTCTTGTTCACAATTCATGAATTTAGCTATGAACTCACCTACCCAAACTTTGATTACATACAAACCTATAACAATTCTAAAATGGTAAAAAATCTTTTGAGGAGCACACTCGATATTCCCCACACATATTTCACAAATGTCTCATAACTCTAAGCATGGTGTAACATGATTCTGTATTGAGGTACTATAGATAAAAAAAAAATACTAGTGAAATACTTCGTGCTAATAAGTTCACACTAGTGAATAAAAAGACTAAAAAATGCTAATGTACTCAATAGGTCCTAGAGTTTGAGCCACAAATTTGATACCACATGTAACAAACCCATTGGGGTCTAGCCAAAATTACATATTTTTTTAAAAACTAAACACATATACCAAAATTAGATTACACCATAAGAATCTTAAGAGACCATAAGAATAATCAATATGTGATAATAAAAACTAGCATAATACATCACATATCACTAATTACTAATATCATGAGAGTTTACATTATAATACAAATATAGAGTGTAATTACATTAAATCAAATACAATTAAACAAGTCTACAACCACCATTGTCAATATACAAAAACAAGTAGTTAAAACTCTTCATGAAAATATTCAATGATAAGTATAATATAGTACAATGTACATATAAGATGTATTGCTTCCCTAGAGCATAATTCTCAAGCTCAAGTATCTGTGACAATCTCAAGTGTTGATTTGATAAGTAGTACTGTTGTGGGGAGAGAGAGAATCATCTGAGCACTTTTTTTCACCAACCATGGACTAATGATCCCACACACTAATCCCATCAATAAATGGCCTTCCCTTTATGCATGAGTAGATAGTGATGGCATTTAAATCTAGATATACAATCAAGTACCTATGTGATGTATGATTTATAGGCTAAACATGTAGTGTATCATAGAAAACTATTCTATTACAAGATATCATACAAACATGTAAATCATACTCATGAAATGGTAATGTCTCACTAAACATAATTTGGCCCAATATGTTAAAAATAGTAAATAATAATGTTCTAGATCAATCAATGTCATACACACCACTTGATCGAATTACCTTCATTTGTCATTGTGACACTAGTAAACTAGTGAAGTCCAACTCTCCTTACTCCTTATCAGCAATGCAGATTAGTCAAATATAATTCAACCAGAAGATTCATTTCATTTACATCTCACTAGAAAACACATCATATAACATTATAAACATAGGATTAATCAAAGCATACATTTATTTCATCAAATGTATGCATGAATCTTATATTATTTTTTATCTTATACTAGAAATAATGACTACAATTTATACCACCTAGGTAAAAATATTTAACTACAAATTTTTACTATCATAATTAGTTTCCAAACATACTACACTCTATAATAACCCATATTATCATAGTCTAGTATTCTATGACATAACTACATGGAAACATAATTTATATTCAAGAAACTAAATATGATGAATAAAATCATAGTTCCCATAGAACACAATAATATATTATCATAACATTCATTAAACTCTCAAGGATATATGAATGGATACCTAATGTCCTTCTAACTATCATAAAAATACTATTCATAGTAATATCTAGCATGCATACATATAATCAATTAAATATAGATATAAATCTGGGTATAACAATTTTAGTATGTACCATCTATGTATAACATATATTTATTTTTTATTACTTTGTGATATCCCATACTATCATAGTTTACAACTACATAATTACACATAATCAATTATGATTTTAAAAATTCAATGTCCCACATACATAATAACAATCAAGCAAGTACGAGATTATACTATCTAGATATACCCTATGTTTAATCTCCACATTAGCATTCGAAAAACATATCTATAAGCACACATCTCGATACACAATTACATACTAGATATAAATAAACACTCCCATATTCATGTATTGCATAAAATTAATCCATATATAACCAACAACCAACCAATCATTTGTAAAGAAATATATAATTCATCAACCCATTATGACATTTATTTAAACATCTAGCTCTGTTTTCAAGAAGACTATTTTAATAGGGTTATAGTTTTGGTCCCTCAAATACTTGATGTCTAGATAATATCATACTTATAGCTATAAGATTAGGCATATATCCCAACACAACCATTTCCATTATGTATTTATGTTTCATACCTAAATCCAATCTAGTGTTTGTTGTATGCTTAGGGGTTTGAATGCACATATTCATTAAGCTTATATTTTCATAATTATTTAATATAGTATGTAATCTACTCAAGGAGATAAAGACATAATAATATACCCCTAGGTTTATATACACACTACTAGGTATTTTAATACTTACACATTTGCTAAGTTTTTTTATTTTCAATTCCTTGACATAGGTTATAATCCTCTCGTGGAAATACATAACTATGAGAACACACCTATACATATACAATAATAATTCTTATGATGCTTACTGAAGCTTGTTTCAATGTTATGGTCACATCTCATATTTTTAAGAAACTTAATAATTTATTCAACCTACCTATTAAACTATAGGTACAAATCCCTCTGTATGAGCACTTGTATATTATGTACCACATGGAGTTATTCCATTACTATGCAACTACTAAACCATGTCATTATTATAGTCATAATGTACACAAATGGCCATACACTCCAATGCATAAATATTTGTAACTATGCACAGATACCCTAATCTATCTAGATATATGCATACATATATGACAAAAAACTATATACACATATATATATATATATATATATATATATATATATATATATATATATATATATATATATATATTGTCATATATCTATGCATATATCTAGATTTAATTCATATATAGAAAAATACACCCAATACTAGGCTATATGCTAGTTACCAACATGATATGAGAGTGATATACTAGTATAAAAATTTCCTTCTATATTTATATAGATATTTACAAAATTACGATTCACGTGAATAAAATAATGCCGTAGAGATGATATGATACCATGTAAAAATGTCATAAGTTATATTTATACTTGAGGTAAGTATCCCTAACTATTGACACTAAATATTTAGGGATAATTGTGTAAAATATCCCTTTACATAAGTTATAAAATATCCCATTATATCATCATATATCAAGTAAATATTTTACAACAAATACTAAATTTCCACAGCTATGGATTTCTGAGAAGTGGCATAATAACTTTTAATAATTTATTTCTAAATAAAGCTCTCCACTTATCACATAGATGGATCACAACTCTAAACATGCAATGGTCTCTTCATATTGACTTATTAATTTTAACATTCTTTTCAATGACTTAATAATGGGTTAAGTGCAGTGACTCTAAAATCCATAGGTCTAAAAACTATGGTGCACGTATTTTTTTGTATATACGTCTACATAATCAAACATATACTTTTGAGAATCAGATGACTCAAAACTCATGATTAATAGCATGGTTGAGGAAATCTGATCTATAATTATTTTATTATCTTCTTACTAAAACATAGTTAGTCATGGTAAACATGATGACATGGTAAACATGTAGCACATAAAGAATGTTTACTACAGTTTTTAGAGTCTACAAGAATCTAGCATCACCATTGTTTGATCTCAGAATATACAAATTCTATGATACATTTATTTTTTATACAGGGGGTGACAAGGTCAATAATGATTTATAACTATCTAGAAATTAATTATTTATATCACTCAATATATTATTTGTTTTGTCATTTTGATTATCAAGTAATTCTCTTAAACTAAATTTTTTTAACACTTCTCGGTAATAATATAGTGAAACTTTTATTCTAGCAAACTTAATATCGATTTATAATACTTAAAAACTTGGACAACATAATTATAAGGTTGGGAATTAATTTCCTTAGTTTATAGCCATGCCTAAATGTCTGTAGTCTTGTAATGTGTACTGGTTGGACCAAATACATATATGTTTATATAGTGATTCACATGGGTACAATATCCAATAAATATATGTATAAAAACATGAAGTCCAATGATCTCCTATTAACTTACATATATTTTATAACAAGACAACCTTTTAATTATCTAATTTAGTTGATGAATTTGCATGGAGTGATGCCAATCATCACACAGAGGAGTTTTATAATGATGCAGTGATTTTATGATATATATTGGCTATAATTTAATACTAAATCATTAAATTGACACCTTATTATTTTCCCAGATTTAAGTCAGCAAATATTTTCCGTATTGAAATCTATTTTGCCATGATCATTATCATGATGTTAAGACTCCACACACACACACACACACACACACACACACACACTCATGTATGTATGTATGACATACTATATATTTTAAGGAACATCTCAAATGTTTCCACTCTCTATAAGAAAATGCATAATTAATTTATGACCCAAAAGTACTGAGAATGAATATTTAATGCTCAACTATACACGCAAATCATATAAGCTATGAAATAATTATTAAATTAAAATACAACACCTATTTGATAGTTAAAGTAGATAATCTTCTCGTGTGCTTCTTCTTTATCTTCTCCTAGCTGTGTTATGCCTTCTTTTTTTACTTCAAACACATATCATGCCCAATCTTTTAGAAATCCCCCACCTTAATAGAAGTGGTGTAGATTTTCCAAGGATTAAGATTTTTGTTTTTTCTATTTTTAATACATTTATGTCTTTTTTTAGATTTTCAAAATTTTAATTATTTCTTTTCTTTTTATTTTTTTCCAATTCTAACCTCTAAATTTTTTTTTATCTAATTTCTTTGTCTTTTCCTATTTTTTATTTTCCAAGATAATTTCTATTTTTAATATCTTTTAATATGAAACTCTAAAATTACATAATTTTATTAAATTTTATTAGCATCCAAAATACTATAAAAATTTTAAATGGTAATTTCAAAATTTATAAATAACTTGTATTTTAAATTTACTTTTACCAAAATAATTCCTATCATCATTAATGGAAAAATATGCCAAACACTCAAAGGAATTCATTATGATAATTTATTTACTCTAGTAAACCACAAAAAAATAATATTCCAAAAAAGAAATAAACACATCATAAATAATTATTTTTAATATATTTCTACCATGTACTAACTCTTAGGGTGGGTGCATGGTTTTGCCAACTCTCTATAGACCTCTAACATCTCCATCTTTGTCACCTTCTCTAATGATGCTCTCCCTTTGACATGATATAAAGAATGAGTTCTCTTATGTCAATCTCACAACAAAAGAGGTAGTTAGACCATAACAATCACACACACACACACACACACACACACACACACACACACACACACACACACACACTTTATGATCATGTTGATAAAGTGTACACAAACACACATATATGTTTACTTTATCAACATGATCATAAAGTAAATTTTATATACATACATATATATATATATATATATATATATACATATATATATATATATACATATATATATATATATACATATATATATATATATATACATATATACATATATATATATATATACATATATATATATATATATATACATACATATATATATATATACATATATATATATATATACATACATATATATATATACATATATATATATATATATATATATATATATATATACATATATATATACATACATATATATACATATACATATATATATACATATACATATATATATACATACATACATATATATATATATATATATATATATATATATATATATATATATATGATCATAAAGTAAACATTTACTTACAATTAAGTCATAAAAAGGTGATCATGTAATCTAAGCAATATTATGCTACCCTATATCAACATATATCACATAGCTTATTTACAAATAGAAAAATATAAATTTTTCAACTATAGATATTCACAGACAATCTAAAAAAATTCCTAGTGAGGAATAAATATTTTCACTTCTACAACATGTGACATAAGTTCACTCAATTTTCTCACTTTGGGATGACCAGATTCTATTATGGGATGCATCTAGTTAACTAAAAAATTTAATATCAGGGCCTTATGAATACCATATAATAGATGTTATATACTTAAAACTCCCATCTATATGTGTTTCCATAAAAAATTTGTCGATTGGGCTAATGAGGCCCAATATATGCCCCCCACTAACCAACTTTTGGTCCTTTAAGAGACATTTGGCTGTGAGGGAAACTCATTCCCGTATCTCATTTACGTTATGTGTGAGAGAATAATATGGGGTATTTTAAAATGACTCACTTTTTTAATTGTAAGATATTATGGTTTTCATGCAAATTTTTATCTAATTTCATCCAACATCCAACTACTCAAAGCTCCTTCAAAACACATAACTGTATGTAAGATCATACTGATATAGGGTGAAAAAACCATAGTTTTGGATATATGGATTCCATATAGACCCTTAATAGGTAATATAAAATAGTAACATACCTATTATATTTTGTTTCCATGCTTGAAAAATAAAAATTTGTTCATTTTCATCTTCTATTTGCCCACAAGTTTGAGTTCTTTTTTTAAACCTAGAACATGGTTTTAGACACAAAAGAGACATAGATTTCAAAATCTATGTTAAAATAGGATAAAATTTTCTCTTTATTTTCCTCACATATTCCTTTATAATATAGGATTAGTTTCATTATGTGAAATGTATTCAAACTCCCAATATAAATGACTTTGTGTTTCATGTACAATATAAAAAAATTAGGGTTTTTAGATAAGGAAACTTGTATAACTCTTAGTTGAATGATTCAAACCTGTTGAAAATTTGTAAACATGCGTTAAATTATTTTATAAATATTATTTAGGTGTTTTGAATATTTTAATATCTTAAAAAATTAATTTATAAGATATCATATCTTGATAGACCCGCACTTATCAAGAAAGAAAGAATTTTAGGTAGGGAAACTAGCTTTTCTCTTAAAATGTTGATCCAAATAATTTTAAAATTGGTAAAAAGGAGATTTAAAGTGTATTAAATATGATATAAGTGGTTTAATGTTTAAAAAAACCATAAAAATTCATATATAGTTGACTGTGTATTTGTAAACTTGTTAGCAACCTAAAACAAGGATTATGTATAGATTTATGATTTTTATGAGGTTTCCATGTAACAAAAGGTTTTGAAACTATTATAGATATTTTTAATGATGAAAAATAAATTTAAAAATATATCTCAAATTTTTAATATCATTAGTGAGATAGAAGGCTCAGACACCATTTGCAAACTTATAATGAAGGTCAAAACCTTATTTCTTGAATCTTGCATTTTCACTAATAAAAGAGTTATATGAGTGGTTCTTGGTTTGTATCCATCCAAATGAAGTGTAAGGATATTTTTGATAAACTTTGAATCACTAATTAAGTTAAAATTCATGAGGATAGGTTTTAAACCTAGAGCGAAGAATCCTAGAAGCCTAAGTGAATGTTTTTGTATTATCAAGCTAAGAGGACATATATAATCTTGTATTGTAATTTATTTGACATAAAAAAGTGATGAGGATTAGAAAACTAAAATGAATATTTAAGTTATATATATAATTAAATAACCTAGGAAAAAGTGTGAATAAGGCTTCTAACAAGCCTAAGATAACAGTCCTCTTAAGTTACTATAAAGAGACCTATGCCAACAATAAGGATTGGCATAGAAGGAAAAGATATATAAATAACCATTGTAGAGGTCACAATCATATGATGACTAAAATATTGAGGGATATCTATTATAAATGAGTGATTTAAGAGATATAATACAAAAATTAAAGTTACAAGCCTAATTTTTGTTGTTAATCCAAGGCAAGTTATAGCTATTTGCATTAGTTATAATAAAGATTTTATTAAGAAGATTGCAGGTCTAATAGGTAGAATACATAGGTTTTAAGCCAAAAATAAAGAATTAAAGGTCTTAAAAAATATAAAATGATAAATAGTGAGTTTTTATTATCTTAAAATGCATAGAAACTAGGTTTTATCCCCCTCAAAACATCTTTAAACCATAAAGTAAGGTTTTCAACAAGGGTTTCCATGGTCTTAAGATCTTCACCACATGGTTTCAATGGTACACATGAGTTCAATACAATGATTCCAAGATGATTAACCAATAGAGGACAATGTTATAAGGCCTACAAATAAGTTCCAATGTGTACAAGCATTTGAAAGTGAGAAGATGAATACATGATCACAAGTACATGATTCATGTGACAATAGTAACCAACTTATAATATATTAGATAATTGAACAACTTATAGGAATATACTATAATGTCCATAAAAACATCATGATCATAAGAAATCAAACTTCCATTCTAATCATAAGAAAGTTAACTAGAAAAAAGGTGCACATATACATTGAATTGACATCATCTAGATTTTGACTAAGAGGAACCAACATAAGGATTGAACTCATCCATATAAAAATAAGATATTAGTAAACACAAGTAGGGTAAAAATTAACTCAACATAGTGAAATTATCATGTGGGTAAATGGTTTTAATATTTAAAATATCATTAAAATGAGAATGTCAAATAGTATATATGTGGATATGAAAATTTCTATGTCATAATTACATAAAAAAAATAGGACATATATCAAGAAATAATGAAGACCATAACATATATGTATACAAAATATGCCATATAGGCATATAATGTGGGCCATATGGGCATACAAAATAGATAGTGCCTACAACTAGACCCCTAGCACAACAACTAACTGTCATGCTCCTCATTGCCTCTAAATGAATTGTGCTTCCTTACCATATATGTATAACTAGGAGTGTTACATTACTTATTATAGGGAGAAACTATCTCAGCCTGTGAAGCATGGACTGTATCTTCTACAACATCAAAAAATTGTGTAATTTACACAACATATGAAATATAAATTATAATGCATTAAAATTGCATATTACAAATCATATAGTTTCCATGAACAAAATTTTGTAACAAGATGATTTTAGTCTCACCATATGCTGCCTAAATTGTTTTCTTGAGATGTGAGACCTTAAATATACCCATGATGGAGATTATTATGGAGAATTCATGTGTGTGTGTGTGTGTGTGTGTGTGTCTATACACACACACACACACACACACACACACACACACACACACACACACACACACACACATACATACATGAATCTACAAAATAATTTTACTACATGTGTTCTCACTAATCTTTGTCTTTGAATCATGAGCTACAACAGAGATAGTGGATCTTATGATGGAACCAAAACATCAGTCAAACTTTGTTCTCATCCATGAGGGGTGCCCATATCATATCCCATCATTTACAAAACCAATAAATGAAAGAGGTCATTTATGAAATAAATAAAACTAAAACTCATTTAAGAAAAATAAAGAAAAATGAGTAGTAGATAAAATTAACACGTTTTGTATCTATTTGAGAGTTAATTTCAGGTTGTTATAGAGTAGTATTTTTTTTTATATTGTGAGTAGTCATATAATATTATTTTTATATGCATATGAATAATGTATGAATATAATGAGCATGATATAAAATATATGACTATAATATATCTTAAATGATAGTTTTCTATTAAAGGGAAAATAAATACATTAATGAATAAAAGTTCATTGATGGATTAAATTCAATGAGATAAATCAATGGTTGAGTCCACTAGATGGATACATTGGTCTATTAAGATAAATTCAAAATTGGTCATTAGTTTAATAATTTAACTATCTTTATTATTGGCATCATAGAACTATTGTATTCTTATCATTATATATTCATCACATGACCTAGCTCATATTTTTTTTTGTCTTAAGACAAGAATGGGAGATAGTAACAAAAGTTGAGAATGAAACACTTCTTCAAAATGAAACGCAAATATGGTAAACTTACATGAGAGTGTTTCAACTCTATCTAGGATACTATGATTTATTTAATTTAAAATTAAATAAGAAATTTATGTAATTTTTAAGTTTCCAAACCTAAGATTATGGTACACGAGTGCTAATTATAACCTATACAATAGAATTTAGGCTTAATGAAACACCCAAAATATCATTAATCATCTATACAAGTAAAAATAGAAAGTTTGGTCAAATATTAGATAAAAAAGTAAACACATACTAGAAAATAAACATAATATTATTTTACATACATAAATAAACTATAATTAAAATTAAATATGTGTATTAAATATAGATGGTGAAGTAGATAAGTCTTACACAATAGAATGATGTGTCCTGAGAGGGGGTGGTAAAGTAATTACAAATGTCATAAATTTTGGCATGCTAGTGTCATGAATTGTTGAGCCATATACAAATGGCATATGTTTTATAATTCCAGTATCTTAATGTCTTGAAGTAACAAAATATGGCATACACTCAAGGGTGTTTGTATCCTAAGGTATCGAATAAATTTTACTGGTATCCTGAGATGCTAAACCAACTATAAATGGCATAAAATGTTGGGTAATAATGTGATCCACAAATGTAAGTCTACTCTCCACAACTGTAACCTATATATATCATACCTAAACAAGAGGTCTAGTACACTTCCTCCCACATGATGTGAAATAATGTATAGGAAATATAGGAGGGACACTAGAACCAATACCATTAGTACCAATTCCACTACTAGTAGGAAGGACACTAGCACCAATACCACTAATATATGTCCCACCACTTGTAGCCTATGCATAATTCCTTATTGTATATATACCATGGTCAATCATAACCTATGTGAGGCTAGCAATTGCCTCAAGGATGTATATTTGTGTGGTATGATGTAAAATTTTAGGTATAGGAGCATGTGTTATTTCCATTCTAATTTTTTGAACTCAATTAGGGCATTTT
The DNA here is from genome assembly GCA_037957365.1 of Torreya grandis. NCBI lineage: Eukaryota > Viridiplantae > Streptophyta > Pinopsida > Cupressales > Taxaceae > Torreya > Torreya grandis. Next base: position 1,972,954 of record JARHVA010003078.1, read on the forward strand.
TCATCACCGATAACACTAAGACTCGAAAATGAGGACCCAACTCCCCTACCTTGGGAGGCCTTCATGTAAAAATAATTTTGGATTTCCTATAGCACAAAATCACAATAAAGTTTTCTCAAAATGTATAATGGAACCTCATTATTATTTCATGGAGGCTCATCAAACAACATCCACAACCTATCCCATAAGTTATGTTTTATCTCTGCATCAACACCCCAATGGATACTAATATGTTTACAACTCACTAGTGTTGGTTGGTTGGTTCCAAGCTTAACAAACAAAGAACGCACATTTTACTTTGTTATCTTTTTTTTAACATTCTCATATGATAATTTATCTTAATAATATTGTTTTAGGACCTCATTTTGATGTAACATTGAACCAAGTTGTGATGTGAGATTTCCTACTTCATTTAAAATGGCCTCTAATGTAATCACAAGTGAATTGCATCCACTATGAGTTGAGTATTTAAGGAAACCATTTATAATAATTTATAATTATTCATGTTTTACATTATATTATTCATATAATTCAGATTCTTCTTATATGACATCAAACTATTCAAGGTTTTGATTATAGTTTCTCTCTACATTTTCTTTAGGGAATGGGTCCATTGAATTTTATATCTAGATTTAAAAAAATAAAAACTTTTTAGGTAGTGTGAGAGAGTTCAATATAATTTTAATCTCAAAAACCTATACATAAAATATATAAATTGAAACCTCCAAATTAAAATTTAACAATCAAAATACTTGACACAATGATCAAAATGAAAAATTATGTTGGCAAGATGTAAACTAAAGCATGTATGTCCTCCTCAAAATATAAGATTGTTCCTTCAAGGGACCAAAAAAATATAGGTTTTATCTATGAGGAAGAGGCAAAATAAATTAAAATAAAAGGGTGTACACCCTTTATAGGTCCACAAAGGGTGTAGGCCCTTTGGCCAATGTAGGCCAAAGGGCGTACACCCTTTATGGACCTGTAAATGGAGTATGTCATTTTGTCTTGGTGGGTACACCCTTTGTGGAATTATAAAGGGAGTATTCCCTTTTCTCTTGGTTCCATGTATAATAAAAAAAAAAGGTGTATGTCCTTTGCAAAAAAAAAAATCTCTCCTGGTGTCACCTTTTTTGATCCCAACTTTGTACATCCACCCATGAATTATGAGGTCATAATGCATATGTGTTATGACCACATAATGTGTATGTGTTATGACCACATAAAACATACATGTTTTTGGTATTATGCCTAGTGAAAATAATGCATACACATTATTGGCATTATACCTAGTTTAAAAAAAAACATATGCGTGATGTATTAATAACATGTATGCATTATTATTAAAACACAAAAAATAAAAAGGACCATATATGGGAAAACACTTAATTTTCATTATAGTATCTTCTTGACACTTATTTTAGACAAACCTCAATCACATTTTGTTGGGAGGAGAAGAAAAATGCACATTGATTGCCTAATACCTCATGAAATTAGCGATGCCATCATATAGAGGAGGTGAGTAATTAAAAAAAACATATAAATAGTAGATTTTGATATTTTTTTATTTACATTGTTTAATTTTTATAAATCTTAGTTTTTAAATATTTAATTCTAATGTAAGAGACTAATAGGCAAACTGACATCCTAACCCTCCTCTAAACCCTTCATCTAACCCACTTAACCCTCTACATAAACCTCTTAACCCTCCTCATAACCCTCATATATTTTCACATGATACCCTAGTACTTAAGAGGATCTATCTACACACATAGTGGGAAAAAATAGAAATTAAATAAAAAATTAGGATAATGAGGGATCCCACATCGACCAACACATATTACACCTATTTGGACAATACCTTAGAGTCAGTATTAGGTCAAGTTAACTTGATAACAAGTCAAATTAAAAGATAGGAATCATATATGGATATATGTAAGGCTTACTATGATGATAAATATCAACATGTGAGTTAAAGGACAAAGACATCAAAAGAGAGAAATTTTATTTTATTCATTGACCCAAGAACTAATGCACATGTTACAATAACCACTAAACATTTGCCAATCCATTGATGCCAAGATAATTTGATTCAAAATAATTTCTAAGACTGATGATGGATGGTTTTTGATTACCCATCATGTAAAACCCATGAAGTGTCACTATATTTGTTGAGGAAACTCTACTGTGAGTTTGTCCTTAATGATATTCCCAACTATTTTGACTATGGTGAGTTTCATGATCAAGGGAAAGGATTTATGAAAGATTGACAAGGTACACATAACACCCCTAATTGACCTGCAGAGATCCCTACCCAAAAGCCACTTCATCCTGAGATCCCCTATGTGGTGGAGGTTATGGAGATTGACATTTTTCATGTACTTAGTGTATTTATTGATACACTTGTTTAGCATACAAGTAGGATTTTTGAAATCAATGTTGGAGATACTCCACCTAGTATGCATACCCAACCTCACCATTGTAGATGTTATGGTTCTATATGCACTAGACCTTTGGATGATGATGGTGGTGATTTTGAGGGCTTAGATGATATAATCATTATTGATGAGTTTTTGGCACATACATTTGGTGTGCACACATCAATCACTACACACATATAGGTATAGTTTATATAAATGGCATGCTAAATTTAAGTTAAATTTATATTTAAAAGATGATAATTAATTTACATAGAAATTGAATAATATATATGCACTTTTTTATGTTGTAGGAGGAGTTATTTCTTGCATCTTCATTTGGATAGCCAACTTGTTGGTCATCCACTACTTGAGCTGTTAAAGTTACTAGGCCACCATTTAAATATACAAATGTAAAATTTTGAGATAATATTATACTATATGTATATGTTTTCATTTAGATAAATATATGCTCTTGAGATTAAATTTTGAGTTAGTATATGCTTAAATCCTTTAGAAAACTAAGCAAGGTTATTTGTTCAGCTGATGATGACAGTAAACACTCTATCTCTATGAGTAGAGATAGATATAGGCATTGTTACTACAATGTTATATTCATATGCACTCACTTAGGTACATGTTAGTTTATAATTTTGAGTTTTAAAAATAGATTTGTTTTAATAATTTTACTACATGGGCAAATATAACTTTTATGAATGTATTATGTATGCAAGTTTTTTTTTAATGACATCTAATAGTCCTGACATTCATATTATCGGTAGGTCACCTTTTTATGTTTCTTATCCATGCCACATGAATATTCATGCTCCTCAACCTATCACTTACCTTGTTGAGTATCAGGTGTAGATTGAGCATGACCATGAGATTGTAATAAGTGTATCTTTAAATTTAATTTCTAAACTTGATTGCATGTATACTATGTAAATTTTCTAATAATATTTGTATTGGAATAGATTTAACTAAAAGCGTAGAAAGACCCATATTTAGACCTTATAGAAATCTAATGTATTTGAGTGATCTCCATCTATGAGTAGGGAATCCCAGGGAGAGTCTTATTTTAGGAAGGAAAAGATAAGGAGACTATTTGATGAGTAGGATGTCTTAGATGATGTACTTGTTTTTATGCCTATATGGCAATGTACATGTTTTTTTATATTGTATAAGACACTTGGCATTATATTATATTTTTAGATGATGTAATTTTTTGTATGCCTATATGACCATGTATGCATTATTAACCTTGTATACCTATATGTAATTCATCCAACATTTTATTATGATCTTATTTTGTATGACTTTATGTCTTTTATTGATACATATATATGTTCACATTTTATGGAGATAATATTTACCATACAATTTGGATCACATCATTATTGAAAAAATAAATTTGATGGTTGTATGGCCATATTTAGATATGACCATCTTTAATATTTTCTTCATTTAATTTATTAATACTAACTTAAAATCTTTCAATATGTCTTGAGATTAAAAGTATATGGAATAATAGAGTATTTTTTTTCCAAGAAAAGAGTCATATATTATTGTGAAGTACCTTTCATGATTGGGCTACACCATTTATCACTTTTATAATGCATATACCCTTATTATAATGGTTTGATATCACTTGGGACTTGATATTAATGTTTTGTAAATTCATTGAATTTATAGACATACCAAATTTATATTATAATTACTTGATTGAAATAAACAATCAAGTACTCATCTCTTGCATACATTCTTTGGATGCCTTTATACATTTTACTTGTGCATGTTTGATGAAGCGATTATGTTATACATCCTCCTTTGGGATGTTATCTCTTTGGAGATGATTTTAATTCTTATTTTGATACTCTTCTTTGTCCCCTTGAAGTAGTGAAAAATTGTAATTCTCATGTCTCCTGAGGATTTGGAATATTTTGATGGTTATATCTCTTTTGTAATTCTCCCTCTCCACTACACTTAGCTTAGACATTTCATGTTTATTTTTCACTTGAGACTACTATTTATTAACCATTTAATAAATATCCATGATTATATTCTCTTAGTTACATGTCAAGTTCAAAATCCTGATCTCCTACATTAGATTTGAACATGACATTTTGATTCAAGATCATCTCAATGATTTCATTTAATGGTTTATTATCATGCACTACATTTGTGATGAAAGTAGACCCCTTAAGGTCTCTTGATATAGGTATTATAGTTATATATATTAAAGGAATTATATACTTATTCATCTAGAAACATTATTAATACCTTCCAAAACTGATTTTAAACTTGATCTTTGCATGAAATGGATGTAAACAAACTAATAAGATTCTTCTTACTCTGTACTATTCCCCTTTTCTTTTTTAGCTCTCCAATTAGGTCTCCATGTTATTAGATTGGTATACTCAAGACAAATGAGATTATTTATGACTATATTTAGGATTATTATATCATTTATCAAGATAACTCATTCATTCACATACCTTTCTTCTTCACATTTTCCTCACCTTGTATTCTTCTTTCTTATAGTAATGAATGATCTCTTCTTTGCATTCTCAAGTAATTTCAATGTGATAAGAATCTTGTTGGAATCCAACAAGACCTTTTATAAAATTATTGGGACCCTCTTTTAAGAAAATATTATATGGTTTTTCTTTCACAAACTATTTTCAAATATTGTGAATGCGTAGTGCACCTTCCACTTGTTACCACTAGGTAATTTTCAATGTTAGTTTCAAAGCATTAAATGAAGTCAATTTATGTGGAAATTTTACATGATGATATTTTAATTTCATTATAATTAATTGGTAATCTAATTCAAATAAAAATACATTCAATGTGCTAAGTGTGTATCCATCAAAATAAACTTTTGCACTATTTTATGTCTTCCTAGTTAACAAATCTGACTAGAAATGACTTTTCAGGAGGACTTTTCAGGAGCCATTTCACATGGCTAAACCATGCCTATTTATAATGATATTTTACATGATGATATCCATATATTATAGTATTGAAAATCTTAATAAATTGTTAGATATTGATTTCCTAATTTAAAAAATCACTAATTTAAAATTGGCTTTTGTGCAAATTTTTACTTAGCCATTTTCTACATTTTTAGTGGCTAAATATACACTATGAGAACATTTAAAACCTATGTTCTTAGGAATAAATGAGCTCCAAAGTGCTTAAAATTTTGTATGACAATACCTTAATGCCATGTTAATGCAATCCAATTGGTTTTGTAGTTATTATATTTTTGGGTGAAAAGATATCAAGGTGAAAAGTGACCCTTCTGAGAAGATTTTTTAACTTAAGCCAAATTTTGACCAGAAAGTACTAAAAGGGTAGTGTGTAGGGATTAAATTGATTTTTTGAAAACAAAAATGCCCTTTTGAGTGTAATTTCAATATATTTCTATATATATAAGATATGATGGGTTTTTCTCATGTTTGGTCCTACAAATTTCTCTTTTACCATTTTCTAAAGGTGTTGGTGTGGTTGCGCATGAATACACATTGATTTTTAAGCCATATATTTTGATACACTATTATATTTTTTTGGCCACTTATTTTTTTAGAAATATTATTTCTCCCTCATTGTAATGATGTTAGTTTTAAATTGGAAAAATGACAATTTGTAAACTTGTCAATGTTTTAATCACATGATTATATTGCTTCTAAGTGCTTCAAGTTTATGGTTTTGTTTAATGTATTTCACCTCTAATAAGGGAGTAATGTGTTATGTTTAATATTTCTATAGGTTGAGGATGAGTGAAATGTACTGATCAAATCCAAAGGAGTTCCCTAGAGCTAAGCATCTGTAAAAATGGATCAATCATTGGTGTTTTGTCAGGTAACACCTAAAAAAATGTGTTGTGTCATTTGGTGCTTTTAGAAGGTGTTTTTGTTCATTAAAGCTGAGTATTAGTAATTGGAACTAAATAAAAATAGAACCTAAGTGCCTAAATTCATGTGCCTAATAAATTAACACTAATCTAGAGTTTTTTCAATGTCTAAGGTCGGAGGTTACTGCAAGTATCTTCATAATATTTATTCAAGAATGTGGAAAGTTTATGGAGTGGTGAAGTTGTATAGAGAGAAAGACATTGGCATTGGGAGAAATAAAGTGACTGCATAGATATTCATGGAGATAAGATATTAACAAGACATTCAGTTATAAATTACTTAGAAGAAGGAAAATGTCATGTCTAAACGAATTATAGTAATGACAAGATAATTTGATCAAATTTGTAGTGAAGGGTAGCCTTGGAACTATAGTTTTAAATCTAATTTTACCAACTCCCTGAGGTTGAATATAATTAATTCTCATGGGACTCAATTGGTCTATTTAATCTGAGTGGTTTAATTGTAGAAGGATTTATCCTTAAATTTAGTAGGCTTAATTTATGGGATAACCTATATGAAACTTGTTCATTTCATATCCCATGAGCTCTAAGCATTCAAAATGAGGCCAATCATTGCCTTTTTGCATTTTTATTCCCTCAAAAAGTTAGTCTTTTTGGGAGGTTTTCACCCCTTGCAGTTTAGAGAATTTTATCTAAACTACACCAAGATTAAAATCCTATAGTCTGGAGAATTTTATTTAGACTACACCCCAATGTGTAAGAGTGAAGAATTTCTCTTCCACTACACATGCAGGACTAGATAATTTTTCACTCCTACATGTGGGTCCATCATCAAAGGGGTAATTAATGAACATTAATTTCTTGTTTATAAATATGTTTACCATGTAATTTATTTTTTAACTATGATTTTTAATTCATCATTTTCACACCTACTCTCATCTTTCTAGTTTTAATTTCCATGTTGGGTTGCATTATACTTCATATATGGATTTGGTCACTCTCTTCAAAACTTAGGTATGTTTTTTTGTTTGTATCCCTTATTTCTCTTTCTCCTATCTTAGTTATCTCATCACTTCCATTTTTATTTGTGAACCTTACTTTGTTTTCTAAAACATTTATTTCATGTCCTTGAAACCCTTGAGTACTCTTTTATGTTATTCAAAACACCTACCTTAGCTAGTTGAATCCTCAACATCATTTAAACCCTATACAAAAACATGTGTTGCATTCTTCAGACCGATGTTCCTTGAAACCAAAAGCACTACCTATCATGTTTTTCATGGCCCATGTCCTTGTCAAAACCCTACCTTAAAGTGACTATGCACTTCAGAGAAAATTATATGAGAAACAATCACTTCTCAAGTGTACTTCAAAGAATTTTATCTGAAGTACACCCCATCTTACCTAAAAAATTCTTCCTGAATGTACTTTAGATAATTTATTTGAATTACATCTTATCCTAACTAAATAACTAACCTAGATGCACTTGAAATAAAATTCCATGGAGTGTACCTAATCCTCAAGTTATGGTCAAGGTTAGAGAGTTTTATCTGATCTATACCAAAAGGCCTACACCATTCTCATCTTGTGCAGTCTAGAGAAGCTTCTCTGGATTTCATGAAAGACACTTACCCAAGGTATAATTCAAAGAATTTTCTTTGAACTACACAATCACTGAGAATAAGAATAAGCATAATTTTTCTCCTCCCCTACACATTTTCCTACGAAATGAAAAATTTACTAACTCTGAAAGTTTTAAACACAATCATGTAGCTACTTGACCAATGTCAAAGGTTTCTCATACCAAGGGAACCATGAAGTACAAATTCCAATGAGTGCTCCAAATGTCTACCATTAAATATAATGTCGACCAAATTAGGGATACATAGATTGGTCATGTAGACATGATGAAGTTATTATAGAGGATAAACAAGGACCCCATTACACCTCACATCCAAGCTATCTTGAATATCAAAATTCACTTGGCAATTGCATTCCTTGTATCAACACAATATTTAGAGTTAATATTGATAGTTACTACCCACTTTGATAAGTAGAATAGATCAGTTAAGGATGTAGATGTTAAGGTTGTCATCAGGATCAATGCTAATTATTTTGATAAAATCTTCCATCTCCCTGAAATTGAAAAATATTCAGATATAACAATGAACTTATCTTAGGAGCATTACGATAAGAATTCTGAAAAATACAAAAGGCACATCAACTCCGACTAGCTTTAGAATCATTGGCATTCCATTACTAGGTGGCCCAAAAATGTTTATCATAGTTAGTTCTTGGAGGAAGTAAGGGATTTAGTCACTCTCTTGAGTAGAGATAAGGGGCTGCCCACATCAAATATTTTCCAAGAATGGATGTATCTTAACATCTGAGTCATCAAGAGGGGTAAACCAAAAATCTTCTAGGGAAAATAGATTAGTGATGCCATATATCACCAACTCTTTGAGGTGACCTCTTTTCTTAAGTTATTCATGATTTCTTATATCGTATATGTTGGAGTCAGCATGAAATATATTCTGGGTCTAACTAGGGTTTGTGATCCAAAGCAAGTTTTTGTGTATGAGTATTATCCATAGTTAACTCTAAAGGAGATAATAAAATATTAAAAAAGGGTCAATTATGCCTTATTTTATAGGTGCATTTGTATTTTTGACAAAGAACTTGAGAAGAAGAGAGTTTTAAACATAGCATGGGAGGAAGTAACTAAGGTTGGCTATATATTATTTTAATTCCCAACCTTTACCTACATTAGGGTAGGAGGGTTAAATGAATAACCTTATATGATTCCCATATATCTAAGTGACAAGATGATTCTAATGGAGATGTGTCGAAAAATGATGAGTATGTACAAGAAATAATCAAATGCCCAAAAACCTAGTTTTATGTTTCCAATCAGCATTGGTCAGTATATGGTCTCTATGACCCCAAAAGCCAAGACAATATAAACTAAATTATAGCGGATCACTCTTAAGATATTTGAGAGTAGGGAAGAATTTGACTATAGGAATATGAAAAAATTATCAAAGGGAACAACACTCATGTGAATATAATTGAATACATTTGGGAAAAGTGTAGGACAAAGGAAGATGTAAGGAATCTTGACAACAACCATCTCACTGTAGATCAAATTATTAATTTAAAACTAGTTAACATTCCTAAAGGAATGATAGATGATGGGAACACATTGGATCTTCTTTACGAGGGTAATTAGATAGAATCTAATCCTCTTCCATCAATTTAATGGTGAATAAAGGAATCTACTTCCATAAGAGATAGATTCCAACTCATTCTTGTAAAAACCAAGTCTTGGGTGGAAGGGAGAGATATCAAATTAAAACCATATAAGATTGGCTTAGAGGAAGAGTATGATGAAGAGACTTTTATAAAATGAGAGGAAATAAGGACATAGAATAAATAATATTTCCCCACCTCTAAATATAAGGTGAATTTTGTTTTCAAAAGGAAAGGTAAAGGTAAGGGAAAGGAAACTAATACAAATAAAAATGTTCAGGACAAGGTAGAAGAAAACCCTACCACAAGTGAAGCATCAGTGTAGTTAATGACTACCCAAATATAATATTCTTAGGTAGTGTCTTCTACTATTCCCCTTGTCACTCCTATTGCACCAATTGTTCATATAGTACCTCTTCACACTATTCTTTCATCCCCTCCTTTAGCCTCTAGTGACACATTTTTCCAAGTTCCTTCTCATAACACATTAGACTAGGTATTTGACTCCCTTTCTAATTTACTTAGTCCTTCAAAGTCATGAAAATCACCCTACATAGATAAGTTCATGTATAACTCATATTATAAATTGTAAAATCAAGTCCCATCCAATATTTTGTCAAATATGTCAATGGGAACCAAAGTTTCTACCATACCAACCCAAACTCCACCTATCATAACCACCACTCCATTAGTATCCATTTCATTATTGAATACCTCTATTCTAATTTCCATTCCACTAACCTCACAAAACATTGATATTATCCTAACATCAAAATCCTTGACATCATCAACACAATAAGATTTATCAACCCTTCTTCCTTGGCTAATGTCTCAAACAGCCAACAGGAAGAAACAAGTTGTATCGCTAGATGATTTTGACTTCAGTCAACTTGTGCCACTAAAGCCAAAGACAATAAAAAATCCTGAGATAATATCAAGCGTGATTTTCCATTTTGGTAATAAGTATGCCAAGGTTGTAATTCCTCTAGAAGGGAAAAACATTAAATATATCCAAGCATCTAACTATGTAATAGGATGCATAGATCGTGGTAAGAAAACACATGAAAGTGTAAAGGAAGATCTGTAAGTAGAGATGGCATCCTTGATTGAAAGATATGATAAGGACAAGCTGATCAAAGATCAACTCAAAACATAGGTAGAATAATTGACCTTAGTTCAAATAAATAACACATAATATTTTGAGCTAGTAGAGACTGTTGGGAGTGAGGCCATTAAAAAAGCAATTCAATAGGTAGAAAATATTAGGTCATAAGGTCAAGTAGTCAATGCTTCGATACATATATTTTTAATGCAAGGTGATAAATGGTTACACTCTGTCATTAAATTTCTAAATAACTTGAGTGAGATAAAAAAACAAATAGAGAAAACACTTGACACACTCTCCCAAGAATTGTAGTTAACATAAAATGATTTTCACACATAGACGTAGCTACATTAGTTCAAGATGGAACCTTTGGTTAAGCAAAAAGTTATTCCAAATAGGAAGATGTTTGTATAATATAGAAAATCAATGAATAATAAGAAATAAGTCCTCTAGAATTTAATTAAGGATCTTGTAGAATCCTAGGAAATGTGTATTAATAAGGGGCAAGACCTTATAGACAAGATTCGAGAACTTCCTTACCAAGTAAAATATGACTCTCAAAAAATGCTTCCTATAGAAACAGTCACTTAAGAGTTCATTTTCTTGGTTCATATAGAATTCAAGATAGGAACATTCACATTGGAATCCATCAACAAGCTATTTGAGTTACATGTTATAATAGATAAATTGCAAATAATTTTGGATAAGAATAAGGGCATGCCAATCAACATAGTAGACTCCATTAAAATACTCCTTGTTATCTCCAAAAATACATCAGGGCTAAATATAAATGAATTCCAAGCAACCCTAAAGAGATATGAATCATATCTAGAGAAAAATAAAAGGAAGAAATTCCTATGTCTATAGACACTTAGTTTATTTTCATAATTTTCATATGTAGTTTTGTTTGATGCAATTTACACATAGGAAAATAGTTTATTTTCATAATTTTCATATGTAGTTTTGTTTGATGCAATTTACACATAGGAAAAGTACATAGTCCTAAGTAAAATTAGACTCTATCAAGAATAAGTAAAATTATTTATGTTTTACCTATTTTTGTTCATATCTCCTCTCTATAAATAAGAGGATGATCTTTTGTAAAAGGGGACCAAGGATATATAATAGAAACACTGTTGAATTGATAATCAATTTTTGAAACTTTGTATTCAAATTGTAAATCTTGAATTCCATAAATATAAAAAAATTAAGTGATCTTTTAATCTTTGTGTTGGAACAAATTTATGGTGTATTGGAAATGTTATTATGTACTTTCCATTACATTTTATTGTGATTTTGATTGGATTGTGGTGTGAATTTCTATAAAATAGAAGGCGCTAGAAAGTTGATTTTGATGTCTTTTGAGATACAATATCATTACCGGGTTTGTGTTCATTATTGGAAGTGACTTACTATGGATAATTTAGGCTGAAATTTATTTTCTTTGGTGATTTAATCTTTATTGGAAATAAGATGAATACTTTGGGTTGCACTTTGTTCCATCCATTCTCATTACATTGTTGGTATTATTGTAGTTATTCTTTCATCTAACTAATCTGAATATCGATTATTATTGCTCCATCAAGTAATATTATGTTTTCATACTAAATTATAAGAAAGAAAAGGACTTAGAGTATTATTTTACAAGTGAACCTCGACTCTAAAAAAGGAGAATTGGATGATATGATAACACCCACTTTGATAAAATTAGTATAGATAAGTGTAAATAATTACTTGTTGTTTTAATTAGTAATAAGAAGGGAGCCTCCCTTTTCATGAGGAGAGATTTTATCTCATCACACTATGGTTGAAAGTAACATTCTATTACCATTTTTTTAATGATGAAATATTCACCCAACAATTTTTGGTGACTCTGTTGGGGAATGAACATATAATCGATAGCTACACTCATTCGATTGAAATAGGACTAACACCTTATTATTTGTTATTATTTTATTATTGATAATCTCTTTAATTTTTTGGATACATTAACAATATGGTAGAACAAATTTACACCCATAGTATAATGGAAATAGGACACATTCATCCAAATTTTGAGTTAATACAAGAGCATACCTTTGACATTTTGTTGGCACCTATATGGTCACCTCTTCAGTGTACAAGAAGTTTTCCTCTTACTAATAAAAGATCTCCTATACTTGGATAAGCTTCTAAAATTCATAGGGTCTTACCTATTTTGCCTTTACAAATATTTTTTATTCCTCCATACAACCTACATAGAATGTCTACTCAAGATCCATGGGGAACTACTTTTGGTCCATTGAACTAGACACCACCATCTCATGAACTACCTTGTGGTTCATAATATTTTTCCAAAGTTCTATGGTGATGGCAAGAAATATTTGGATGAACATATTACCACATTCTACATTACACAAATAGTTCTTGGAGTGGAACATGAAGATGTATCTGTAAGATTATTCATAGAAATGCTTTAAGGTGTTACTATTTATTGGTTTTACCATCTTGAAACATGAACCATCACAAGTTAGACAACACTTAAGGATAAGTTTGAGGCAAGGTTCAAGTTGGAAAAATATGCTCATGCCTTGTTAGTTTAACTTACACAAATGAAGAAAGAAACACATGATCCCATATCGGATTTCATGGTAAAGTTTAATAAGTTGAGGAATAGGATCCCAATAGTTGCTCAACCTATACCTGATAATTTAAAATTATTCTTCATCAATTCTCAATTACTGAAGGTTAGTTTTCATTTTTAAAGAGTATCCTCAACTAATATTGATGATGCTAAAATATTGGACATTGAAGTAGAAGATGATTTGATCTTGGTAGGAAAAGTAAGAAATAATTCAGTCAAGTCTAAAGGGCAGTCCTCATCAACTTCACCTTCTACTAGAACTAAGTATCCTATGGTGAAAAATTTGGAAAATGAATTGCTAGCACTCAAGAAGCAAACGTCCCAAGGTATACCATTTTTTTCATACAAGGATAGTCCAAGAAGAACATACACTAATGCTTCTAATTAATCTAATGATACAAGAAACCAAAATTAGAATAAGCTTCCTCCACCATAAACAAGACTTGCATTGAAGGCACCACTGGATAATGTAGTAGTAAACGAGTTGGAACCTAAAAATGATGATATTATGGAGATATAATATGTTCAAGAAGTTTAGATGAAGAAGGAGAAACTGGTGACTCTGATATTAGGTTTCTAAACTTTAAATAAGAAGAGGTTTAACAAGAAGAAGATACACATGGTGAGTCTTATGCCATCTTCACCCATTCTCAAAACCAATTGAATCAACAATATAAGTTTGACAAAGATAAATCCAAGGATGAACCACATAAAAAGGTTATGATTTCCAAAAGAGGAACTCCTTTACCATTTCAACCAAAGGATAAAGTGATGGATAAATAAGTAAGTATGCCTCATCATTCTATTTCTTCTCCTTCTACATCTAGACCCAGTGCCCAAAACTCAAAACCTAAAAGTGAAAATACCTCATCTTCCTCAGCTACCCTATACCCATATTTTTAGATCATAGACCATGTTAGGAAAAAAAAAATTTAAATATCTGAGCTTGAATACCTCCAATCCAATCTTGATCAATTCGAGAGATTGGCTAAGTTTGTAAAAAAAAAAAGGGAACCAATTTCGATCAGATCTCATCTAAGAGTGCACTAGTTTAACCTAAACTAAAGTCTAAAAAAAATAACCTTGTTATAACTCCTTCATCTACCCCTAAAAAAATATAACCCTTCTATATTTCCTTCTTTGTCAATGGTTACAAAATTAGTAATTATGTCATTGATTCAGGTGCCTCTAACAATCTGATGCTAGCAAAAGTAGCTATTGCCTTGGGGTTAAATCTAAAATAGACTTTTGGCCATTGTTTTTCAATATAAACTAAGCAATTACGCCTCATAGGACAAATCAAGGATGCATAATTTATATTTGTCACCTTTTTGGAGAAAAATATAAAAATGATGGTTCTTTTAGTTGATGTTCTAATCTCATATGGAGTTTGGTTGGGACCTAACTTTTGCAAAGATGTTGGTGGTGAAATTAACATGGATTGGTATGAGGATAGAATACCTGTCAAAGGTGTTATGTAGAAACTTCATCCAAAGAATCAAGTGAAGTTTAATGTGACAAAGAATGAGGATCCAAAAGCCCAGATTGTCTTTGAAACCTCTAGAATGGGTACGTATTTCTTGACCATAGATGAATATCTAGTATCATCAGATGATATTTCAGATAAAAGTTAGGAAATAGATAAATCACCCTCTTTGAATGAAAAGGTTTAATATTTTTATAATATCAAAGTAGAAATTTTAAATGGTGTTTAGAATTTAGGATTTCACAGTAGTTGATCTTCAACTAGATCTGGAGCTAGGAAAGTCCTCATATCTTTAGAAGGAAAGATCTTCCCTTTTTTTTTTAAGTTATAGTTTGATAACACTAACAATACTAATGAGTATGAAGCCTTTCTATTAGGGATGGATTTTTCATAAAAGAAAGGAATTTAAAATATCCATGCTCAAGGTGATGCCGAGTTAGTCATATGTCAATTTAGGAATTTGTATCAAACAAAGAATGAAAGGTTGAGACATTATCTCAATCATGTTTGGGATTGTATGGAGTATTTTGATGATTTTAATATATCAGTAGTTCTAAGAGAATACAATGATAGGGTAGATTCATTGGCTATTTCAGCCATTCTCCTAATTCCTCACAAGGATTTACAAAGAAACAAGTATACCATTGAGTTGATTTTTTGACCCATTGTTCTTGATAATATAAATCATTGGAAAGTTTTAAACAATGATGATTAAGTCATCACCTTATTGGAGAAGGCAAAAAAAATTCAATGAATTATACTTTTAGGGGAGTGATTCCACTCCTCAAGAATCAATCTTTGAGGTAAATGAGGAAACTAGTGAAGAGATTTTATAGATGAAAGGGAATAAGATTCCTAAAGGATTGGTATCTCTAGAGAGGATATTTTATAAACATGATCGATTTATCAAACGTCAATAATCTAAATAATATTCATCATAAAAAATTGAGAAAATAAATATAGGAATAGAGGATGACCCCAAAATGATAAATATTGGGAAATGTTACTCATCAAAGGAAAGAGGGAAGCAGGTGACACTTATGATGGTAAATTGATGTATTAGCATATTCATATGCTGATTTGAAATCTTTCTGACCTAAGTGCAACATGATATTCCTCTCAAGTCCAGGTCTCAACCTCACAAGAAAAAATAATGACAGTATAATCCCAAAATCTTAGGTACCATCATTTACAATATCCAAAAGATGCTCATTTCTAGGATCATATTTCTTGTACATAACTCAATTTGGATATCTAACATTATTCCTCTAATAAAAAAATAATGGAGAAATATGCATCTGTGTTGACTTTCATAATCTGAACCAGCCACCACTTACAGATAATTACCCATTGCTGGTAATGGATCAAGTACTACAAATAGTAATATGATCAAAAATGTTGTATATTCTAGATGGATTCTAAATATATAATCAAGTAGAGGTGCATGATGAAAATCAACACAAAACAACCTTCACTACTCCATGGGGCACCTTTGCATATCATAGAATGCCTTTTGGGTTGATCAATGCTAGTGTTACCTTTTAGAGGGATATGGACCTGACTTTCTAAGATATTGTTGATAAGTTCATTGTGATATACCTTGATGATTTAACTATTTTTTCAAATAAGCATCAAGATCATTGTGATCATTTACAATAAGTATTTCAAAGGTTCCATCAACATGGGATATCCCTCAATCCCAAGAAATTCATTTTTGGGGTTACTAAAGGTAAGCTCCTTAGACACATTGTGTCCAAGGAAGGAATCAAGATTGATCTTAAATGGGTCAAGTCTATTTATAATCTTACTCTACCATCAATTAATAAAGGAGTACATTCGTTCTTTAAGAAGGTTAATTTATTGTAGGGATTTGTAACTGATTTTACTGAGAAGACACATCATATTGTTGATATGATGAAAGGGAAATCAATTTTCTATTAGAATGTAGAAAGGAGAGATACCTTTCATGAAATCAAGGAAGCATTTATTCTTGATACTATCTTTGTCTACCTTGACTATACCAAGAACTTCATCATGTACAATAATGCTTCTGAGTATACTCTATCCACCATCTTGGTGTAGCCAAATGAATATGGGATTGAATATTTTATATCTTTCATGAGCTGTCCTCTAAAGGATCATGAGCTCAAGTACTCACCCATGGATAAACATGATTACATTGTGGTAAAAGTGGTTAAGCATTTTAGGTATTACATCCTCAATTCTCACACCATCACACTAGTACCAGATTCTATAGTCAAGTCGATCATGACTCAAAAAAAATTTGTAATCAAAATGGGTAATTGGATTTCTAAGATTCAAGAGTATGATATGGAAATCAAACCTATGAAGCTAGTGTGTGTAATTTTTTTGTGTTAGTTCATCATAAAAAACAAACCAGAAGAGGTATCCAGTAATGAAGGAGATATAGAGGAAGAAATTCTCATGGTCTTATTTGTGAGCATAATAAATGAGTGGTACTCTAACATTGCTCATTTCCTCACATATGGAGAATGTCTAGAGAATCTATCTTATAAAGAAAAATGATAATCAAGATTAAATCTAAGATATTTATTCTTTGGGATAATGGTTTATACAAGTGAAGCATTGATGGAATTTTTATATGTTGTGTTGACAAATCACAAAGTAAGTTGTTGAAATCTTTTCATAACTTGGCATGTGGAGGACATTTCTTAGCTCCAATAATAGCTCAAAAGATTTTGCGAGTAAGGTAATATTGGCCAAATGTTTTTCAATATGCATACACATGGGTTCATAAATATAAAAACTGCTAGCAATTTGTGGGGAAACCCAAGTTAGCAACCCTACTCCTCAAGCTAGTATTTATTGAAGACCCTTTCTACTAATGGGGTATTGATTTCATTAGCGCAGTGAACTCATTATCAAGTGCAAGTCATAATTACATTCTCATGGCTACTGATTACTTCACCAAGTGGGTGGAGGCCATCCTAACCAAACATGCTCCTTCAAAGGTTGTTTGTAACTTCCTCAAGGAAAATATCATCAACATGTTTGGAGTACCTAACAAGATAGTAACAAACAATGTTCCTTGTTTCTCATCTCAGGAGATAACTAAGTTATGTTTTGAATAGGGAATCATTTTATCACACTCCTTGAACTATTAACCTCAAGGAAATGGTTAGGATAAATTGAGTAACAAGAACTTGGTTACTATTATTAGGAAGTTGGTAGAGGAAAATCAGAGATCTTGGCATAAGGCATTGTATGATGCACTATGGGCTAATTTCATCACTCTCAAATGAGTGATTGGTATGTCCATTTTTGAAATTATGTATGCTTTGAATGTAGAAATACCTATCAAATTGGAGTTGCCCACTCTTAGATTTAATAAAGCAATTGAGGATGAAACATTTGAAATTTCCATAGACAAGTGTATTATGTTCATTACTAAACTATAAGAGCAACGTAAAAATGTGTTGGATCACATTAATGAACATCAAAGCCAAGTCAAGAAGATTTTTGACAAGAAAAACAAGCCATACAATTTACAAATTAAAGATGTATTTCTTTTGTGCAACAAGAGAAGAGAGTCGAAAGGAATGCACAAAAAATTTGATACCTTGTGTAGGGGTCCTTTTCTTATTCATCAACTCTATGGAGAACAAAATTTACTTTTCAAATATAAGGATGAAACACTATCACCATTGCCTTATAGTAGACAACATCTAATGCTTTGCACTTAGTGAGGTTTTAGATAAGCTTTTACATTTTGTATATATCTATATAGTATTTTTTATTTGTTTTTAGTTTAGTCTATCCCCTGAATCCATGGCCCAATGGAAAAAGGCACTTAAAGTTATGGTATTCTCTTTCCTTCAAGAATTTCAAAGAATGCTTGAAAGAACCTACCCAGTTAAAGCTAGTTTTTATCCTTGAATTTAGCAGGCTCAATTCATGGGATAACTCGTATGAATCTTGTTCATTTCATATCCCATGAGCTCTAGGCATGTAAAACAAGGCTAATCATTACATTCTTATATTTTTCTTTCCTCAAAAATTTAGTCTTTTAAAGAGTTTTCACCCCTTATAGTCTAGATAATTTTCTCCAAACTACACCAAGATTGAAATCCTACAGTTCAAAGAATTTTCTATGGAATGCACCCCTATGTGTAAGAAAAGAAAATTTCTCTACCATTACACATGCAAGGCCAAAGAATTTATCTGCTCCTACATGCAGGCCCACCACCAAAGGGGTAATTAATGGACATTAATTTCCTGTTTATAAATATGTTTATCACAAAATTTATTTTTCACCTATAATTTTTGCTTCACCATTTTCATGCCTACCCACATATTTATAGTCATTGTTTCCATGTTGGGTTGCAATACACTTCATACACAGATTTGGTCACCCTCTTCAAAATTTAGGTATGTTTTTAGTTTTTCTCCCTTATTTCTCTTTATCCTATCTCAGTTATCTCATCATTTTCATTTTTCTTTAAAAACCTTGATTTGTTTTTTGAAACATTTATTTCATGTCTTTGAAATCCTCAATTACTCTTTCATGTTATTCGAAACACCTACCTCAAGTCTTTAAATCCTAAGCATCATTTAAAGTCTGTATAAAATCTTATATTTCATTCTTCATACCCATGTTCCTTGAAACTAAACATGCTACCTATCTTTTTTTCCATGGATCATGTCCTTATCAAAACCCTACTTCAAAGTGACTATGCACTTTGGAGAAAATTATCTAAGCAGTAGTCCCTTCCCAAGTGTACTTCAGAGAAATTTCTTTGAATTTCACCCCATCTTACTTGAGTAACTTTTCTTGGGTGCACTTAAAAGAATTTTATTTGAAG
Organism: Torreya grandis; assembly: GCA_037957365.1. Taxonomy (NCBI): domain Eukaryota; kingdom Viridiplantae; phylum Streptophyta; class Pinopsida; order Cupressales; family Taxaceae; genus Torreya; species Torreya grandis. The sequence continues at coordinate 1,992,555 of JARHVA010003078.1, forward strand.
TACACCTTATCCTACCCAAATAACTAACCTAGATGCATTTTGAGTAAAATTATCTGAGCTACACCTAATCCTCAAGTTACGGTGAAGGTCAGAGAATTTTATCTAACATACACCCAAAGTCATACAAGCTTCTCATCTCTTGTAGTCCAAAGAATTTTCTCTAGATAACATGAAAGACACTTACTTGAGGTGTAGTTTAGAGAATTTTATCTAGACTACACCTAAACCATTCAATTTTAATGCAGTTCTGCTAATTTTCTCTGAACTACATAATCTCAAAGCATGTGCATAAGCACAATTTTTACTCTCAACTACACATTTTCCTGCTAAACTAAAAATGCACTAACTCTAAAATTTTTGAACACACACATGTAGTTACTTGACCAATGTTAGAGGTTTTTCCTACCAAGGGAACCATGAAGTGAAAATTCTTAGGAGTGATCCTAATGTCTGTAGTTAAATCTAATGTGGAACAAATCAAGGATATAGAGATTGGTAATGTAGACATGAAAAAGTTCTTACAGAGGCTAAACATGGACCCCATTTCACCTCACATACAAGCTGTCCTGAATAGAAAAATTCACTTGACAATCACATTGTCTACATCGGTACAAGATTCAGAGTTCATCTTGATAGTCACTACCCACTTTGATAAGTATACCAAATTAGTTAAGGATGTAAATGGTAAGGTTGTCATCAAGATCATTGAGAATTATTTTGATAAAATATTTCATCTCCTTGACATTGAAGAATATTCAGATATAGCTATGAACTCAGCTCAGGAGCATTATGATAAGAATTCTGAAAAATGTAAAAGGCACATCAACTCCCACTAGCTCCAAACTCCTTGGGATTTCATTATTAGGTGGCCAAAAAACCTTTATCATAGTTAGTTATTGGAGTAAGTAGGGGATTTAATCACTCTCCTAAGTAGAGTTAAGGGGTTACCCACATCAAACATTTTATAAGAATGGATGTATCATTACATCTGGGTCATCAATAGGGGTAAACAAAAGATCTTATGGGGAAAATAGATTAGTGATGCCATATGTCACCAATTATCTAAGGTGACCTCTTCTCTTATGTTCTTCATGACTTCTTATCTTGTGTATACTGTACTGAACATGAAATTTTTTCCATGTGTAACTGGGGTTGATGATCGAAAGCAAGTTCCTATGTATGAGTACTATCCACAGTTGACTCTAAAGAAGAGGATAAAAAATTAAAGAAGCGTTAATGATTCCTAATTTTATAGGTATATTTTTATTTTTAATAAATACCTTGAGAAGAAGAGAGTTTCAGACACAAGATGGGAGTAAGTAAATAAGGTTGGCTATATATTCTTAAAATTCCCAATCTTCACCTATATTAGGGTAGCAGTGTTTGATCAACAACCTTATATACTTCCTAAATATCTGAGTGATAATTTGATTCTAATGGGGATGCATTGGAAAATGATGAGTGTGCACAAGAAACAATCAGATGCCCAAAAACTTGGTTTCAAGTTTTTAGTCAACATTAGTCGGTATATAGTCTCTACCACCCAAAAAGCCAAGATTATAGAAACTAAATTACAGTGGATCACTCTTAAGAGATTCAAGATTAGGGAAGACTTTGTCTACAAGAATATGAAATAAAATTTTAAAGGGAACTATACTCACATGCACATAATTTAAGGCATTTGGTCAATGTGGGATAGAGGAAGATGTAAAGATTCTTGACTACAACTATCTCACTATAGATCAAATTATTAATTTAAAATTGGATGACATTCTTAAAGTAATGATAGATGATGGGAACACATTAGATCTTATTTTAAGAGGGTAATAATATTGATTCTACTCCTCTTCCCTCAGTTCAATGGTTAGTAAAGAATCTACTTCCATAAGAGATAGATTCTAACTCATTCTTACAAAAACCAATGCTTAGTTGGAATGGAGAGATAGCAAATTAAAACCATTTAAGATAGGCTAAGAGGAAGAGTATGATGAAGAGACTTCTAAAAATTGAGAGGAGATAAAGACAAAGATTAAATAATATGCTCCCACCTCTACACAGAAGGTGAATTTTGTTTTCAAAAGCAAAGGTAAAGGTAAGAGCAAGGAAATTGATATAGATAAAAATGTTCAAAATAGGGTATAAGAAAACCCTACCATACTTCACTCCTACTACACCAATTGTACTAATCTGCCTATCACTCCTACTATACCAATTATTCCTATAATGCCTCTTCACACTATTATTTCATCCCCTCTTTCACCCTTTAGTGCCACACTTTTCCAAGTTCCTTCTCATAGCACATTAGAATAGGTATTTAACTCCCTTTTTAATTTACCTAGTCCTTCAAAGTTATCATAATCACCCACCAATTTGTATTTCCCTTAGAAATACATGGATAAGTTCATATCTACCTCATCTTCTAAATTACAAACTCAAGTCCCATCTAATCTTTTTTCAAATGTACCAATGGGAACCAAAGTTTACACCATACCAACCCAAACTCCACCTATCATAACCACCACTCCATCAGTATCCATTTCATTATTTGATACCTCTTATCCATCTTCTATGACACTCACCTCACAAACCATTGATCTTCCCCCAACATCAAAATCTTTGAAATCATCTTCACAAAGAAGATTCATCAACTCTTCCTCCTTAGCTAATATATCAAACACCCAAGAGGAAGAAATAAGCTATATCATTAGACGATTTTAACTTCAGGTAACTTATGCCAGTAAATCCAAAGACAATAAAAAAGGATAAGATAATATCAAGGGTGATCTTTGATTCTATTAATAATTATGATAATGTTGTGGTTCCTCTAGAAGGGAAAAACATTGAAGATGTCCAAGCATCCAACTATGCATAAGATAGATAGATATTTGTAAGTAAATGCATGAAGTGCAAAAGAATATTTATAGGTAGTGATGGCATCCTTGATTGAAATATATGATAAAGACAAGGTGATCATAGATCAAATCAAATAATAAGTAGAACAATTAACCTTAATTCTAATAAATATCACATAATCATCTAAGCCAGTAGAGTGTATTTGGAGTGAGGCCACTAAAAAAGCAATATAATAGGTAGAAAATATTGTGTCACTAGGTCAAGTAGTCAATTCATAGATAGAGAGATTGTTAATGTAAGGTTATCAATGGTTATTCTCTACCATTGAATTTTTTAATAACTTGAGTGAGATAAAAACAAAAATATAGCAAAAATTTGACACACTCTCTCAAGACTTGTAGTTTACATAAAATGATTTTCACATATGGACCTAGTTGCACTCGGTTAAGATGGAACTTATAGTTGAGCAAAAAAATATTATAAATATGAATATGTTTATATAATATAGAGAGGCAATTAAGAATAATAAATAAGTCCTCCAAAATTTAATTAAGGATCTTGAAGAATCCCAAGACATGTGTATTGATAAGGAGCTAGACCTTACAAACAAGATTGGAGAACTTCCTTGCCAAGAAAAATATGACTCTAAAAAAATCCTTCCTACATAAACAATCATTCAAGAGTTAACTTCCTTGGTTAGTATAGAATTCGAGATAGGAAAATTCACATTAGAACCCATTTATAAGTTGGCTGAGTTTCAAGTTATAATGGATAAATTATAAAGAATTTTGGATAAGATTAAGGACATGCCAATCAATATAGCAGACTCCATTATAAAAGTCCTTGCTATCTCCAAAAATACATTAGGGCTGGATAACAATGAAGTCCAAGCAACCCTGAAGAGATATGAAGCATAACTAGAGAAGAATAAAAAAGAAGAAATTATTGTGTCTATGAAGACTTAGTTTATTTTCATAATTTTTCATATGCAGTTTTTTTGGGTGTAATTTACATGTAGGAAAAGTACACAGTCCTAAGTAAAAATCAAATCCATCAAGAATAAGTAAAATTAGTTATGTTTTCCCTATTTTCTTCATAGCTCCTCTCTATAAATGAGAGGATGATATTTTGTAAAAGGGGACCAGGGCTATAGAAGAGAAACATTGCTAAATTGATAAGCAATTTTTGAAACTTTGTATTCAAATTATAAATCTTGAATTCAATCAATATAAAAAAATCAAGTGATATTTCAATATTTATGCTAGAATAAACTTATGGTGTATTGGAAATGTTCTTACATCTTTTCCATTACATTTTATTGTGCTTTTGATTGGATTGTGGTGTGAATTTCTATAAAATAAAAGGTGTTAGGAAACTGATTTTGAAGTCTTTTGAGTTGTAATATCATTATAGGGTTTGTGTTCATTATTGGAAGTGACTTAGTATGGATACTTTGGGTCATAAGTTATTTTCTTTGGTTATTTAATATTTATTCGAAATAAGGTGAAGAGTTTGAGATGAGCTTTGATCCATCCATTCATGTTACATTGATGTTATCATTCTAGTTATTCTTTCGTCTAACTAATTTGAATATAGGTTATTATTGCTCCATCAAGTAATTTTATGTTTTCATATTACATTGTAAGGAATGAAAGGACTCAGAGTATAAGTTTAAAATTGAACAAAAAATCTTAAAAAAGAGAATTGGATGATACGATAAAACCCATTTTGATAAAATTAGTGTAAATAATTACTTGTTATTTTAGTTAGCAATAAGAAGGGAGCCTCCCCTTTCCTTGAGGAGAGATTTTATCGCATCACATTGTGGTTGAAATTACCATTATATAACCATTTTATCGGTGACATAATATTCACCCAATAGAAGGGTGGAAAGATTTTTGCATGAAGACTCTATCTAAATGCTTTCAAGAATACACCTACAAATTGTGACTCTATTTATGCATTGTTTATCTTCCATTGTTTTAATGTAATTCTATTTGATGCTATAAAAATTATTATCATCTTGGATTATTACTAAAATACAATCAGATTAATATTTTACTAGTTTATTTAAGTTCATTCTTCTTATCTCTTTAATCTTAAAATTATTTATGGCTTGTGTGTGTAATATATTGCTTACCCAATACATGTTCATTAGCTTAAGGATTTTGAATGATGTGTTTATTATGTTTTTCCCTCATAAGATTACATGTTGTTTTAATTTATTTTTTAAATTAGCTAAAATAGTGTTATAATGGTTTGATGTGGCCATGTGATGATTTCATACATTTGTAGTATTAATCATTTTTGCTTATTCAAACACCAATTTCTTTTTTGCCCTACCTTGACTTTCCATTTTGTTTTTCTATGACAAAATTTATTATTTTTCCTCTTATGTACATATAATTTACATTTTGAACCAACTTGAAAAATATTAACACTTGTGAAGTAACAACTAAGTGTGATCCTTTCGTGGAACAATTTATATATTTTCCCATGCTATGTTTGTTCTATGAAATCTTGGTGGTCTACACCATGGGCCTAGGACCAAGCATGTTGGGGAAAACCAAGTTTGGGTTATGTAGAGTGAAATGGAAAATCTAATTCATAAATAAATAAATAAATACATTCAATGGATCAAAATTCTTACTTGTAGGAAATGCAATTTCTATTCATTAATAGAGAATAGGGAAAATTGGTACAATGTGTTATAGTTCATGTTTTCTAGAGTAGATACATGGAGCATGCTATGTGTGTTATGATTATGTTGAGAATCAACCTTAGGCCATATGCGTATGTTACATACTTATATAATTAGAATACAAAAATGTTTATAACCACTGTCATTTATAAGAAAATAGTTGTTATTTATGAAGAAGATGATTGTATTAGTTCATCTTCCAAGGTGGATGATGGTTGGTGTTCCCTTTGGAGCACATGTCTGAGGTGAGAAACACATGAGAATGGAGTCAAATAGTCATCTAGGTGCATAGAGATATGATCTACAGTGTGAAATGGTGAGGTGTGTGGGGTTGTGAGCTATGAAGAGTGTAAAAGTCAATGAGATGGTGCAGAACTTATGTGGTGTGTGAGTCTACAAGATATGAAATTTGGAGTGAAAATGGGTTAGTGATTTTAAATCTATGATATGGTATAATAATTATGCATACAAATTTGAGGAAACTTCAGGTAAGGAGTGTACAAGATTGGGTGAGAGGTGTATGTCCTACACAATAGAGAAAACGAGGAGTAAGCCTGACTATGTAGGATTTATCAATTGATCATTCACCATTTATTGAAGAGAAATGGTCTCCATTATGTTGGTGTGTAGTTAAAAAAACTACACCTAAAGTTTATGTGAAGTGAACCACTTATCTTGATCAACATATTACCCAACCTTGACCACTTGGAAAGTTGATGTGTGTCATGGTGGGTGTGTGTGCCTGTCACTTTAATGATCTCATCCTTCTCTATAGTGTGTACATGTTTAGGATCCAAATGAAAAGGATGTTGTATCACTATTGGATCAATAATTGGTAGAAATAATGTAAGGCATGATAAGTTTTATGTTGAAGACTAGGTACATGTCTAAGTACTAAGGTAGATCAAGAATGAATATATTCTCATCAATTATGCAACAAATGGTGTAAGGACCATAACATAGAGGCTTGATATTTTGGTATGAACCTTTGAAGTGATATTTCTAAATTTGAAACCAGACTTTATCACCAACTTTGAATACAATAGTTCTGCGATGTACATCATGGCACTCCTTGTACTTAGCTTGAGTATGAGAGAGAATATTTTGAACATATTGGTGAATAGTTTAGATGTGGCACATAAACTTATTGGATTTGTCCAGTTCTTATTATTTTGTGTGTGACTCATAGATTGATAGTGTGTAGTAAGAGATGTTTATAGGTGTTGAAGGTTTAAATTGAAGACATGTTTGAAATAGACTGTGCTAATATATTTTTGAAGAACCTTATTGTATTCATATTGAATATACAAGAGAATATCATCCTAGGTGTGAGTATGTGCATGGTTGTACATTAATAGAATATTAAAAAGTGTGAAATTGACTACTTTTATTTTTCCATTTGTCTGAGGATGAAAATACATCAATTGATCCAGCTACATACCCATCAATTCCTATAATGCTTGCCAAAAATGACTTAGAAAATATGGATCATAGTCTGAGATGATGGATGTGGGTCACATAAAATGAACCCAAACATGGTTAAACAATGCCTATATAGTGACAATTGATTCAATGTATTTTATGCATGAAACCATGATGGCCATCTTAGAGAACTGATCCACTATAATGAACACAATGTCATGTTAGCATCTTGTCATAGGTAATCTAGTAATGGAATCTATGCTGATAGATTTCCATGATCTAGATGGATTATATAAATGTGCGTAAAGTCCCAACTTCATTTTTGTGGGCTTGGTGATGCAAAAATGAAAGTAAGACTTAATGTTTCACTCCATGTCTATGTGAATGTGTGGCCAGTAGAAGTTTTATTCTAATGTGACTAGAGTCTTTATCACACCAAAGTGTCTTAAGGTCTTGGCATAGTGCACCTCAAAGACAAGTCATTGGTGAGGTGTGCTATAGAGAACATAGAGATGTTTGATCTTGTAAATAAATTGGTTAGATAGATATAACTATTGAACTTGTGTACCTTGTGTGAGGCTAGTGTAAGTTATTGTAAAGTCTTGATCAATTGAGTAGAGAGAAATCGAGTCTATGAAATTATGGATACACATGTCTAACACTAGGATGAACATATGAATTGGAAGTCAAATAAGTCAATATTTAGTGTTTTTGTCCTTCCCTTTCTTCTTCTTGATCATAAGATGGGACTATTATAGGTAAGTCATCCATTTCATGTGGTGCATATTTTCTAGCTTATTCTACAACTACATGAATGGAAGTGGTTTATGGTCTGAATGAACAACTATATCCTTTTAAATAATCTAATATCACCATTGATTGATTACTTTCACAATAGCATATAGTTCCTTCTCATAGGTGGAGTACCTTTGCATTGTGTCACTAAACATATTAGAGTGGTATACGACTATATGTCCATGTTGCATGAGCACTATACAAAGCGTGTAGTCAGATGCATCACTATGAATTTTGAAGGCTTGTGTAAGATTAGGAATTACAAGAATATACACTATGTTCATTTCTTGAATGCCTCAAAAGTGAATTGTTGGACATTTTTTTAGTCAAACTTGGCTTTGGCACATGTGATTTGGATGAAATCCCATGAGATGTGTGAGAAACTAAGGATGAACCTATGGTATAAGTTAGAAATTGCAACAAAACTCCTTAGTTATATGAGATTACAAGAACTAGGCCAATAGTGGATCACTTTAATCTTCTTTGTATCTAATATGATGCTAGTGCGATCAATGATGTAGCCTAGGTATTGGATCTATGTGGTGCCAAATATACACTTCGCTAACATGGATTGAAAATTATGTTGATGAAAAGTCACTAAGATGCACAAGATGTGATCCATATGCTCCTTCTAAGCCTTTCTAAAGATGAAAATGTCATCCAAGTAGATGATGATGGAGTTTAGGAATGTCCTGAGTAAATACATCGAGTGCATGAAAGTGGTTGGCACATTGGCGAGGCTAAAAGTCATGACCAACCATTCATACAAACATTATAAATTATTGATTATTGTCTTTCAAACATATTTAGGATGGACTGGAACTTGATGGTAACCTAACTTCAAGTTGATCTTGGTGAAGTATTATGTACCACAGAGCTGGTCTATAAGGTTGTCAATGCATGGCAGTGGATACTGATTCTTCACCATGATTTTTTTGACTATGTGATAGTCTATAGAGAGTCTACAAGATCCATCCTTTTTAGGTACAAGGACTATCAAACTCTCACAAGGTGGAAATATAGGCCTAATCTTACCTTGATCAATAAGCTCTTGAATCTAGTGTTATACTTCATCATTATACCAAACTAATCTATGATAGAGGGTTATATTCAAAATAAGGGATCAATGAACCATATTTATGGGGTTATTTATTATGTAGTGTGATGGAAGGATTTTAGGTTATATAAAGACTTTTATATTCTACTATAATAACTTATTGAGATGTTGTTTCTATAATAATGTGCTAGTGTTGCACATTACTTAGGTGTGCTTCAATTTCAATAGTGCATGTGTATTAGGGTGAACCATGAGTAACCTAAACTTTTGCTTGTGTGAGATGAGCTTACAAAATTACTTGGTAGATACCAAAGTGACTTTGATCATGGGCATTGACTAAAAAAGGTTTTAAAATTGATCTTACATGAAAATAGTCTAGTGTTATGGCTTGAATTGATATGTAGCTTCATGATCATACAAGTATAGTCTCCCTAATAGAATGTATTAGATTTATATAGGTGAAATGTAACATATGATGTTTTTATCCATAAGCTAGAATTTATACTAAAAAGTGCATCTCTACCATACTTGTATATCTTTACTCTATTGTATCCACCCTCAAGGTTATGGATTTGGATGTGTATCAATGGTAAGAGCAAGGTGTTGAGATGTATATTGTGTGATGATGTTCTTCTATTTTCCACTATCAATGATGACATGGAGAGGCTAACCCTTCACCTAGAAGTTGGTGTGGAAGAGACATTCACAAATTTTTGGAGATGTCAATCATAGTTGTGTGGTGTTTAGATAAGAGGCATATAGATTAGTGTCATCCATCGATGTAGGTCCTAATGTAGATTGTATGAAAAGGGATTGCTACACATGGAATTCAGAATCATCATGAGTGGATGAGTGATGGTGATGGCATGACTTATCACCATACTTATTCTTCTTGCATTTTTCTTAAGTGTAAGGCATTAGATCCTTTAAGGGTTGAGTAGTCTTCTAGTGTTGCTCTCCTTTGTGATAATTAGGTTATTGATTCTACGTATAAGGATGTAGTGTGGATCTATGTGAAGGATACACCTTATATATTCTATTGGATGAAGAGGTGACATAATGTTTCATTCTTTATTTTGAATCAATATTTGATGCATTGTGATATGATTTCCCTTTAGTGTCAAAAGTTAATTACTCCATCTTCACATGGATAGAAGGTGAGAATCCACTAATTTACTTTAGCACCTTATCTTGTTCCTTCAAGTTCTCATGCAGATATGTAGAGTAGTCATGAAAAATGTTGGTATAGTCTTCCATGAATAGATTATTACACTATTATAGTTTCTATAACTTGATGCATTCATCTTTAAAGTGGCATAAATTATTCTTCCTTTAGTGCATCAATAAAATTATTCTAGGATTCAATTGGAACACACTCTTGTGTGTACTACACGCTGAAGCCCTCTCACTAGTGAATGACAAGTATGGACAATTTTAGTACTGTGAAGGTTATCTTATAAGCATTAATGAAGGAATTAACTGATAAGTATGCCTCAATTTATCAAATCTAGGCATTAAATGCTTTGGCATCGATCTTGCCTTCAAATATATGGATGTTGATATTGACCTAAACTTTGAAGGGGACTGGTTATTGAAATCTCTATTGAGTGAAATGTGGAGGTGTTGTAGAAGGTGTCAGATTGAGATGTACCATTAATTCATAGAAGTGGCAAAAAATTTGTGTTATGCCTCCAGTGTGTCGGTGATGAGATTTGTGTACCTTAGGGGATACCTCAGTTTTATTTTAGGTGTCATCCATCTTAATTTTGCTATGAAATTCTTATGAAATAGAATTGATTGATAAACTTTATTTCTTAATTTGTGCTCACATGTTTATTGACATAGAAAATAATGGATCATTTTTAATCTGATACCAATGATCTGCACCATAGGGCCTAGGACCAAGTATGTAGGGGAAAACCATGTTTTGTTTATGTAGAGTGAATGAGAAAAGCTAATTCAAAAATAAACAACTACACACATTCAACGGATTTGAATTCTTGCTTAAGGAAACACAACATCTATTCATTAACAAATAATAGGTAAAATTGGTATAATGTGATAGAATGCATGTTTTACAAAGTAGATACATGGAGCATGCTATTTATGTTATGTATATGTGGATCATCAACCTTAGGATGGATGTGTATGTTACATACTTATATAATGAGAATATAATAATGGTTATAAACATTGCTAGTTACCAAAAAGATTATTGTTAGTTACCAAAAATATGGTTGCATTAATTAATCTTCCAGGATGGGTGATAGATGGTGAACCCCTTAAAGCACATGGCCAATGTATTAAACACATGGGTGTGATGTGGATTCCAAGAGGCACATAGGGTTATGAGCTATAGTATGGGATGATAAGGCACACATGGATGTAAGCTATGAAGAGTGCATAATATTTATCAAGCTAGCATAGAACTTATGTAGTGAGCACATCTATGATTTGTGAAGCGTGTAAGGGTTAGTACATAGAAGTATGCAATATGGTACAAGACTTGCGCATATTACTATGATAAAACTTTAGGAAAGGAGTGTCCAAGATTAGGTGAGAGTTTTGATCCCTATATATATAAGATAACAAGGAGTAAGTTCAATTGTGAAGGAGTTTCACACATATCACTTAGCCCTTAGATAACCAGTAGATCATCAAAATAAGGGGACTTTATCCTACTAATTTTAATCTCCAAGTGTATTTTTAGAATGTTCAATCTAATGAGTGACTTCTGAGGGTGAGTCACTTGCTGAGACCAACACTTATTGGAACTAAAACGAGGGCCTTGAGGTCTAAGACTTTGAGATTATCAGTAGATTCTAATTGGTTAGGAATATTTTTGTTTGGTTATTTAGTTTTGGTGAATGCTTAAACTTTATGTAACAAGTTTGGAATATCATGGTCTATTTGATACTGTTAGAGTGTTCTTCAAGTTATTTCAAGTTTGGGTGAATTGCATTACTTTATTAATTTTACTTTGTCACTCTAGCATGTTCCTCTTGGGTCATAGGATTTGGTAGTAAATCAAGCTCTAAAATATTGATTTCCTCTCCTCTTTGAATATATAGGCATCCTAAATCTGATAGGGGTATACCTAGAAACCAAAGACTACTCTTCCTAGCCATAGTGTTCTCTTGGCCTCTTATCCACAAATAGATGTAGGCTCATTAGTAAGGTTAGATTTAAATATGCCCAATCATGTTCAAAATTTATCAAGGAATCTAGAATGCTATCTTCCAAGGTTCACCCCTTACTCAAGCATATTTATAAAAGAACGTATTATTTCCTATAATACATACACGAGATTAGTGAATGTTGAATATGAAGACATGACATGTAGTTTATTCATGTTTACATTATTTGATGCAGCATACAATTGGTTTCTTAATCTCCTATTAAATTCCATTACCAATTGATACTAGTAAAACATTGAATTTCTAACCTAGTTTGGCCAAGTAGTGGACCCTGGTATATTATATCATTAGTTTGATAGCATGAAGAGAGAGATAAAATATCCCATTTGAAATTTCATTACCCAGTTCCAAAATATGTATGCATGAGTCTCTATTTTATATAGGCCCAATGCTCAGCTTGCCTTAGAAATTTTCAAAAAAATGCTCGACTAATGGATTGTAATGTTCCTTTGTATAGACCCAATTTTGATCCCTTTGCCACTAGCATATTTAAAAAAAATAACATGGGTAGGTATCTCAACTATTAGGATCATACCCATGACTTCTCTCAATGTGATTCTAACTATTCAACAAAACATTCCCTTGACCCAACCTTTTTCGATCATAAATCACTTACCATTAGCTTAAGTTAATCCTAATCAACACCTTGGTTTCTTGAGTCCTATATTAAATTATCCTACATCACAATCATTTATACAAGATTTGGTCTCAGTTTTTGCTAATAACACTTAGACCATTCCCTGAGATCCACTTAAACTTGAGTTGGATGCTATTCAAAGAATGGTTTAAAATCTTTCAAATGACTTTCTCAATCTATAAATACAAGTAGGAAGCTCAACCAGTGGTAATCCTTACTCAAGATACACTTAACAACATAATTTTAAACTTGTTAATAAGGTTGGGAGGAAAATTGATTCAAATACAAAAAATCTACCTAAGATAAATCTTTTATAAAGTACTATCCCAAATTGGTGTAGGTTACATAACATAGCCCAACATTGATAGCTATATTATTTAAAATTCTACCATACTTCTAATATCCTCCAAAAGGAGATGAAAAAGTATGAGATTATTTCTAATAGCTCAAATCCCTTAGCTCATACTAATCCCCCTAGCTCCTTAAAGTCCCCTGGCACTACTATGGTTATAGAGACCATAAAATTCTCAAAGGTAGAGGATGATAAATTGGAGGGGGATGTTATGAATGTCAAAAAATTCCAACACTCTCATAAGTCTAACTATATCTCGAGGAATAATATTTAGTAGCATTTAATGACTTCCACTCCACCCAATAATCTTGCTATATTTGTGAATCCGAAGGAAAATAAAAATATTCCTCCACCTAAGGCCAATGATAATCAACCTCCCACGAGCAAGAATGGGTAAAACATAGTAGAAGAAATGAAGAAGATTAAGGTCAATATTACACTCCACAAGATAGCTCAGCTAACTAGATAAAGATACTTGCTCCTCAGATATCTTAATGATAAGATTATCTAGCCTAAGCAAAAGGGTCCAACTAATACCAATATGGTCATACACAAAACCAATATAGAAGTGCCCCCTTTTCTACTCATTATCATAATATTTGGAAAGAATATTCAAAACTATTTAGTTTATTTAGGTGAAATACAAATGTCATGCCTCTAAGAGTGTGTACAAGGTTGGGTCTAACTCTTATCAAATCTAGTAAGATTTTGGTTAAATTAGATAAATCCTAATTCAAGATTGTAGGTGACTTGTTGAATGTGCATGTAAAATTGTAGGCTGAGCCTCGTATTCATATGTTTATATATACTGGTGCAAATCCTTGAATGAATACATGGCCACTAATTTCTCTCACATGTGGCTACCATGGCCAGGAGTTGCTAACCAAATCCACATTAATTATTAGCCATAAATTAAATTAATGATTATCAAGTAAAATGTTGTGAATGAGCAAGTTAATTACACTTCCACTAACATGGGCATGTATACTTTGACCACTAAGGCAGTAAAGAGAAATACTACAAATAAAAATTAGAATTCAGTTACATGGTCTCTCTTCTTAGATGGAGCTCACTTAAAGAAAGGTTTAGGTGTTGGTATTATATTGATTAATCATAATGGTAAAATTATGTGAAATAATTTAAATTATAGTTTTCATGCACAAATAACATGGTTGAATATGTTTATTTAATCTTTAGGCTTCAATTTTCAATTATCCATCATATGCATATCTTAAGAGTCTTCAATGATTTTTGAATTAGTTGTTTATCAAGTACGTTGTCAATTCCAATACAAGATATATTATTTGAGGAAGTAATAGTATCATCCATGGGATATAATTGAATATTTTAATGCATTTAACATCTCAATTATTACTAGGGAATAATATTATATGGTTAACTCATTAGTTATGTTAGATACAAGTTTGACACCTTTAGATAGTTTTGATTTACAAAGATTATCCATTGAATTAATTTCTACTACTTCAGTTATCAATAAAATATAAAATTAAAAAGTATTTGATGATGAAAATAATATTTTTTTAATTCGTGATTAATTATAATGTCTTTGATTTAAATATAATTGCTAATCATAAACTTGATTCAGACAAAAAACATTTCAATCATGAGGGATTTTTATAGTAAAATGATAATAGAATACCCAAGGCTTTATAAAGGCTCTTTGATTTAGAAAATATTAAATCTACCTCTAAAAATAAAACTCATCCAACGTAGACAACCCATGTGCTTAATATATGGACTAGAGACAAGCCTAGAAACATAATGGTAGGACCCCAATGTACTAGTGAGGAAATGACTAAGCTTAGGAAGATGCTTGCTCATTACCAAGACATCTTAACATGGAGATATATTGATCTCAAAGCCTTTGATCCTCACATCATGATCTATAGTATCCCCTTGGAGCTTGATAAAAATCCCTTTAGACAAAGTCAAAGACTAGTCAACCCCATCCTAGTTTAGTGTATAAAATGCTATCAATTGGGATCATTTTTCTAGTAAGACACTCAACCTGGGTAACTAATTTAGTGTTATTAAGGAAGAATAATGGGAAAGTATGATGTGTGAAGACTTTATAAACCTCAATTGAGCTTTATAAAAATACAATTACCATTTTTCATTCTTGGATGAAGTCATTCAATAAGTGAGTGGCTACGAGAAGATGTCCTTCTTAGACAGATTTTTGGGCTATAATTATATTTTGGTTGATGGAGTTGACTACATAAAAACTACTTTCATCATAAAATTGGAAAATTTTTATTACAATAAGATGTCATTTATATTAATAAATATAGGTGATATTTTATAGTGACTAATATACACCACATTTAAAGGTTTGATTGGCAAGTATATCATCATAGTTCACATGGATGTCTTGACCATATTTTTTAAGTGTAGGTTTGAAAATTTTAGTTATTTATAAAATATCTTTGAACATTATAGATAGTATGGTATATATCTTAACCCAAATAAGTGTATGTTTTGTGTTATAAAGGGTAATTTACTAGGCCAAGTGATCATGAAGTGAGGCATACCTATTGACCCCAATTGTGCTAATTTGATTACTAAGTTTAGCTCCCTAATAGTAAATGGTAATTAAATTATTTATTTTGAAAAAATAATTTTTTTACGTAAATTCATTTTAGAATTTGTATATATAACTAAGCCTTTGAATTTGATGTTAAAATAAGGTGTTAAACTAGATTGGAATGCTACTATAAAGAAAGCATTTCATGAGATTAAAGATGCAGTGACAGAAGCTCATGTGTTATTTAAGCTTAATTATTCAAAGGGATTTTACTCTTACACATTTGACATGGATCAAAAAAAATTGGTAGTATTGATGTATAAGTTTGATTATGGATAGAATTTGATCACTTTCAGGAGTGGTTACTTGAAGGAGGCTAACTTGAGATACCCAAAATTGGAGAATTAATCTTATGCATTAGTCAAAGTAACCAAGAATTTCTTCCATTACATTATAAAACATTAAGTTTATGCTATTAGTTTTTATCCTACAGTCAAACAGATGTTGGGGCATAACAAACATAGTGAAAAGAGAGGATGTTGGGTTTTCAAGCTAGAAAAATATGATGTAAAGGTGAATTTGTTAAATCTAGTGTGTGCCAAGGGATTTAGAAATTAATAACTAAATTTGATCCCTAGATTGATGTTATAAATCTGACTGATCAAAAGATTCATCTCAACCTATGGTATGATTCAATAATACACTACTTGCTCTATGAGACACCACTTGTAGACTTTGGTAGAACATAGTGAATAGATCTAAGGTTGAAGGTTGCCCATTTCATGTTTAAGAAATAAATTTTATATCGGAATAACCATGATGGGATTTATCTATGTTATTTAGTTGAATAATAAGTGAGAGAAGTTATGAGTGCATTTCATGAGAATTTGGGAAGTGGACATCCCTAAGGCAATGTCACTACACACAAAATCCTTGGATCAGGGTCCTATTGGCTCAAGTTATATAAAGATGATCATGCTCATGTATGCACATGATAGATGTGTAAAACCTTTTCTAATAGATAAATCCACCATGACATGCATCTAAAACCCATCATTTAAGAATGCTTATTTTCCTAGTGGGGATTGGACTTCGTTGGGGTGATAAATCATAAATATTTAGTGGGATAACATTTCATTATCACCACTATAGACTACTAAAAAAATGGGAAAAATTCAAAGCCACAATGAATAACATTACTAAGGAGGTCATCTCATTCTTAAAAGAACACAATTTGACTTACTTTGGGACAACTCATTCATTGGTATGTGATAATGGGACTTTATTTCAATCTATTGAGTCAACTAAATGGGAATATACAAATGAGATTATTCTTAATTTATCCTCCAATAGATATACCCAAGGAAATGGTCTTGTAGAATCCACTATCAAAAGTTTTCTTGATTCCATCAAGGACCTAATGGACCAAAATACATGCAGTTGAAATGCCCTAATGAAGTATGCTTTATGGGCAGATAGGATTCACTATAATAAAAGTTTTAGATTTTGCTATTCTTACTAGTCTATGGTAAAAAGACCATCTTCCATGTGCAACTCAATAATCATACTCATTAATTTAGCATAGACTACTTCAATCCTAACGAGATAGCTCAATCCCAATTGTTGGAGGTGATTCAAATGGAAGATAAAAGGGATGAGAATTTATAAAACTTTAGTAGGTCTCAGATAACATTTAAGATATGGTTTGATCGATCATCCAAAGTGAAGAGCTTCAAATTAGCAGACTTGGTCCTACTATGGGATAAGGCACATGAAAAGGAGTCATCATCTAAAATTCATCCCTTTGTGGATTGGTCCATATTAAATTTCCAATTTCATTGATAGTGCATTTAGACTCAAATATCTTTAAGGAAATGAGTTTCCACTCCCTGTGAATGGTCAGTACCTAAAGCATTACTTCATGGCTACTCCATCATATGTTTCCTTTGAGTGATTAGGCATTTAGTTTTTGTTAATAAGTGTATATAGTTTCCTTTATTTTCTGTAGTTAGGTTGTATATATGTTTTTTTTCTACATTTTTTTGTTTTTTATGTGTTTTGATCCTTCTTTGTTTCCTCCTTTCTTGTTGTGTCTTGTTCAATTCTTTTTTTTTCTTCACTAGGCTCATTGCCTATGTTTTGGTTCTATTTTGTGTTGGATGCATATGTCTCAACCTCTCATCCTTTAATTAAAATCAATAATATATATTTTATACTATGTGATTACAATAATATTTCTCTCAATGATAGCGTTAATGTAGATGTTTGTGTTTTGACACTAGTTATGTGATTAACATCCCCTTACACACCTTGTACTAAATCTATGGTAAGACTTGTTAACTAATATATTATGTAGTAATTATATATATTATTTTTATCCTAGTCAATCCCATTTTTTCTTGGTGTTCAATATAGAAATATATCAATAAGGTAATGTTGTTATAATATGGGTTATCATTGTGTAAGATAAGGGTGTTGGATTCTACCATTTAATGATCAAGAGTGTGGGCCTAACATAATGAGTCTAGAATTTGGGTAAGAAGATTGGGAAAAAATATAGAATATATATATATATATATATATATATATATATATATTCTTGATGAATTTTTAAAATTTTAAAGGTTCATGATCCTTAACATAACATGGGGATGAATAGAAATGTGGATTCTTCTATTCCAAAATTTTAACTAGACTTGAAAGTACATCTTAAAGCAAAATGAAGACAATTGTTTCATTTAGGTTTACTGACTAGTCATGTGTTTTTTGAGATCATAATTTAACTCATGGTTTGGTTCATGAACCCTTAGTGAAGATACTTTACAAAATTCTTAATAAATAAATAAATCTAAAAGTTAAATTTAAAGCTCTCCACATATAGGGATGATCTAGGTAACTCCATCATAAGCTTTCTAACCTAGATGATAGTGGAACAAAGTATTTTAAGGAGTTAAAATAAACTCTATCAAGGATATGGATGCCAAACTGATAGTAGAGAAATAATCATGCCATTTCCCCTCCAAGAAATTAACCTAAGTTTCCCTCTTCGATACTCAAAGTTCTCATAAAGCCCTAATGGATTCCATTGGGATTCAAAAAAAGAAATATTTGAATAATCACTATAAAAACACTATAGGTATGGATAAGAAATAAAATTATTATGTACCATGCTAAGGTAGGCTGGAACACTTTCATTTTTTTGTTTTTTAATGAGGAATAGATTTGGTTTATGCCCCTATTTTAGGTCTGAAGATTCATGTTCTAGGAAATGATTGCTAAATAACATTCTACCCATAGAATTTGTCATTTGTTGAGATCCAACATGCCCCATTATTAAAATTCAATCATGGGGACCCTCTTTTTTAAAATTTTATCTATTTATACTTTTACAAACTATTTTCTAGTATTTTGAGTGCATAGTGCACCTTCCACTTCTTACCACTAGTCGCATTTCAAGCGTAGTTTTGTAGCATTAATGAAGTCATTTTATAAGAGATTTTTTTTATGAGATTTAAATGTCATTATAGTGAATTATTAAGATAATTCATATAAAATTACATTCCATGTGCTAGGTGTATATCCATCAAAACAATCTTTTACAATATTTTCTGTGTCTTCCCATTTACCAAGTTTGACTAGAAATAACTTTTCATGAGCCATTTTGCATGTATAAAACATGCCCATTTATCATGATATTTTAAATAATAATATCCATATCTAAGAGGAGTGAAAATGTTAATAAATTTTTAAATATTAATTTCCTAACTGTAAAATGTGTCGAGTTAGAATTGGCTTCTCCACTAATTTTTACTTAGCGATTTTTTGCATTTTTAGTGGCCAAGTCTACCCTATGAGCATGTTCTCAACCTAAGTTTGCAGTTCCAAATGAGATCCAAAGTGATTGAATTTTTTTTGAAACTACCTTGATGATGTGGGAATGCAATCCATTTTTTTTTGTAGTTATTATATTTTTAGGTGAAAATATATCAAGGTGTAGAGTGACCCTTCTAAGAATATTTTTAACTTAGTCAACTTTTGACTAGAAAACACTAAAAGGGCTGTGTGCAAGGATTAAATTGATTATTTCAAAAAAAAAAAAAACCCTTTTGAGTTTATTTTAAAGATATTTTTGGGAATATAAGATACAATGGGTTTTATGATGTTTAATCCTATAAAATTCTCTTTTACCATTTTATGAAGGTGTTGGTATGGCTATGCATGACTGTGTTGGATTTAAGCCATATATTTTAATCCATTGATACATTTTTGGTGGCACTTGTTTAATTAGAAATATGATTTTTGCCTATTTGAAGTGATGTTAGTTTTAAATTGGATAAATGAGATATCAAAAACATTTAAATGTTTTTAACATGGGATTATGTTGCTTTTAAGTGGTTAAAGTTTATGGTTTTATTTGATGTTTTCACCTATGTTGAGGGAGTAATATGTTATGTTTCATATTTTCATAGTATTAGAATAAGTTTATTCCACTGATTAAAGCCAAAATATTTCCCTAGAACCAAGTATCCATAAAAGGGTATCAATCATTGATTTTTTGTCATGTAGCACCTATGAAATTATGTTTTGTCACCTAGTGATTTTGGAAGGTGTTTTTGTTCATTGAAGCTGAGTAGTGGTGAGTGGAATCAAATACAAATAGAATCCAAGTGCTAAATCCATGTGATTCATAAATTAACATTGATCTATATTTGATTTGAAGTCCAAAGAAATAGGTTACTACAAGTATTTTCATAGCAATTATTCAATCTATTCAATAATGTGGCAAGTTTATGGAGAGGCTAAGTAGTAGGGACAGAAAGACATTCACATTGAGATAAATCAAATGAATGCATATAGATTCATGGAGATAAAATCTATAAAATACATTCAATTTAATTACTAACAAATGAAGGATAATTTCATGTCTGAACTAACTATAGTAATGCCAAGCTAATTTGATCAAATTTGTAACAAAGGGTAGCCTTGGAATTGTAGTTTCAAATTTAAATTTTCCAACTTCTTGAGGTTGAATGAAATTAATTCCCATGAGATTTAATTTTTATATTTAATCCTAGTAGTTTTTTAAAATGGTGGAAATATTTTTCGTGAAGACTTTGTCTAAATGTTACCAAGAGTACACCCACAATTTTGAATCTGTCTATGCATTGTTTATCTTCTATTGTTTGAATGCAATTATAGTTGATGTTGTAAACATTATTATTGTATTGGACTAATGCAATCAAATTGAGATTTTTATAGTTTTATTAAGTTTATTTTCCTTATCTATTTAATCTTGAAACTATTGTTGGATCATGTGTATAATCTAGTCCTTGCCAAGTACATGTTCATTAGATTAATGATTTTGAATGAAGTTTTTATTATGTTGATCCCTCAGAAGCTTGCCTATTGTTTAACTTTCATTTGTGCAACAACTGAACTAGTGTTATAGTGGTTTGATGTAGACAAGTTATGATTTGATGTATTTGCATTATTAATCAGTTAACTTATTCAAACACCAATTCATTTTTTTCCCTACCCTGAGTTTCCCTTTTTTTATGACACCATTTCTAATTTGTTTTTCCCCATTATATACACACATTTTACAATTTGAACCATCTCAAAAAATAGTGACACTAATGAATTTATAATTAAGTATGAGCCTCTGGTTGAACAATTTATATGTTTGCCCATGTTATGTCTATTCAATGAAATCTTAGCCCTTGGATCAACAACTTATCCTTAAAATAAGGGGACCCTATCCTACTGGGTTTGATCTCTAGGTGCTTTTCTTATAATGTTCAATCCAATGAGTAACTTTTGAGGGTGAGTCACTTGTTGAGACCAATAATTATCATCATTTTTTATTCATTTTTATATTATATCACAAATTAGAATACTTTTATTTATAAAGTTTTAATCAATAAATATAATTATGCCTTTTATTCCTTTGCATAAGCCTGCAAATTGACTAATAGCTATAACTTGAAGGATAAAAATCATTAGTTTGTACATGACTACTATTATATTCATGAACATCTATTTAAACTTAATTTCAACTCTCTATCCATTAAAATATTGATTTATTTACATAACAACTTATTTTCTATAAAAAGCCTAGAGTTCTATTATGTCAGACCTTGTTCATTAGGTCTTTTCTCAAATATCCATAAATTTTAACCTTTTTAAAAATTATTTCAATGTCTTTCTTTTAAATTATTTCAATGTCAAAAAAATAATTGAACTTATAAGGGCCTTATACTCTTACTCTTATATTGTTTGCCTTCAAAATACAATAGTCAATCATTCATCTACGAATGAGTACATAGTCCCCTAAGCTAATAATAGGTTTGTTTCACTTTTCAACTGACATATTATTAAATTTATGACTTACATGATCTTAAGGATGACTTAAACATTCATGCATATGCTCTAGATGTCAAATAATTGATTGAACAAATTTATATAGTTTTGATTATAAAGCAAAATATGAACTAGAACACTTTAGCCTTGTTTATACATATTTAAGGTCTATAAAACATACAGTCATAAATATATACCTTTTTAAAGAAGTGTAAGACATAAAACCACTTTCAAAAATGAAAAATCATCCTATTTCATCTACCTAATAAGTTTCAATGGATTTACAGGGTTAGTTTTTAAACTACAAGAATTTGTCTTCAGAAACCCTAGTTAAGGGTTTAAACAATATCTGATACAACTGATAACATATATAAAAGGTATTTTTCACATTTCATCACTAGTTTTAGATTTTTTAAGACTTGATTAGACTTCTCTCATATTCACCTTACCCTTTTAAGTAATTTTAATGCTTGAACATTCCTAACTTGCTCTGAATAATCACTTATTCTTCTTGACTCTTACAGGTAGAATATATTTGTAAACTTAAGAACAAGGATTTGAAGAAAACTAAGTCATTACTACATTTCAAAAGATTATTTAATTTGGACTATGGTCTCTCCAAGTTTATCTAACCATATCAAGTATATTTTAGACTTAAACAAGCAATACATGTGTAAAACAATTACCTGTTATTTTGATTGTGTCACAAAATACAAAACTCTGATATTTGTAGCTAAAACAAACATCACCCAAACATTAAATAAGGTGAGTGAGCAATGAGATCTTGAAAAAATACCTCAAAAAAATTAATGAACAAGACATCACTAAAAATCTATGCTTTATTCATGAACATTCATAATCTTCTTACAATTTTATATCCTTATAAGTAGACATCATCCTTCTTCATTAGACCTTTTAATAATCATTTACCTATATTTATTATATATACCTAAAAGTTTAGGACCACCCACCAATTAGTCTTTTCCTTTGCCTTCTTTTGAATTATTATATTATTCATGAATTAAGTCATATCACTTGTATCAACTTAATCTATTCTTGTTTAAATCATCAAAAATTTCTCAACTACTCAAACTCAACTTAGAAAATGCTCCATTTAGTCTTCCACTATGTTGGACTTTCTTTTAGGATGGATTTACATGAAGTTAGAGGTAAATAATATGGATTATTATCATTGAGTATTTGGAATAAAATAATAATATGGGGTGTTTTAGACCCTACTGAATTAATGCATGTCATGTATATTCCAATACTTAAGAGATTCATGGTCACTCACAAAAAAACCATGTTTGTCTCTGTGTCTACCTCTGAGGACATGTTGTCACTTTTAGCATCATTAAAGTTATAATTGGAGAACTCTAATTCTAGTACTTCATGGCTCAAAAATTGCATTTAAAACATGTCTAGGGTGGTAGATAATGTATAGTAATAGGTTCTTATATTCCCATCACATCTAATAAAAAAACCCACCACCCATTCCAGCCTCAAGAATGCCCTTCCAAAAACAAAAAAATGTAGTTTTTAAACTTGATTTCAGTCATGTGTAAAAAATAAATCAAAATTAATTGGCACAAACCAAAAGATCCCTATCATTCATGTCAAATCATTCTAATTTTACCATGGATCATGTCCTTCCATACTAATGTTTGGCACAAGTTATAATGATGGGTCCTAAAATGCAACATTATTATAGTTAAGAGACAAGTACTTGTCCTCTAACTACTATTTCCACCTCAGGGACCTCCACACAAAAATACATTTATTTGAGCATGTCTATATAATAAAATTAAAATTTATCCCATGACCATAATTTATAAATCCATCTGGATGCATGTTTTCACTACTATTCAGGAGTATGGAAACACTAGAAACAAATGTTTTCAAAGTTAAAGTTGTAGTTAGATAACTCTACCTATGATACCTCATGGCTGAAAATTGAGATTGAAAATATGTCTAGGGTAAAAGATGACATCCAATACTAGGTTCTTATCCTCCCATCATGTCCGTTTGAGAGGCCCACCACCCATTCCTACATCAAGAACATCTTTCCCAAAATGGGAAAAATGTGCCTGAATTCAGGTGTGCATAAAATAAAAACCATAAGTTGTTGAATTTTTTTGAAAGAATAATATCATTCATGTAAAATCCATATAATTACACCTTGGACAGATCAATTGAAACTTGCATACCAATGTGTGACCCAAGTTGTAGTGATGGGTCCTAAAATGTAACTTTATTGCAATGAAGAGATGAGTGCTTGTCTTCCAACTGGTATTTCCACTTATGACACCTCCAAGTGAAAAAACATAACTTATATCACAAGTGAATAGGAAAATTACACATGTTATCATGACCATGACATCCAAATCCACTTGGAATCATGTTTTAACTATTATTTAGGAACATGGAAACATTAAAAATAATTGTTCTCAAAGTTGAATATGTAGTAGGATAACTCTACCTTCAGTGCCTCATATCTTGAAACTAGAATTTTTAACATATCTAGACTATAAAATAGCTTCTGGGATCTGGTTCTTTCCCTCACATCATGATTGGTCGAGAAACCCACCACCCATTCTAGCCTCATGAATGCCCTTCCCAAAACAAGAAGAATGCAATTTTTAGCCTAACTTTAGGTGTGCATAGAAGAGAAATTATAATTATTTGACACAAAAAAATAACCATATCATCTATGTTTAATCCCTTTAATTTTTACAAATATAATTTTGACTAAATCTTCTAGACTAATTCATGGCACAAGTTGCAGTGATGGGTCCTAAAATGCAACTTTATTGTACTGAAGAGACAAGTGCTTATTGTCCAACTAAAATTTCCACCTATAGGAACTCCAAGTGAAATTACATCACTTATATCACATTTTAATATAAAAATTAAATGTGTTACCAAGATCACAATGTCCACATCCACCTAGATTCATGTTATCACTAATGTTTAGGATCATGGAAACATTGACAATAAAAGTTGTCAAAGTTGAAGTTGTAGTTGGATAACTATACCTTAGATGAATTATGGATAAAAATTGGTGATTTAAACATGTCTATGGTGAAATATAATGTCCAATACTAGGTTTTTGTCCTCCCATCACACATGGTCTAGAGACTCACCACCCATTTTGACCTCAAGAATGCCCTTCCCAAAATAAGAAAAATGTATTTTTTAGCTTGACTTTAGGCATGTGTAAAATGGAAATAATATATCAATATAAAAATATAAAAATAATCATCTCATGCATGTGAAATAACTCTAATTTCAGACCAAGTCACGTAGACTAAAATTTCTAGACCAATATGAGGGTGAAAGTTGTAGTGAAGAGACAAGTGCTTATCTTCTAACTGCCATTTTCACCTCTAGGATCTCCAAGTTAAACTACATCACTTAAAAAAAGTATAATTAAAAAAATTACATGTGATACCATGACCATGATGTCCGAATCCACTTAGATGAGATTTTACACTATTGTTCACGAGTGTGGAAACACATAAAAAATGTTGTCAAAGTTGAATTTGTAGTTGGATAGCTCTACCTCCAGTGCCTTGTGGCTTGAATATAGAACTTACAACATGTTTAAGGATGTTCATAACCTCTAGTATTAGGTTATTGATCTCCCATCATTCCCTATCAAGGGACCCACCACCCATTTTGGCCTTAAGAACACCCTTCGTAAACTAAGAAAAAAGTAGTTTTTAGCTTGATTTTAGGTGTACATAAAATGAAAGTCATAAGTCATTAGTATTCACCAAAATAAACATATCATGAATTTTAAATAATTATAATTTTATCCTGAATCATATTGACATAACCTTCCATACCATCTGTGGCACGAGTTACAATTATGCATCATAAAATGCAACTTTATTTCAATGAAGAGACAAGTGCTTGTCCTCTAACGAGCATTTACACCTCTAGGACCTCCCAATGAAAATGCATCACCTTGATAATGTATATATAGGAATATTACATGTTATTCCATGAAAAAAAATGTCCAAATCCACCTAGATGCATGTTTTCACTACTATTCAGGAGTGTGGAAACATTGACAATAAATGTTGTCAAAGTTGAAGCTATAGTTGGATAACTCTACCTCTAGTGCCTCGTGGGTCAAAAATGGCATATAAAACACATCTAAGGTGGAATATAATGTCTAGGAATAGGTTTTTGGCCTCCCATAATGCTTTGTTAATAGACCCACCACCCATTCTAGCCTCAAGAACACCCTTCCCAAAATCAGAAAAATGTTGTTTTTTAGCCTAACTTTAGGGACATGTAAAATGGAAACCATAAGTAATTAGAAATAAAATAAAAAACCCTTTCATGCATGCCAAAGACATATAATTTTACTTTCCATACTAATCCATGGCACAAGTTATAGTGATAGGTCTTGAAATGCAACTTTATTGCAATGAAGAGCTAAGTGCTCATCTTCTAACTGGCATTTCCACCTACGAGACCTTATGGAAAAGATAAATCACTTAGATAATGTATAGATAGGTAGTTGACACGTGATCCCATGACCATGACATCCAAATCCACCTAGATGCATGTTTCTACTACTATTTAGGAGTGTGGAAACACTAATAATAAATGTTATCCAAGTTGAAGCTGCAGTTAGATAACTCTGCCTCGTGTGCCTTATATATTGAAACTAGAAATTATAACACATCTAGGTTAGAGGATAACATAAAAGACCACTTTAAATTCCTCTCATCAACCTCAGTAGAGAGACATACCACCTTCCCAAAATAATAAAAATGTAGTTTTTTAACCTAGCTTCAGGCATGCATAAAATAAAAATTATAAGTATTTATAATGAACCAAAATAAACCTCCATATAATTTCACCCTATATCACATCAATGGAAACATCCAAGAAATTGTTTCACAAGTTATAGTGGCAGGTCCTAAAATGCAGCTTTATCATAGTAAAGGGATAAGTGCTTATCTTCTAACTGACATTTCTACCTCTGAGACCTCCAAGTTAAAATACATTGCTTTAAAAATGTATAGATAGGCAAATGACACATGATCCCATGACCAAAATACCCAAATCAACCCAGATGCATGTTTTCACTATTGTTCAATAATTTGGAAACACTAACAATAAATGGTGTCAAAATTGAAGCTATAGTTGGAGAACTCTACATCTGATGCTTCATAGATAAAAAATGGCACTACCAACATGTCCAAGGTGGTGGATAAAATATGAAACCATATAATTGTCCTTCCATCATGCCTAGTCAAGAGATCCAACACCCATTCTAACCTCAAGAATGCTCTTCCCAAAATAAAAAAAATGTAGTTTTTTTAGTTTGATTTTAGGCATGCATAAAATGGAAACCTTAAGTCATTATCATGAAATAAAAGAATCTTCTTGTGCATGTCTAAGCCCTATAATTTCACCATATATCACATTGAAAAAAACTTCCAAACCAATATGTGGCATAAGTTACAGTGATGGTTCTTGAGTAATTATATTAAGCCTCTCTTATCTTCAAGAATATGTAATTATTTACTAACAGTGCAAATTGCATGAAGGTGGAAGCTTATTTGGCACCACAAACCTAAAAACAAAATTAGTAAGTAATTAAAAATGAAATTTATATGTATTAAATAAAAAGTAAATAAAATTAATTAAAATTAATTACATCTACATTTTACAAGTCAACATTCCTTAGAATTTCAATCCTATAGACCACTAGCATCTGCGCTAATCTTGATAGTAGAAGGGCTAATTTCATGGTTTGACTCATAAAATTTACACAGATTATTGTATAATGGCCTCCCATGATTTTTGAACAATTTAATATTTAATACAAGAAAAAAAATTGAGTAGTGTAGTATCTTCCTATGTGTTTCAAAGTCTTCAAATAACCATACATCTGAATTTTTTTATATGATATCATCGAAGCCAAGTTCTACTTACAACCACATACCTAGTGGGATAGTCAATGTTTTATCCATATATTACAATGGAAGTTAATTCTTTATTTTCATCTACACACTAAAATAATTAGTAATATGTTTAATCTTCATTATTCTTAGGAGTAAAAACTACAAAAACATACCATGTATCACAAAAATCAAAATTTTAATGACGTTGTCAAGATAGATAATGGGAATAAATAGTACATAATGACTAATATTATATCTATTTGTAATAGATCAGATAAATGTTAAAAGCCATGGATGATTTCATATATGCAAGTTATAGTTATAGTGAAACATGATATGTGTCGATTGGAATTAGAGATTTAAATATCCATTTGTCCACCCACTCTTTCGACTCACATTCATTATAAATAGATCCCATACATGCAAAAAAAAAAACATGACAAGTGTCTCATATGAATAGCATAATAAATTTCATTTGAGCTATAAAATGAATGGAGATCACTTTATCCCATTATAGTCATACAATCCTCATATGTTACCAAGTGTTCTTCCTCTATCAACTAGAAATATCTATAAATAGTATAATTGTTTTGAGCACCATGGCCCATTTTCTCATTATATCATTCAATAATGGTTTTTTCATCAGTAAAACAACACCATCTTAAAAATTCAAATCCTCTATTGAAATGACTCTTTTTACACATGCTTCAACACCATCATGCTCCCCTTTTCCATGGCCAACCTCAGTGAAACTCTAAATATGTTATATGTTCGTTGTAACATGCATCATGCTCAACTAGTAAAACTTTTATGCATTATTGAATTATGATGTGCAATTTTATGACAAAATTTTATGTTGATTAATAAAATTAATGTTCCTCTTATTCAATTATCCCTAGAAAATCTCAACATAGCCTTGCAAATACTATGTACAATATGATCGATCATCACTAACATATAAAATAAAAATCTCTTAATATTTTTTGATCTTATTCTATACTATCAAGTGTATGCATGAATTCTATATTCATTAATATGGAAACCTATATTGAGTTGTAATATTATGAGTGAACTTTCATTTTTGGTTTGAATATGTAATTCTCAATAAAGTTGACTACTAAAAAAATAGAACCAAGTGAGAATGTGTCGTTGATTATCTTGAAATATTCCTCCAACCATATTTCCCTATGTGTGTACCTTTCATACTCATAAATAATTTCTTCCCTAAATTTGACCATAAATTTTGAAACATGTATCTATCTTGTAACAAGCTCACAGTTTTTGGATTATTTTCCATCTTTTACTTGATAATTCATAGATTTATATATTCTCAAACTAGCTAATTTGTATCCAATTTCACTTATACTCTCTTCATGGATAAATTTTTTTAATCCACCATGAATTTTGTAATTTCCATCCAAACATGCTTTGTTATAAAATAATTGTCAATCTAGTCTTTCACAAAAAATGGTTGGCATAAAATCCCTAGCTAATTTTGGTAGAACGTTTCTACCACACTTAAAAAATGTTATCAATATGTAAATAATAATGCATATGGTAAAAATCATCATAATATATTTAAAATTAAACATGTTGCCTATAAAAAGTGGTACGTGTCTAATTTATGTTTACATAAAATAATTTGGCCAATTCAAAATATCTTAGACTAATATAATTTTATGTATATTTATCCAAAAACACAAAGTATGATTAATTTTGGGTCATATCCAAAAAATGTTTTAAATTTAATTCATGGTTACAAGGACCAACTTTTATTTTCACTTCATCTCTTGTATTGGGTGAAACTATTGTATTATCTTTCTAAAATTGTGCAAGTAAATCTTTGAGTCCATCGGTTATAGCCTTGTCATTTCTTGGAAGAAAACTAGAGAATGTCAATAACTTAGTTGTATTAGGATCATTGAGTATTTGGAATCTTCTAATTTTTTTTCATTATTTTTTTTTTATTTATGTCTAGTGCTCAACTAGTTTTTGAAATCAATGGTTTTTTTCCTTTTTTGACCACTTACTACTCATGTTTTAATTATTCCTTGGGCAAAATTACAATATTTGTTACATGATTTCGGGTCTACAATATGATATGTGTCATGTATATTTTCAAAAAAATTGTTTTTTTATCATCCATGTTAGATGTTATTAGTCCTAAGGTGTACATTGTAGGCATCATCTTAATCAATTTTATCAAAAAAACAAATACTTGACATTTTTGACTATAAAAATTTTATTTATCAAAGAAACTATCCTAAAATTTTTCAACTAATATTCTTGAATGGGAGTTAGACATTTTGTTATGCATTGGTTTCAAAATGTTTTCATCAACTTCAATTAATTACTTGCCATTTCTATGCAAAATACTCAAAGGTGTTGTTAATAGTGAAATTTTTTGAGAGGGTGTTTCAAAATAATCATGTTCACTATTAGTTTCTTCATTTTTAGTTTCGTTATTTAGTTATGGAATAACATTTTATTCATTTCTACTTTCATAATTATGTGTTTCCATGAAATTGTCTTCATTTATAAGGAGTAAATCATAATGCATAGATTCATCATCAAAAAAATCAAAAACCTTATACTTTGAATGTGGAATTCCAACATAATTTGGACTTCTAGGTAAATATTCATCATCGTTATTAAATTCATTATTGCGAATTTTATTATATCTATGGCATTTGCCTTATTGGGGATAGTGTTCATACCTTGTCTTGAGTGAAATGATTGAATTTGCACTTTTTCTCTCAAATATTCTAATTTATCCATTTTTTGTGCTTTGACTTCTTCCTCTTCTTTGAATGAGCTCTATCATCAATGACTAGACAAAGAAAATTTTGAAATTCCTTTTTACAATGGGGACCCAAAGAAATATTTTATTCCTTTTGATGGTGGGGGACCCAAATAATAGTTTTATTCCTCTTGTATTCACAAAATGATGCATAAAGCAATGTAGATAATGTATGTGGGGTCAAAACTCTCAAAATAACAAACAAAAATAAGCATTGGATAATGATTTGTTGTCTACAAATACTAACATATATGCATTATAGTATAACACATACACGTTACTTATATTATGTTCATACTATATCTAATGTGTACATGTTATAGTATAATATGTAGGTATTATTTATAGTATGTGCATATTGTCAATAACATGTATGCATTATTGACACCATGCCTATCCCATCACATATCATGTTGTTACGATATATGATTATACTACCCAATTAAAACTTATATTATTATTCTAGGGTTGACTTACCCATATCATATATACTATACAATTGATTGAACCATAATTTAGGTTCACTGGGCTCATTTTTGCCAAAATAACATGTTTAATTACACCAATTGACTAATTGGACAGACTCATGACTAATTTAGGCACAAATCATGTCTCTGATTGCACCAAAAGACTATATTGATCAATTCATGACTAATTTAGCCATAAATCACCTTATTATCTTATCTAGTTAGGTTGAAGGGGCTCAAATTGGACGAAATTTATTTCTTCATTGAATTGGTGGAAATTTATGCTTTAATTTGCTATGATATTGGGGTTAATTGGCCCCCAAGTTACTTTCATATAGTCAAAATTGGGTTAATAGGGCTTATTTTCATCAAACTTGCATTAATGATTGTAAAAATGGACTAATTGGGTAAATATGTTAGGAAACAAGAGGTGATTTATCCCCTAGAATCAAATCATAAAGTGTTCATTAGGTTAAAGGGGTTCATATTGACCCCAGTTAAATTCATGTTTGAATTTGTAATAAAATCAAGGTTTATTAAGCCATATGTTGCATCCTATAAGGGTTCATTGACCCATAATTAGGTTCACATGGCTTAATTTTGCCTAAATCACATCCTTAATTACACCAATTGACTGATTGGATCAATTCATAATAGAATAAAACCTAATTTATCCCTAAATCACATCCTACTATTATAGTTAGGTTGAAGGGATGTAAATTGGCCCCAATTTCCTTCATGATTGAAGTTGTTGACTATTTGATTTATTTGTTATTATAATGGGGTCAATTGAGCCCTAAAATTATGCCATGTATAGGCTTAATTAGATTCATGGGGTTTAATTTAATCTAAATTGCATCACTAATTTCAAAAATTTACTAATTAGCTCAATATGTTGGGAAATATGGGCTAATTTAGTCCCAAATCACATCATAGACTCAAAATTAGGTTAGACGGGTTTAGATTGGACCCACTTATCTTCATGTCTGTATTTGTGATAAAATTAGTGTTTATGGTTTAGGGTTATAACAATCAACTAATAGGGTCAAATGAAAACCAATATGTTCTCACTAAATGAATCTATTATATCATAAAAAATATAACATTTTTTTCTTAAGAAAATAATTAATAGAGAACATGTTGCCTAAATATCATCCTCATGACCACTTGTGAAGTGAGATAGTCAAACTAATTCATCCCTCAACAATAATAGCATAGGTTTCCACTCATTCATACTTATTATCCCTTGCCTATATACAAAACATTTATAGTGATAATGCTTCATTGTAAAACATGTCTAAGGATGAATTGGATAAAATCCTATGGTTTTACCTATATTATGATTAATTGGTAAATGCATGCTTTGTAAAGTATGTAAGAGTACCATCTTCCATGGTTAACTCTTCCTTAAATTATCATAGACCCTTCCAAGTACACCTAGGTTATAAGTGAGTACATTGTATGCATGGGATTATTCCTCATCATATCCATCACATGGTTTTGAGTAAATAGTCTCCCACCTTCCATCTAATTTTTATTTATTCTTCTTGGTCATTTATCACATGCAACCCTATTATTAACCATATCCCAAGCACTATTAGCCATTAGTAATTCATATGCCCTTCATCTTCCCAATTAGGTTTTGAATTTAGTCCCATCCCTTCTCATTTATGGATCTACTCATCACCATACATCAAGTAATATTAGCCATTGATCATCCATTTGTCCTTCAGCTTCCCAAATGAGGCTTTGAATTTAGTCTCCTCCCTCCCATCTACATCCTCTTTATTCATTTATCAATTTATACATACTTGTGCATATCCTAATCACATTCACAAAACCTTAGTCCAGTTAAGAAGGATAACCTTAAAACTAGATTTTTTGTTAATGGAGACACTTAATTTTTTTATGGATGTATTTATTAGTCATTAAAAATTAAATTATTCTAGGGTAATGGTATGTTTATTGAAAAATGGTTCATATTAGGATCTTATTATAGCATTTATTCTTTATGTTCTAGCTATATCATGCCATTTTAATCCTAATTACCTCTCTCTTTCCTCTCTCCTTCCATCACGTTTCCTTGGATTTATAATATTTTATCCAAATATGTACACCCAAAAGTGCATCGTGTATGATTTGTTTTGGTGGGGTGGGACCTTTTGACTCTTATTTTGGGTCTCTAATGTTGTGTGATCTTGGTTTGTTGGCTTTCTTAATTATTACATGCTAATAGATTCATCATTTGAATTCAATAAGTCTATAAATATAATAAATGTATTAGAATATAGGACATTGAAGAGATATATAATGAATGTGTGTAATCAATCAATTCAAACATTTAGATTAGTGATTCAAGAGTTCAAGGAAATGTGACTTGAATTTATTAATGAAACAAGCATTCATTTTAACATGAAAAGTCATATAAAGGACACTATATCATCATTGTAGTACCTTGCTGACATTATTTATACTTGGTTCATTGCTTGAAACATAAGAGGATTTGATCTGACATTGTGTTAGAAACATATAAGGATTTTACCAATTGAGATAGGCAAATAAATAAATCAACCATAGAGTTGGTCATTCATCTAAACCTATGTATCATTGTCATCACTTGAACTATCACAATAATAATGAGTGGGTCAATACCAATTTTATCAAGAATGGCATCCCTATGAATCAATATTTTACCATGGAGATGCTTGTATAACATGGAGATAATCACTCTTTTAATTTTAATTCGATTAGTTTTCCTATGGTGAAGCCTCCAATTTTCATACTCATATTGAAGATTAGGGGTACTGAATGAGTGGAAGAGTTGAATCTTTATTTGGATATATTTTTATTTTGTAAAAGACTAACAATTTTGATACTAAAATTTATATGGTCTACCCAATTAATATGAGTGCATCAATTGATAAAAAATGATATTTTCATAATGTCTTGTTTTCTGTAAGTGGTTCTCAATTTTTGGATAAACATTATACCAAATTTCCTTAATAGTATTTTCTTATCAACTATTTCACTATAAATCAAATAATAATTTTACAATAAGTAAGGTTTTAATATACATTTATTATAGTACCTCTATTAATTCTAATGTGTTGGAAAGTCATCTTATGTATCTAGAACAAATTGAACAAAATTCACAAAAACAAAATGATGTGAATAAATTGAGCTTAATTCACTCCAAGGTGATCTCATAATGTAACATGCACTTTTTTTTAAATATATATGCCTTTAATAATGTCTACGCATTCCATAACACATATTAATTATATAAAATATATGCATTGTTGACAATTTGAATTCAACCCCAATCCTTTTGGCTCAGAAATGGATTGGATTTCCAAGCCAAAGGCTTGGACCTATGAAGACATAGTCAAATCAATATTTTTGATCAAAAATAACAAAATTCAACTTTCATCACCAAAAACACTATGAAATTCATTGAGTGAAGTCATAAAGTTATTACCATGATTATGAGCATGCTCTCCTCTTTCCAAATATATGGTTTTTATAATTTTTGGAATATTTTGAAGTTTCAGCCCATGTTTATTTCTAACTGTAGATTTTTTAGGCCACTACATAACACAAATATGCACACATATATGTGTTTGAATATATACTTTTTTTTTTTAATACAAATAAAATATATATGGTTAAAAACTAGGCCTAAATCTACATGCATTCAAAACAAAAGTAGTTTTCTTTTTCTTTTTTGACATATTTTGGGGGTGCACAACCATCTATGCATTTTTATCAGTTTTTAAGTTCTATTTGATTGTAAAATTAATAAAAAAAATTATTCAAAAAAAAAGTAAAAATATATAGGTTATAAACTAGATGATCATATATAATCTTTCACCAAATGATTTTAAATAATATTAAACGATGCTAAAAAGATGAGGGGTCATACGACTGGCTATCTACTCTATTTTCCTAAAAAAAAGGAGTTCCTATTAAAATTTTAGATGTTTGACCTAGTTATACTTAACCATGTAAAAAAAATAGTTTTTTCAAAACTACACTCAAAATACTTCAATTCTTGTTTGTAAACCATCCTCAAATTTTGAGTGTAGCCATCTCAAATTACAATGTTTTAGATTTTTCAATTTTCAGGAAAAAACATGTCCATGGATAGGCCCCTTTTTGTCCCCAAAATTTATGCACTTGACCCTTAATTGGATTTAAATGATCCTTGTATTTATAGAAAAGGATAAGACTAAAGTTTTCCATAAATTTAGCCAATCTGGTTGGCCAACACGATTCATTTTTATGGAAAAGGTTATCATTAGGCTTAGAACTAGGTTGACCAGGGTAACCTAGTTCCCTAACATGCACTTAGTCCTTATAATATGGTCAACTTAGGTTAACTTAGTATAAAAATATGGTGTTTGCCTAGTTAGGGGTCATTTGAAAGGATGATTTCTTAGAGAAGTGAATTTTAGAAGGTTTTAATCACTTGGGGAGTTGGATAAGTGATATTTGTAATGGGCTTAGGTAATGATAGAGTTGACCAATAATATTATGGAATACCAATGATCTTCCCACCTATTCTTACTGCATCCTTTAAGTCATGCATTTATAGATATTTAAATTTGATAGGTTCTTACAAGAAATAAAGTGTCATTAAATGATTAAAAAAAAAATTGTGTGAATATGAAGAGTATTCATGTCCCTATCACGACCACATTGGTTATAGACTTGAATTAAAATTAATATTTTAAGTTTGAAATTTGAACTTTGAAAATGTTCATGAACAAGAATCATGCATTTTTGTAACTTTTAAACTTTTAAACTTTGAGCTTCAAATCTTGAAAATTTGAAAAAGTATGAGCATAAACGAGTATCATGCCCCCTAAATTTGAGTCAAGTGATATAAAATGTTCTCAACTATTTATAGATGTATTTTTAAAATGTAAATTTGATCTCATATTTTTTTGATATGATCATGTATATGCAATCAAATGTGTAAATTTTTGTAAAATAAGTCTTTAAAAAGTGAGTGGATATGCATAAAATTTGCCCAAGGTGATAATTCTTATTTTTAAATTATTTTCAATCTTTTAAAAAACTATACTGTGTTATTGAATGCAATCTTTGAATTTTATCTAAAGATTTTAAAAACATGTACTCTATTATATCATTTTATCTTTGAATATTTGAAACCCTATATTCTATATTTTTGAAACACGTGCTTTATATTTTTAAAACATGTGATTCATATTTTTTAAACCTCTATTCTCCACCCAATTTTTTTTCTCATGTAGGCTTGGATATCTAAGAGAAGCCCATGGTAATTCCCCCTTTTGATATTAGGGATGTAGCTTGCAAGTGACTCATCTCAAAACTATAATTAATTCTATCATATGATAAATATGTAATCATGTAGCATAATGTTAGGATGTCGTGAGTATGTTATCAAGAATTGTAATTTTCATTTTAAACATGTACGTAACATATTTAATGTGAGGCATATAATTCCTTATCTAGATAGATATAGATTTGACGGATGTAGTAATGAAACCCCATTTGAAATAAAAATGCATGATGTGTATCATGGCACAACTAATCAAACTCAACAAACATAATAAGAACAACACATACCTTTGTCATGAAATGTCAAAAAATAAGTCCAAGATCAACATAAAATGGACATGAATATTTCATAACAAATAAGAGTCAAG
The DNA here is from genome assembly GCA_037957365.1 of Torreya grandis. Classification (NCBI taxonomy): domain Eukaryota; kingdom Viridiplantae; phylum Streptophyta; class Pinopsida; order Cupressales; family Taxaceae; genus Torreya; species Torreya grandis. Next base: position 2,029,361 of record JARHVA010003078.1, read on the forward strand.
AGCAACACACAAAGGACATTAAGAATGTCACAAGTAAGGGTCATGTTCAAATGTTGCATAATAAAATATTTCACACATAAGGCCAAGGTGATATAAGCAATGGACATGCTAGAATGCCACATTCCAAGCACAATATCATAGAGATGCTAAATAAAGTTTTTCTCATAAGGATGCTAAAATATTACACCTATCTTTCTAGTAAATACAAAAGGACCCAACCAATGGGGGTTAACTTACATTTGGTTTCTTTCTCTACATTATTATTATTTTTTATTTTATTTTAATACTAAATATCCAATATGAAACTAAATATTGAAAATTTCATCCCATATGCTCTTTTTATGTGATCTTGATATAATTTGAGTTGTTAAATAACTTGCATGTACTTGTCTCAAGTATTTATAATCCATGTAACCAGTTTTTCTTAATACTCATTATCTTCAATGATGTATTTTAAAGATACCATTAAATAAGAAATTTACATTTATAGATGGATTCTCACTTTTGGTCCATAAAAAAGTGAGTAAGGTATAACCTTTATTGGTGTGCACATGCTTGAGTAGCTTTCCTAAAGTGCAGTGATAATTATGCCAATTTGTGCCAAGTTTTACAATTATTTTTATTAATATTTTGAGGAATGTATTATTCTTTACTTATGCTTGACCATTTATTTGTGAGTAATATGGAGTAGATAAAGGGTGAATTTTTTTGAATTTAGTGGAGAATCTATTAATAATTTTATTTTTTTAGGATGATCCATTATCTATGACAATTGCTAATGGTAATCCAAACCATGAAATAATGTGTCATTATGAAGAGATAACTATCCTCTCTTGTATTGTATTATACTATAAAGGTATGGTCTAGACCCATTTTTAATGTATTTTATGGTTGTAATAATAAAATTTTGACCATTTGATGATTTTGGATTCATCTTTCCAAACAAAGTTAAATCCCTAGAGAGAAAAAGGTTATGGTGAAATGATAGGCTACAATTCATGTGGTGGAGTAGGATTTAGATTGTTATGATTATGAGATTGTGAACTTAGTTTTATATATTCATGACATAATATTTCATTTAAATCCAATATTATCACTACCTTAATAATTTGTAAGAAATTGATTTGCCACTAAAATGACCTCCACCTTCATTGTCATGTATGTCGAGTAAAGATAGTTTAGCTTCTTCATGGTTTAAACATATAAGTAACTACCCATAAAATGATCATTTGAATAAAAATACTCTAATTAAAACATAACATAATATTTCATTATAATATGTGTGTATCATTTTATGGGATAACAAATCAATATAAGAAATTTTAAATATCATTATGCCATTTTGAGTTTACTACATTGTGAGTGATTGTCAAGGTTTTGAAAGTGTCTAAAGTTGTTATAGTGACTGAAAGGTGTCTTAGTTTATGGATAGTAAAAATTTCATGATCATTATTTATGTCTATAGGAATAATGGAATAAATATTTTCCATTTCATCCACATGCCTATTATCTTTGTGGGGTATTATTTTTATTGAAAATGTGTCAAATTGCATTGTTAATCAATGTATCATTTATTTGTATGGGATTAATTTTTTTCCCTTAGTTTGATAAATATCTAAAAACTGATTAACCACCAACTATGAATTTTCATATGATTTTAGAGATTTTAGTTGTAGTGTGTGTGAAGTAGAAAAATTTAGTATTAAAGCCTCATATTCTACTATACTATTTGTTTATGAGAATCCCATGTGAAAAGCAAATGGAAATGGATAGCCTTGAGGAGTAATGAAGGTTATCATTGCTCTTTCACTAGTGGAACACTTTGATCTATCAAAGTTCATGGTCCATGTATCATTATCAATATGGTATGCATTTTTTGGTGATGTATCTAATAATGGAGTTGTTACTATATGATTAACAATAATTTACCTTTATATTTATTTTTGAGAGATGAATTTTAAGTTTAATTACATGAGTAATATTACCCATTTGGTAATGCATACTGATAAATGTGACTTATCCATGATAAAATTGAGTGGGTTTATATTTGTGATAACTTATGCCTCATTATTAAGAATATAATTTCATAATTTTTGTTATGAACATAAAGGCTAAACATATTTTTTTACATTGTATTATAAATTTTCTCATAATCCACTAAATGTAGTGGATATAGTAAAATGTGTGATATCTATGATCATCATCATATAGTGTGACCAAATATCCTAAGGCATGCTCTATAGCTAGGATGTAAAATGATAGAGGTATGTATAGTATTGGCAACATGAGGATAGGTGTACTGAGTAGATATTAATAAATTATATTGAAAATTTATTGACAAGTAGTATCCCATTAAAATCTCATATATTTCTTTAATATCATGTGAAATATTGTGTCTTATCAGTCATCTAAGCTATAAACCATATTATTTCTTGAATATTTTATTATAGGGATTGTCATTGTTTTAATCGTTTTGGAGGAGGACTATCAATCATAACTTTAACTTTTTGGTATTTAATTCAATGCCTCTTTGAGATATGATATAGCCAAGTACCTTTCTAGATGTAACTCCAAATATGCAATTTTTTAGATTCAGACACATTAAATTTTCATAGTCTCTCAAATATTTTTCATAGGTATTTAACATGATCTTGTCGATGTTTCGATTCGGTAAGCAAGTCACTCACAAAATATTTGATAATATTATTTATATAGTCATGAAATATGTGTGCCATAACTCTCTAGTAGGTGGCCCCTGCATTATTTAATATAAAAGGCATGATGAGATAACATAATGTTCCTTTGGTGTGATAAATGACTTTTTTTCTTGGTATGTATGGTTAACATTGATTTGATTGTATCCAAAAAAGCATCCAAAAAAGCAACAATAAATGATAACATTTCATAACTAGTGGTAGAATCAACCATCATTTTAAAGTTTTTTCATGAAATTTTATCTTTGGGGCATGACTTGCTTAAAAATAGATATTATGTATAACATCGAGTGTCTCCCTTAGGCTTTGTAACTGGTACTATGCTAGTGACCCATTTAAGATAATTAACAACTTGAATGAAAAGTATGTTTAAAAGCCATTTGATTTTCTATTTGATAACCAAGGCTAATTTTAGATGCATCTTTA